>JAGQDI010000001.1:4200000-4660835 GCA_020615335.1 Fusarium pilosicola | reverse complement strand
ATTACTAAACTACTATTATTAGAAGAACCTTTAATTAGAATCTTTTATAATAGTATTATAGTTATTATTAAAAGACTTATAAAGTTTTTAATCTATATACCCTATAGAGAAGATATAAATACTAAGAAAATAGCTTATATCTTTTATAATAAAATAATATAAAAATAAGGATTACCTAAAGAAATCCTTACTAATAAAGGCATAATATTTACTAGTAAATTCTAGTAAGCGCTAATGGCCTATATAGGAGTTAATTATAAACTTATAATAGCATTTAGACCTTAAGTAAATAAATAAACGGAATAAATAAACTAAGTAGTAAAACAGTACCTATAGTATTATATTAACTATAAATAAAATAACTAGGTTAAAAAGCTACTATATGCCTAGCTAGCCTATAATACTGCCTATAATAAGAGCATAAAGCTTATACTATTAGATACTAACTTTAGCTATATACTAAAAGTATACTATAATATATAAGAAACTGAAATTATTAATCCTATAGCTATAATTAAGAGTAAGGACCTAAAGAATATATATAATAAACTCTAAATAGAATTAGAATTTATTAATAAATAGATATAATAGTACTATAATTCTAAAAGATTAAAAGGACTAACCTTTAAAGAGGAAAATATAGTATATTTATCTATAAAAAACATTACTATAAAATAACTAAGTTATAAGCTTAATTTTAAGTATATTAGACCTTATAAGATCGCTAAAAAGATCTTTAAGAATAACTATAAACTAGACTTACTAATAAAGGTTAGGCTTTATAAAGTCTTTTATATTATACTACTTGAATTAGCAGCTAATACTATATATATTAAAATTAGTAATAAACTAGAAGAAATTAATAAACTAGAACTCTATAAAGTAAAGGTAATTAGAAAAATATAGGTAGAAAACAGCAAAAGAGAATATTTAGTTAAATAAAAAGACTACTTAAAAAGCAAGAATATATAGGAACTGCTAAAATACCTTATTAATACCTAATAACTCCTAATAAATTTCTACTAGATAAAGAAAGGTTAAGAAAAACCTTACCCTAGTTAATAATATCTATAGTACCTAATAGCTATACCTCTATAGCAGTAAATAATTCTATATTATTAAGAGCCTCTAGATTATTTATAGTCTTAATATTATAATAAAGCATTTTATTACTATAAGATTATAACTGTCTTTTCTAATAATAAAGCTATATAAGATAGCTTAAATGCTTATTTACTTATTACTATAACTATAACAATTTAGTCTTAGTAACCTCCTCCTTACGCTTTAAATAACGCTTTTTAGTAGTAAAATAATTAACTATAAAAATTAGTATATAAAAAATGCAAAATATATAAGAGATAAACCTTTAAGTACTAAAATACCCTTGCTATTATACCTATAATTATAATACATATACTAAGTATATTTAAAATAACCTTCCTTAGCCTAGTACTTAAGGCCTTAAGGTTTATAATAACTACATAGTATAATAGTAAAACCAGTATTCTTAATTAAAATTACTTATACTTAATAGTTATAAGTAGCTTTAGATTCTAATATAGTATTAGTAATTATATAGAAATATTATAGGTTTAAGTTAAGAACTTACTAAGGTAATGTAAAAAGAATAGATAAGTAGGTCTTAAGGATAAGACTAATAAAGGGAGGGAGATTATATTATAACCTAATAGATAAAAGCGCTTATATTATATATACCCTATTTATTTTTACTAATTACCAGGTAGCTTATACTTTAACCCTATTAGCACTGTAAGCCTTATAATGCAGCTTATAATATTAACTTATAACTTACTATAAGCCTGGCTTATAATACTATAAGCTACCTAAGTATATATATATATTTACTTAGCATTAGATAGAACTTAGCTAACTAGCTATTAATATATTTATCTAAATAATACTTCTTTACCTTAATAAGCCTTACTTGCACTATTGACTATTAAGAGACATGACTCTAAACTAATATGCTTAGTATAATGCCCTATGTAATCTATAAATATAAACCTAGTACGGACTAGTTTCCCTGTTTAAAACCCCAACCGTTACATAAAGGTAGACTTCTTAAGATATACTATTATACCTAGAAAGATTAGTATAAAAGAAAAGAAGATCTCTGCAGTTTTAAAATAGAAAGTACTTAATAACATTAAGGAGATATAAGCCTTTCTAGGCTTTACTAATTACTATTAATAATTTATTAAGGATTTTAGTAAAATTACAAATCCTTTAATAAAACTTACTAAAAAGAATAAACCCTTTAAATAAAACAATAAGGCTTAGGTAGCCTTTATACAGTTAAAAGAAGTTATAACTAGTAGACTAGTCTTAGCTATCTTTAACCCCAATAAAGAGATCGAACTAGAGATAGACTTATTAAACTTTACTTTAGGAGGACAAATTAGTTAATAAGATAATATAGAAAAGCTATACCTTATTATATTCTACTTATATAAACTGTATAAAGCAGAACTTAACTACCTAATCTATAATAAGGAATTCTTAGTAATTATTAACTATTTTAAGGAGTTTAAATACTACCTTATAGAAAGTAAATACTAGGTTAAGGTCTATACTAACTACTAGAATATCTCTTACTTTACTATAATATATAACTTAACTAATAATAGCTATACTATATAGAATACCTATATAAGTTTAACTTTATAATTATTTATTATAAAGGATTAGAAAATAGTAAAGTAAATATAATTAGTTATAAACTAGACTATAATACTAATACTATAAAGGCAAAGGAATAGGTACTAGAAAAGAATAAGAAAGGAGAATATAAATTTACCTAATAAATATAAATAGTAGAATAAATATAGCTAGTAACTATAAAAGAAATCCCAGGTAAACCTAAAGAATTTATATAAGAATTTTACAGATACTTAGTATATAGATATTAAGGAGTTACTAAGACCCTAAAGAGACTTCTATAATATAGATACTAGGTTAAGTAACTAATAGTAAAAAGGGTTATTAAGTAATGTAATATTTATATAAGAATAAAGGTATAATAATATAAACCTTATAGAGAACTATAACCTTTTAAAGTTATAAAAGTACTATAAAGCTTACTTATAATAAACTTTATTACTAAACTACTATAGTTAGAAGAACCTTTAACTGGAATCTTTTATAATAGTATTATAGTTATTGTTAAAAGACTTATAAAATTTTTAATCTATATACCCTATAGAGAAGATACAGACGCTAAAAAGATAGCTTATATCTTTTACAATAGAATTATATAAGAATAAGGATTACTAATAGAAATCCTTATAGATAGAGGTATAATATTTACTAGCAAGTTTTAGTAAGTACTAATGGCCTATATAGGAATTAACTATAGACTTACTATAGCTTTTAGACCTTAAGTAAATAAACAAATAAAATAAATAAACCAGGTAGTAAAACAGTACTTACAGTATTATATTAACTATAAATAGGATAATTAAGTTAAGAAATTACTATATACCTAGCTAGCCTATAATACTGCCTATAATAAAAGTACTAAACTTATACTATTAGACGCTAACTTTAGCTATACACTAAAAGCATACTATAATACATAAGAAACCGAAATTGTTAACCCTATAGCTATAATTAAAAGCAAGGATCTAAAGAATATATATAATAAACTCTAAATAGAACTAGAATTTATTAATAAATAAATATAATAGTACTATAATTCTAAAAGGCTAAAAGGACTAACCTTTAAGGAGGGAAATATAGTATACCTATCTATAAAAAACATTACTATAAAATAACTAAGTTATAAGCTTAATTTTAAGTATATTAAACCTTATAAAATCGTTAGAAAAATCTCTAAAAATAACTATAAACTAGACTTACTAATAAAGGTTAGACTCTATAAGGTCTTTTATATTGCATTACTTAAATTAGCAGTTAATATAGTATATATTAAGATTAGCAATAAACTAGAAGAAATTAATAAACTAGAACTTTATAAAGTAAAGGTAATTAAGGAAATATAGGTAAAAAATGGCAAAAGAGAATATTTAGTTAAATAAAAAGACTACCTAGAAAGCAAGAATATATAGGAACTGCTAAAATACCTTATTAATACCCAATAACTCCTAATAAATTTCTACTAGATAAAGAAAGATTAAAAAAGACCTTACCCTAGTTAATAATATTTACAGTACCTAATAGCTATGCCTTTACAGTAGCAAACGATTTTATATTATTAAGAGCTTTTAGATTATCTATAGTCTTAACGTTATAATAAAGCATTTTATTACTATAAGACTATAACTATCTTTTCTAATAATAAAGCTATATAAGGTAGCTTAAATACTTATTTACTTACTATTATAATTATAATAATTTAGTTTTAGTAACCTTCTCCTTATACTTTAAATAATGCTTTTTAGCAGTAAAGTAATTAGCTATAGAAGTTAGTGTATAAAGGATATAAAAATACGTAAAAACAAACCTTTAAGTACTAAAATACCCTTACTATTATATTTATAACTATAATATATATACTAAATATACTTAAAATAACCCTCCTTAGCCTAATACTTAAGGCCTTAAGGTTTATAATAACTATATAGTATAATAGTAAAACTAGTATTTTTAATTAAAATCGCTTATACTTAATAGTTATAAGTAGCTTTAAATTCTAATATAGTATTAGTAATTATAAAGAAATATTATAAGTTTAAGTTAAGAACTTACCAGAGTAATGTAAAAGGAATAGATAAGCAGGTCTTAAGGATAAGACTAATAAAAGGAAGGAGATTATATTATAACCTAACGGGTAAAAGCGCTTACATTATATATACCTTACTTATTTTTACTAATTGCCAGGTAGCTTACGCTTTAACCCTATTAGTACTATAAGCCTTATAATACGGCTTATAATATTAACTTATAACTTACTATAAGCCCGGCTTATAATACCGTAAGTTACCTAAGTATATATATATATTTACTTAGTATTAAATAGAACTTAGCTTACTAGCTATTAATAATACTTCTTTACCTTAATAAGCCTTACCTATACTATTAACTATTAAGAGATATAACTCTAAACTAATATACTTAGTATAATGCCCTATGCAATCTGTAAATATAAACCTAGTATGGACTAGTTTCCCTGTTTAAAACCCTAACCGTTACATTATACTATTAATTTAAGTACTATAACTACACATTTTAACTTTATAAACTACTACTAGTATAGCCTATTATTACTACCTAATCTAATACCTATAATAAAGGCCTATTATTACCTTAATAAGCATTAACCCTATTTTATATAATTTATAAGGTCTTTTAGTACCTCTATTTAATTTATAATAAAGTTAATAAGGCCTATATCTTTATTAATACTAAGTAGCTATATATAGTAGCTAAAGATTACTAAATAGACTTACTATATTATTAATAGTTTATTAATATATAGTAAGTATTTTTTTATAATTTTATAATAGGCTTAAAAATAATTAAAAGACTAAAATATTATTAAATAGAAAGCTATAAATATCTATTAAAGGCCTAGTTATATAGTTATTAACTATATTAGCTATATAGCTATTATGAATATTAATTATATAGTAGTATATCTTATAATAGTTTTAGGGGTTCTTAGCTTATTTAGAATTAGGCCTTTAGTATTAAAGCCTTAATACTAATTACCTTTTAAGGTAATAATAAAAAGAGTATATAGCCTGCTAAGGCCAGGAAAAATATTTCTTTTATACTTATAGATTAAGGCTACTTATTTAGTTAGATTATAAGGTTTAAGGCAGTAGCTATATAACCTTAAAACTTAATATAAAGGTTATTATATTCTTTAGTATAGTATATAATACTATATATTATAATATGCTAAAAAATAAGCATTATATTATATTATTCTTATTATATAAGACCTTATTAGCTATACCTTACGTATTAGCTACAGAGATATTTAACTTTTTAATAAAAACCTTAGTTTAGTATACTTATAGTAATTAAATTTAAATTAAATAATTAAAAACTAAAAAAATCTAAAAAATAGTAAATTTTTTAATATAATTATTTAGATTTTTTTTAAATTTTTAATTACTAATTAAGTTAATTATTTCTTTAATCTAAAACTAAAGTCTCTATTAAAAAGGGAAAAAGATACCTTAATATAATTATATTAGTATTAGCGCCTCGCTAAGCTAGCTAATTAGAAGCTTGTAATTGCAGCCTTGGGGGAAATTACACTGCGCGGGGAGGTCGGTAATCAAGGCGTTGACTTATGCGCGTTTATCGTCCTTGAAAGACAACTCATGCTGTTGATCTCGTCGTTTCCCAAGATCAACGTGCCTCATTTCCCCATTAGGAAATTCTCCTCGTTCACGCGTGCAGAGTCAAACTTCATGATTGGACCGCGTCTTGAGACGGCCATCAGGAAAGATTCCTCCTCAAGCCTCCGATGATAGCTGAGTCCAGATATAAACTGGGTATCAAGCATGACCCTCGGGCCAAGACTTGTTCCGTCCCGCTTGATCCACAATCTTACAGTTCCCGCTGTTAGTCTTGTTGCTTATCTTTCTTGGCTGGAAGGGAAAGGGAGTTTGAAAGCGGTAAGCCGACGTTGGAGAAACTCCGCAATACGACCCCGCGGGAAGCGATAGAGTTTATGCTTGATTCAGGAGCTGTGAAGATCAATGGATTTGCAGGGAACAGACCTTCTGATTGTAGCTATCTGCCTTGGCGAGGCATTGAGAGTATATCTTGGCGGTGCAGCATGGCCGAAAACAACTCACCTTGTGTAGGTAGGGGGAAAGAATTATCCCCACGCGGGGGTAACCACGCGGACTCGAAACCCAATCTTGACGACAGTCATGGACGAAGCGCTGAGTAGTGTCGCCAAGAACCCGAAGGTCCATACATGGCCATCATCCGCCCGCCATGGTCAACCTGACTCTCGACTCTACAGGGATAGGTACAGCGCACGGTATTTGACTGAAAGCAGCTTTATTCTGAACGTGAAATATTGTCAAACCAGACTGTTGCAGTGTCCCGCTCGGCTCTATCTGCGTCCTGTCACTCCAATTGTCCGTACACCATTCTCTCATAAAGCATACCCTCAATCCTTCTTTGCAGTCCATACCATAGCTCGGCGCAAGCTTTCCATGAACCAAGCGTCTTTATATGCTTCATCAAAATGGCCCAGAGCAGTGTAGTACACTCTTCCCTTTCCAACCGTATGAGTCCACGACAGAGGAAACCCTGCCGATTCAGCGCTCTCCTCATTACCCCCTGCACCGAAAGTAAGATAGTGCGGCCATCGATACGCGGTTGAGATCTGAATGTATACACCTCGTCGAACCACGAGAACTGCCCCGCTTGAAGAGACTCTGTCTTGACAGGACATACAGGAGCTTCTTCAGGTGCAGACTCTGGACCAGGAAGGGACTGATACCCGTTGATGTAGTGATTTGAGGTTTCGACCGCGAGAGTCATCCACTGTGGCGGCGGGTGGCCATTAAATACCTCGCCCAAGATCTTGGTATACCTGGCATTTGTCTTCAAGCCGGATGTGGCAGCATGAATGCCTACAACACCACCGCCATTTTCGACAAAGCTCAACAAAGCGGTGATTTCCTCTTCATTTAGATAATCACCGGTGTTGTGTCCGAGAGCAACGACATGATAGTTCGACAGAGAGAGTAGCTCTGTTGAATCTTCAGTTGCGTTTACGGAGAATGGTAGTGAGTTGAAGGCTGAAATCATGGCAGGAATGCAGTCATGACGATAGCCGCAGGTTTTGGTAAGAAGTAGTACCTTGATCGAGTTTGGTGCTGTGGATGCCATTTTCCTTTACGGGTTTTTGGTGATTTGAAATAATTAGGAGAGCTTCAAGTGAAGACGCGCGATACAATCATGAGCTACCGGTCTATTAAATGATTTAGAGGAACCTCATTTAGCCATCATTGATGGTGCTGATGGACGAATGAGGTGATGCAACTGTGGAGTGAGTCATGCCGAGGAGCTGTGATTGGTGGATGAATTTTGCTCCGTTCATGAAGCTCACGGTTTGGTCAGCATTCTTACTCCGTACATCTTACATCAATGTTTAAGATGGAGAGCGAAAGACTAAATAAAAGATCTATTGCAAAATCATCCAAGTCTATATGCTATGTCTAAAAGCGAACCAGTTCTAATCTCAGTGACTCAAATCAAGCATCTATGTCTATCTACAGGCGGCTGGTGAATGGGTTGGCCCTGGTAGGAGCTTCCTGACCAAAGATCTCGGGATGATCAGCCTTGATCATATCGGCACCCTAAGAAACATGTCAGTAAATTCATCAGAATTGGGTTGAAAGGATCTTACCTTCTCTCCAATCATGTAGACAGAGTTCTGAATGCGGCAGTCAGGAATGACAGGGATCACCGAGGCATCAGCAATACGGAGGTTCTTGATTCCGTGAACGCGGAGGCGAGAGTCAACAACGCCCTGCTGGATGTTCTTAGAGAGACGTGCAGTGCCACAGGGGTCTGTGAGCCGTGTTAGCACAAGATTTTAAAATGATGATAGAGTGGACTTACGGAAACCCGTCTGGCTGCGATCGAGAACAGCCCTCTTCATCTCCTCATCAGACTCAAGGGGCATTCTCCAAGGATACTCGCCTGTCACAATGTCCTTGAAGCCCTTGCCAGTGGTAAGAACATCATAAGTCCAGCGAACACCTTCGCGCATAGCAAGGATATCAAGATCATTGCCAAAGAAGTTGAGGTTGATGTTAGGCTGCACAAGAGGGTCGTTGTTGTTAAGAGTGACTTGACCTTCAGATAGTGGACGGAGAAGATCAACGATGACGGTCATGTAGTTGCCCTTCTCGGGGACTGGGTAGTGCCATTGGAACGCAGTGCTGAACATGCCGACGAAATCGAGTTCGAAGTGAGGTTGGCCCTTGGGACCAAAGGGGTCTAGACCACCGTTAGCAGCCTTGGCTTCGCGGTAGGATTGGTGCTGCTCGAGACGCTCGTCAATACGGGGAAATCCGACTAGTTCGAGGAGACCAGAGCTAATAGGACCGGTCTTGTCACGCTTGTACTGGGCGACAGCAGCGCTGTTGGCGACTCCATCTCGAAGGATGTAGTCCTCTAGACCGAAGCCATCCTTGACTTGGAGAACGAAGGGAACGATAGGGTGATCGAGAAGATGCTGGCCAACGTGAGGAGAGTCGAGCTTGACGTTGATGTCGTTCTTTTGGAGTTCCTTGGCGGGACCGACACCAGAAAGCATGAGAAGCTTGGGGGTTTCGAAAACGCCCTGAGATAGAATTACTTCCTTGCTGGCGAAGACGCTCAGTTCTCCCTTGGTATCGGGGTTGATGACGGTGACACCAAGACAAGTGTTGGTGCGAGGATCAATGATCAGCTCCTTGGACTGGACGCCATAGAGGATATTGACATTGGGCTTGTTCTTGAGATACAAGAAACTTCCCTGCCGCTGACCCCCATGGATCGTATCAACACAATGCGTAAGGCCCCTCATCTCACCATCGTAAATATTCTCCGTCAAGGCTTCGCCCTTGGAAACCCACGCTTCAGTCAAAGCATCACGCCAAGGCTGCATCTCAGGAACAAGATCAGCATGCGCAATCTGAATAGGTCCCCCGGTGCCAATCTTTCCCAGCTCAGCGGGATAAAGCCCCTCCTCATCATGATAAGTCGCACACTTGCGAAGATACTCCACACAACCCTCCCAGTTCCAATCCTCGCCGCCAAAAGCCTCCCAGTCGTCAAAGGTAGGCTTGGAGCCGGGGATCCAGGTGAAGTAGTTGGCGCAGGACGAGCCGCCGAGGACTTTGCCGCGGGTGTTGGGCTTCTCAATGCGCTCGTAGTCGTCCCGCTTGATCATGGTGGACTTGTAGGCCCAGTCGTGCTTGCTGCCGCGCAGGTTGAAGGCCTTGGAGGGAGTGGTGATTTCGGGGATTTGGTGGGGGTTGGGGATGCCAGCTTCGATGATGAGGATGCGGACGTGGGGGTTTTCGGCGAGACGGCCGGCTACAGTGTTTCCTGCTGTGCCGCCGCCGACGATGATGAAGTCGTACTCATTTCCGCTTGCGACGAATGCCATTTTGTTGAAGATATTGCGAGGTGAGGGAGTTGGTGAGATGAGTCTGGTTAAAGAGTTGATATTAGAGAAGTGAAGAGGCTTTGGAGTAGTTGAGATGTTTGTAAGTGAAGTCTGAGTGATTGCTGGATTGCAAAACACCAAGACCATCGTAAGCTGTGATATTTATATATCTCATCTTACAATGTCGTCACTGACCAAGTTCTCCATGTTCAAGATGGACATTCCCGACATACGCGTCTGGCGGCACCGAAATGCCGATAATTCTGCTGTAACATTGATCTTGGCTTCTATACGGATCTCTCGGTACTCAACCAGTGACGTATTCCCCATACGAAAACTCGAGCACCTTGGAGGCACAGTCAAGCCTCAAACCGCAAAAAACTCACAAATCCCGCACAAAACCCGTGTTGACAGAGACGCCGAGTCAACCCCCAAAGCGCCATTAACTGAAAAACTCGCAAAACCCGGACAAAACCCGTGTTACAAACAATCTGACAAAGATGCCGAGTCAGCTCCGGTGACCATTTCTAGAACAGCTTCGCTCGGGGTCCAGTTTTTAGCGGCTCTTCGGCAGGGAGTGCACTAGCTGTATGCAGTAATACTACCGGATGTACCGATCCACTTGCAAAGATTGCGGCTTAGAAAAATAACTGCTGTGATTGGGCTTGCACTGGGACTGTTCGCGATAACCTCTATCTTATCGAAATCTTGGAAGAAAGGCCCGCAAGATGAGATCCATTTCTTATCTGTCGGGGCGGGCTCGGCATTGAAGATGCCGTAATAAGGAGTGCAAAATTTGTCTTAAGGTTGGGGAATTCCCTCGTTTCTTTCTCGTCATAGAAACTATTCTTCTTCTTTACGTTCAATTGCAATCTCTCAAAATGTCTAATCCCGTGTATACTTTGACCGAGGGTACGTCTGAGACCGGGACATCTCCTGCCACAGCTAACTAGTGTAGGCCAGCCTGTTCGTGACCCCTCAGTGAGCACTACGCTCCCCGTCTTTGGCGGCGGCGGTCTCACAACTCTTGGTGATACCCTTCTCCTCGAGACTCTGGCCCATTTCAGCCGTGAGCGCATTCCTGAACGGTACGTTAGCTATCTCGCCACTAAACCTACTCGACTGACAGCTATCGCAGAGTTGTTCACGCCAAAGCTGCTGGTGCCTGGGGAGAATTTGAAGTCACAAACCCTGAAATTGCTCAATTGACTTGCGCCAAGTTCCTCGACAGCGCTGGCAAGAAGACACAGGTTCTCTTCCGTCTCAGTACCACGGGTGGAGAGAAGGGAAGCGCCGACACTGTTCGCGATGTTCGAGGTTTCTCTGTCAAGTTCTTTACTGAGGAAGGAAACTATGACATTGTCGGGAATCATGTTGTAAGTATCGATCCCGCGATTCATGGCAGTTCTTGTGCTGATCTGGCTAGCCTGTCTTCTTTGTTCGCGATCCCATGCGTTTTCCTTCATTGAACCGAAGCCACAAGAGACATCCCGCTACTAACCGACCTGATGCAACTATGGTGAGTCACCTAAGTTCAGCTGCGACTACATGATCTAATCCTCTTAGTTCTGGGACTTTCATGTCAACCAACCCGAGAGTGTACACACCCTAATGCATCTCTTTGGCAGCCGCGGTCTTCCCGACTCCATCCGCCGCGTGACTGGCTTCGGCGTTCACACCTTCAAGCTCATCGACAGCTCTGGCCGTCCCCGATACTGCAAATTCCACTTCCGTCCCGAGACTGGACACACCAGCTTCGCCTCTGCTGAAGAAGCCGAGAAGAAGGCTGGCGCTAATGCTGACTATCATACTGAGGATCTCTGGGATGCAATTGCCCGTGGCGAGTACCCTGTCTGGAAGCTGTATGTTCAGATTATGGAGCCTGAGAGGGCTGAGACCTTTGGTCGGGCTTTGTTCGACATTACCAAGATTTGGTCCCATAAGGAGTTTCCGCTGATTGAGGTTGGAAAGATGACATTGAACAAGAACGTAAGTTTATCATTGGACGAAAAGAATGGGTCAAGTACTGACAGAGTATAGCCCGACAACTACTTCGCCGAGATTGAACAGGCTGCCTTCTCGCCGTCGAACTTGGTCCCTGGCATCGCTATGACGCCTGACCCCATGCTTCAGGCTCGCATGTTCGCCTACCCTGACGCCCAGAGATACCGCCTCGGCTCCAACTACGCCCAACTCCCTCCCAACCGTCCTATCGCGCCTGTCTACGCCCCCTTCGTCCGCGACGGCATCACCACCACCAAGAACTACGGCGGCGACCCCAACTATGTTCGAAGCACTCTCAGTCCCGGCGTCACCACCCAATCCATCACCCAGATCACACACCACGAGCGCATCGCCGCTAACGCACTGCTTGGTCTCAATGAGATCCCCGTTGACGATGAGGACTTTGTTCAGCCCAGGGATCTGTGGAGGAGGGTCTTTGATGATGCTGAGAAGGAGAAGTTTGTTGGTAATCTTGTTGGAAGCTTGGCTGGTACACCAGCTCCTTTGAGAGAGGCTGTCGTTGCTATGTTTAGCAAGGTTGATGGTGAGATTGGTCAGCGCATGATGGCCAAGATCAAGGAGGATGCCACTCACCTTTAGACGCCGAGGAGTAAGAACTTTTGGACTAGACTTAATGAGATAGATCAGCGATAGACGTATAGAATGCTTAGAATAGACCTCTTTGTTCAAAAATCCAGATTGCGAACCCGCGTGACATGAGATATACGTTAAGATACTGGTGTTTATGTCACAATCGAACTGTCATATGCAACTGATTCCTTGGAGTCAGACGACCTCAGCCGAAATCATTGGCATAAGGCTGACTGCTGGTATACTGTCTGAACTGATTTGATAAGAGTGTTATCTTGAGTTGATAGACTCCCACTGCTGATGCTTATATTACGCGCCTCATACGTGTATCATTCAAGATTCTTACCAGGATTGGGAGCGTAAGTCTGCATGTATGGGCTTAGTTTACTCCAATGGACTATGCAACGTTGCCGCCTCGGCATCTGATGGACCAGATGGTGGATTTTTTCGGAGTCGAAATGCCGAAAGCATCCGCCTAGGATGCGTCCGAGCGGATCCTCTTGCCGACACCAGGAGTCAGGCATTTATATCATCGATACTCTTTACACTGAGCGGCAGCTACGGCCCACACCTTTCTTCGAAAGAGGATGGGTATTTCAAGAGAGAATGCTTGCGCCAAGAGTCATTTACTTTGCAGAAGAGCAGGTATTCTGGGAATGCCACCAAGAACTGAAATGTGAGGCATTCCCAACTGGCATCCCTTTCGCTGGTTCTTTCAAGGCCCTACTTCCAGAACGTTCAGCGAATTTGTTGACCTGGTCCCGGGGAAAATTTGTACCATGTACCGTGTTCCGACAATGGAACCGTGTTGTTCAGGGTTATTCAGATAGCCAGTTCACGTTCATAGGCGACAAACTTCCTGCTTTCATGGGCATCGCTAAAATATTTTAAGCCCTTTATAGATGCAGACTACGGTTTTGGTATGTGGAGTGCTGGCCTTGACAAGCAGCTGGGATTCTCAGTAGAACGCCCGGTCATGAAGAGGAGTCTAGATTGTCAAGCGCCGTCATGGTCGTGGGCCCCCTCCATGACCCTGTGCTTTCACTGAATTATTTTCCGAGGAAATTCTGAAGACTTTCATGCATGTTCGATTTGAACAAGATGGGATTTAGCAGGGCAGACTGCATTTACAGGGAGTTTTGCAAGCTCGAAGAGGAATTCAAATATCATTGTGGAAAACGGGACAGCCCTTGATCTAATTATCTCGAAAGATCACTTGGGCATTGTTTTCAGCAGAGGCACAAAGCTTACGCTTCTCGCTTTTAAGTCTTCGCGTGATCCGTTTCCGTCTTTGTAATGCCATGTTCTGGAGCCGATTCTTTGTACCTTGCCTGTAACAAATTATAGGCGCATTGGCTTTGCCCGAGTATTTCAAAACGACTAATTCGATTCTGAACTACCCGAGCCAGAGAAGTTCCATTCCTTAGGGGTGAGATTCACGGATAGGTCGGCCAGTTCATCAAGACTTTCGAGCTTAATTATTGTCTAACGAATTGTATCTGCAATCACCGCCCTGATACTCCGTAATTTTATCTATTGTCTGTGTGAGTAACGACTATTGTGTTCCCCTCGTTTTATTAATATGTCATTGTCTCTTTGTTCAGAGACAAGGATGGCTAACAGTAAGTAACATTATCGGCAAGCCCGAGCGCAGACCGGCGAGGTCATTTGGCTGGAAATCAAGGATGATGCCGCGGACGCGGAAGCATCTAAGCTTCGTCGGGTAATTAGGACTTGCTCATGAGGTTAGCTAATATTATGAATACGAGGTTATCGATTGATGTGAAAGGGATCGATCGGCGTAGGTAGGTATATGCATTGCAACGGCCGCAGGGCACAATAATAGAGCCGAGAGGATTTAGACTTTTAAGGCGGCAAATTATGAAGTACGAGCCGCTGCTACCTTTCATAAAGCTACAGGCATATACCCAGCCAGTTTGGACGGCTCACTTGCGCATTGACCTTAAGAGATTGGACATTCTTTACTCCTTTTGCAGGTGACGTAACATCTTGGTAGAAGCAGTACACTTTGTTCGACGGTGTCTTGTAGAGACTTGTGGATCGAGGCCTACAATTACAGAGTAAACTTTGGCTTGAGATAGTAAACTATTGCTATTGGTTGTGTGTTACTTCACGGTGGGAAGAAACAGCGTTAGAAAACACATGTGTTGGGACTTATCTGGATCTCTAGCCTCCTCCAGGTCGGCATGTAGTATCTAACTACTTGTCGGAAATCGGCTACACAAATTGCCAACCTCTGAATTTGTCGTTTTCGGGTCGTATTGACATCTATTCAACAGCTGATGGTGCCCGAGTGCCGAAGTTAACATACCGCCTTACCCGGCTACCTGGTGTAACCTGTAAACTCTATCAAATCCCCGGTCAACTATAGACAGGGTACTTGAAATACGGGCAAGAACATGTAATTCTCCTTTTATAAATAAAGAGACTAACGGCATACTGAAAGTAAATCATCTCAACAGTAATCAATCCACCAACACCTCCCTCGCAAAGTCATATCAAGAACAACAATGTTAGGAATCAAGTCCATTATCCTGTCCTGTCTCCTTTTTGGAGCAGTTCAAGGGTGAGTAAACACCCACCGTCTTCCGGAAATCTAAGGAGACCCAACTAATATGTTGCGAGCAATAAGGCTTGCTGCTCAGCCGGATCTCGCTGATGAAAAGAATAACAAGCCAACGAGCCACCAAAATCTGGCAAAACGCTCAAAGATGAATGAAGATCAACCGACACACCATCCACAGTTGGCAAAGAGTACAGTCATAGGCCGTGATGGGCCAACTACCAGGGTCTAGGGAAGGAAAGAAAACTAAGGCCCTCGATCCTGAGTGATAAAGGACCTTTCTCTCAGTATAATTTCAGGATGCACTTTACTGAGTGTAAAGAGCCTTTGTCGATGCCTTAGATTGAGGACTGCTGTTTTCTTAATCCTCTAAGGAGTGGAGGGGATGAGCTTTATGGTTGATTGAGGATAGACCGTTGACTAGCTTAGTGTTAAACACCGGTCGATGGTCATGAACTGGCTGTGGAGAAGTGGATAGTCTGCGATTTGGCAAGTGTTACCATTCGACTTTGTACTTTGAATCGTCTCTTTTATAAGACTCTGGCGTGGATGCCTGTGGTTGGAATTCACGTAACCAGGCTCCTATAAAACACAGTCCCTTGTGAACGTGATTAATAATGAACTTTGACAATCTGACTATGTATCTAACTTAACAGATGAAATTAAGTCTAGTGGTGGAGACCCGATTAACGCCTTGAAACCAAGTGACCGTCACCCGAACCCATGACCAAATTCTGAGACGCAAGGAAATAAGAAAACCCAGCCTTCTTCGCCTTACCAAACCAGTCCAAGATAGAAATACTAGGAAGGCTATTCAAACTATCATCAGCGTGTACGACGGCTGCGAAATCCTCCACGAAAGCGCGTTGACGTGCTTCATGTTGCACAATGTTGTAACCTCGTCCACCAGCACTCGAGCTCAGGACAGTCTCCTGGATAGCTTTGACCATGTCTCCGATGGGAAGTACATCCACCGAGCCTGTGACCCCCTGGAAAGATGGGCGGACGCTAAGGGACTTGACGATGTTGAAGAGTTCGTTAACGATCGAGGCTTGGTCTGTTTTGGTTTGTGACGTGCTGCTCGCAGTGGGACGGTGCGCGTAGACGGGAAGGCCGATTGAACCAGCGGCGTTTCGCAGGAATGTTTCTGAAGCCCACTTTGTAGCCACGTAGCCATCGCTACCATCAGCCGGTGGTGTCAGACCATCTCCCTCATACGTCTTCACAGCTCCAGATGACAGGAAGTGCAATGGTATCGAGCGGCCAGAAGAAGCGGCGAATCTGACCAACTCTTTCACCGAGTCCATGTTATCTGGCTTGAGAACTTCATATCTGTCCCAGAAAGACCGATTAGCTGCAGAGTGAATGATCACGTCTGTTTCTTCAGCAAGACGAGAGTATGTCAATGCAGAAAGACCTAGCTCAGGTTTCGACAAGTCGCTCTCGATAACTCTGACTTTTCTGCTTGAGCTGGCACTCAGCTTCTCGTTGTTCACAGACCGTACCAGGCAATGGACTCGTGTAACTCGAGGATCCTCGACGAGTGCTGGTAGGAGATGACGACCGAGGTAACCCCCTGAACCAGTGAGGAGGACTGTGATATCGGTGACCTTGTTCACAGGACGCAGCGTCGCAGTACCTTGAAGATCATCAGGCAGCGCAGTCTCGCGATCCCAATCAATCACAGCAACAGATCCGCAGCTCTCAAGAACAACAGCCATTGCACCAAGCGTACTAGCACCCATAAGCGCAACTAGCTTCGGCGCCGTTTTGAAAGTCTGCCTCAACAACGCCTGAAGTTTGACCAGCAGAATAGAATTGCCTCCAATGAGGAAGAAGTCAGACTCAGGAAAAAGAGGACCAGGATCGAGAGGCAAGACTCGACGCCAGAGTTCACTGAGCCTTTGTTCAGCAACAGTCAGAGTTCCAGAGTCATGAGAAGCGGAGATCTCGACGGGCATTTCTTGAATGGCCTTTCTATCGATCTTGAGATGGGCGGTTCGTGGGATGTCGGCGAGGATCTGGAAAGCGGAAGGGCGCATGTAGGGAGGAAGGGGAAGAGTTTGGCGAAGGGCTTTCATGATACCCTCTCGGTTGTGCTCTGGGAACTCAGGAGCAAAGATAACATGGGCTGCTAGATAGCGGCCTTCCTCAGTGCCACGTAGAGTGACTACTGCGTGAGAGAGCGCGCCAGCAGAGTGACTGATAATAGTCTTCTCTACTTCATCCAACTCGACTCGGAACCCTCGAAGCTTGATCATGTTGCTACCTTCAAGACGACCGTCGCAGAATAGCAAACCATCATGACACAGACGACCACGATCTCCACTGCGGTATACCCTCCCACCAGTTCCGAAGAAGGTATCCGGCAGAAACTTGTCTTTGGTGGAGTCAGGCATATTAAGATAGCCAGAGACGATGCATGGGCCACCGAGGACAATCTCGCCCTGCACACCGAGAGGAACAGGGCGCATCTTCTCATCGACGATGCAGACTGAGAAACCAGGCATGGGATAACCAGCTGGAAGGGGGTCTGGAAGAGCAGGGTCTGTGTACTTGAGGTCGATGCGATGAGAGAGAATTGTCGTCTCAGCTGGACCATAGCCATTGAAGACGTGAAGATTCTTCAGGTCCAGCATTCCAAACTCGCGGGCTAGTTTGTGGCTCATTGCCTCACCCCCAGAGAATGCATATCTCCACGAAGTGCATTGCCGAAGAGTACTGGTGCTGTATCGAAGCCACAGATCATACTCAGAAGGTGTAGCAGTCGTGTATGTAACACCCTCTTTGACCATGATCTTGCTGATCTCATCAGGATCGCCTCTCTTGCTCGCTGGTACGACACAAAGACAACCACCGTTCGCCAACGCAGCCACAGTCTGATCAAGTGAAAAGTCGAAACTGAAGGGACTCTGCTGTAGTACCACGAGACCTTCATCGGGCTTGGAGAAAGTCTTGCTCGAGACTTCGGCGTAGGACATGAGATTGGTATGTGTCATCATGAGGCCCTTGGGTTCACCTGTAGAACCGCTGGTGAAGAGAATGACAGCCAGAGATCCAACCTTTGCACGGTTCGGCTCCTTGAACTCCTGACCGACTACCTTAGATAGGTGAAGCTGGGTGATGAATTTGGCACCAATGAGCTCAACCTTGTCATCAGTCGTGTGATCCGTGATGATGAGCGAAGGCCGAGAAGCTTTGACGATGCTAGTCAGACGGGGAATAGAGTTTCGTAGATCGAGAGGAACGTAGACCGCTCCAGCTTTAAAGATGGCGAGCAGGGAGCAGATCCAGTCTGAGGAGGGTTCTTGGAAGACCCCGACTACTGTGCCCTGCGTAGTCCCAGCGTCGATGAGTGCCTGGGCGATGGAGTTGACCCGATTGCCCATCTGTTCATATGTAAGCACGGTACCGCTGCCGTCCTTGATAGCAACTTTGGTGGCGTTCCTTTCGATGATTTGGTCAATGTGATGGCTGATCGTGGATTGCCACTTTGGTAGGAACTCGGGTGCTGGTATGATAGTCAGTGTTTCATGCCAGGCATCTCTTAGTTTTGGAATGGAAGTGACTTACCTTTCCCGGTATCTAGCGCGACCTGGAGATCATCCTTCGACCACGCCGGCGCAGCATCAGCAGCCTTGTTAGTCCCTTGGACCATGTACTCCAGCACGCTCAAGTACGAGCGAAGTAGAAGCGCAGTGTGCTCCTCAGAGTAAAGCTGCTTCTGAAGTCTCAGACCCAAAAGGGTATCAGTGGTGATATTTTCGTTAACCTCCAAAGCAATGTCGTATCCCGTCCCAGCATTATGCCACTTTTCCCCATGGAGCTTGCAGCCTCCCCACGACGACCGTTCCTGAACAACCTGTCTATAGTCCATGAAGACCTGGAAGATGGGCGTGTACTTGTCAGATCTCGGAACGTTTAGTTCCCGAAGAAGGACATCGAAGGGTAGCGTGGAGTGTTGAAGTGCTCCATATGCTGTGTCGCGAGCTGTCTGGATGATGGAGCTGAGTTGGGTACCGCGCCTTTTTCGCCGGAAGCGTAGAGGGAGAAGGTTCAGAAAGAAGCCGAGACTGCCCATGAACTTCTTATCACCGCGGTTGGCATCGGCGATACCGATAAAGACTTCATCTGCGTTGGGTAGGAGTGTGAATAGAAGAAGCTCCAAGGCTGCCAAGTAGACATGGAATGAAGTCGAGCGATTGACGCGGGCGACCTGTCGAACCTTGGTAGCTAGTTCTGGATCAATACTAATCTTGGCCTCATGTTGAGAATACTCGTTGGCAAACTGTCTCGCAGGCGTGATAGCGAAAGGGAAAAGCTGAATAGGCGTGAACTCTTTGGGAAAGCTTTTTCGATAGTACTCAATGGACTTGGTGAGATCGCCATTCGCATACATCTGTCGCTGTTGAAGTGCAAAAGATCGATACTGTGACTCGACCGGAAGAGAAGGGAGCGAGTGTTTTGTGTAAGCAACTTCGAGGTCCTTGAAGAACACACTGAAGCTGTATCCGTCAATGTAAATGTGATGCATACCCAACAAAAGAAAATGAACATTATCCGATAACGACAGCAAAGTGATCTTGACTCCTTCACCTCCACTCAAATCCCACTCCACATCATGAAGCTTCTTCAACTCCACCTCAGCTTCTCCCTCATCAACGACCTCCTTCGTTGTCAACTTCAGATCCGCTGGGATGATACCCTGCAAAGGCGTCCTCTCATCACCATCATCACCCCAAAAGAATATCGTCCTCAAGATCTCATGCCGCTCCGCAACAAGATTGACAGCCTTCTCCAGAGCCTGCATGCGGATCTGGCCCGTGAGTTTCAACATAACGGCCATGTTGAACGCCCTCTTGTTGACAAGGTAGTCGTTCAGAAACCAGAACCCTGCTTGACCGTAGGACATGATGCTGGACAGCTCGTTAGGAAACGTCTTTAGGGGAGTGGAGTTGTCCGTACTGTCTTCCTCTTTAGCAGGTTCTTGGCTCTCCATCGATGTGAGGGGCGTGTCGATTGGTGAGCGGGAGGAGTCCGAGCCGATCTGCTGCTTACTCTCATCGCTTGTGCCGTGGGAGCTCTCAGGTGGTGTGACGCGGGTTGCTTGGAGGGTAGGCTTGGGGGTTGAGTGGTTGAGGCGCTGTCTGTTTCGAGGGATGATACGTCGAGGATGGAGTTGGAGATGAGATTCAGGGATTCTTCGATGAGGTCGGGAACGGACATTCCACCCAGGATCTTGAGGACGGGAATGTCGACGTCGAGTTCTTTGATGAACCAAGAGCGGATCTCGACAGCCATCAAAGAGTCAACACCTTGTTCGACAAGGGTGACCTTTTCGTTGATGATCTCGTCTGGGCCAACAGCCAAAACACGTCGGAGACGAATTATGAAGGAATCTTACACTGTTAGTAATCTTCGTTAGACTTGGTGAAGAAAACGTACCTTTGATGATAGTCACGGCGTCAGCTCTGTTCTTGACATCAGCCAACTGTACTCTCACAGGCACAGTAGATGTCTTCCCAGCATAAGCCTGCGTATCCAAGTGCTCCATAAGGAAGTGCCCAAACTTGACGTCCTTCAAGTACTGGTCACCCGCCTGAGCATCCTCATAGATAGGTGTGACACCCGTCACGAGCTCACAAACCTCATCGCACTCCGGTCTCCCAAGAACAATAGCCTCAGCAAACAGCTTCTGCAGATCTTGTTCTGACATGGGTCTGTAGCCCATCTTGATAAAAGTATCCTCGCTCAGATCCTCAGCTCTCTCGACGTAGCCTAGACCAATGATGGAGCTAATGTCGATAGAAGAAGCGGCGACACCGCGCTTCTTGCGCTGTGCTGCAAGGGCGTTCATGAACATGTTTCCGGCGATATAGTTGCTCTGACCGCTGTTGCCCATGACGGCGGTAGTGGAGGAAAAGAAGATGAAGAAGTCGAGGGGTGTGTCGTAGAACGCCTCATCAAGGAGCTGGGAGCCTATGACCTTAGGTTTAAGAACTTTCATGAAGTCTTCGTAGGACATCTTGTCGAAAAGAGCGTCTCGAAGGACCATGGCACCGTTGACGACACCTGCGATAGGAGGGAGGGTCTGCTTGATGGTGTCGACACATGCGTGGAGCGAGTCGCGATCGGTGACGTCCCTGGGCATGTCAGTATTGGCCACAATGATGGTTTGGGGGTACTTACATAGGGAGAACCTTGATTGTAGCGCTCATAGCAGCCATTTCGTCAAGGAAGCGTTGGGAGACGTTAGGCCGACGACTGGTCAGGACAATGCTTCGAGCTCCTTGCTTGACCATCCACTTGCAAAGCGACTGACCGAGCTCACCTGACAGACCAACGAGAAGGAAGGTCTTGTCGTCCTTGAAGATCCTTCCATCGTCGATAGGACGAACAGAGGCCTTAATGGAAGACTCAGTACAGTCAACGACAGCGAAACGGACTTCAGCTGCACTGACACCAGATATGTCTTTCAGGGAGATCAGGCTTGCGTCCATAGCCGTGCCAGAGAGCGATTTGGCTTCATAAAAGGCTCGATTGAACACAATGGAGACGCCTTCCTTGGAGACGGACTGACGAATCTCCTTGCCAGATTCAAAGAGACGCTCTGAGTTGATGGTCTCACAGTGTCGGGGGAGGCAGGCAGAAATGGCACGCCCAGTACCCTTCGCACTCACATCCTGCGATAGGTTGATGAACTTGATAGCTGCCTTGGGAATAATTGCCTTGATGACACGCTCAGGCAAGTGGCTGTTGATATACTGCCATCCCTTCGTGTTGTCCTTGTCAGAAGTAGTGAAGAAGACCGTTACAAAAGACTCCTGGGCGAGGCCTGCCAAGGCAGAAGCAAGATGAGAGGGAGCGTCATGGACGACAAGAGTCTCCTCGGCAGACATATGCTTCAGGATGCTAGAGGCAATCAAGAAAGCTGAGACATTGGCCAGTGTATCTGCTGCATCGAGCTCCCCGAGTGGAATGCACCAATCTGCTGGGATAGATACAGGAGACTCGGCGATGTGAGTGACAGCGAGAACTCGCTCCCCAGAAGCTGTGTCGATACCAACGCAAGCCATCAAGCTAACACCAGGAGTAATATTGACAGTAGCTGGTGAGAAATGTGTGATTCGAATGGTCTTCATCTTAGCAGAGAATGGTAGTTCCTGAGGAATATGAAGAGGAGAAGCATGCTGCACCTCCCACCTGCCTTCGATCTCAGAAAGCACAACCTTGTCAACCTCAAGGTTCCCATCCTTGGTGACATTGCGGCGATCGGCGTTGTACCGTGCGTTTCCAGAGTCATAGGAATACAGTCGTGGAATGATGCTACTGTCATCTTCAATATAGATCTCGGGCTCCAAAGACCAGAGCAGCTCTTCTGGCCGAAGCTCTTTGGACCATTTATCCAACAGCTCCAGTCTCAAAAGATGGTCTGCGATGAGTTCGGGAGTACGGTCGGTCATTGCCTTGATGTCGAGGGCTTGGAGGGTGATGTTGGGGTACTCGAAGCGCATGCAGCGACCAACTCCAGTGGTCATGTAAGAGTGAGGGTTCTCAGCTCTGGCGCCCGATGTAACCCAGAGGATGCTGCCGGCCTGCTTCCACAAGGTCCTCAGCGCCTCGAACTTGGCAGACGTCATGTTGGAAAACACTGGCTCGTCGAGTTCGGTGAGAGACAGGACGGTGCACGAGTTTGTAAGACCGCTGGTGTTGAGCTCCTCGATAGAGTTGAACCGTGCGATGCTGGTGTACTTGGGCTTCAGGCGTCGAGAGATCTGCTCGCAGATTCTGTGAACCTTGAGGGTCTCTCCACCAACGATTGCTAACTCTGTAGACTTGGTCTCAGGAAGATCTGCGACATGGTTCAAGGGAGATCGAAGAATCTCAACTCGCTCGTCAAGAGCCTGAGCACAGAAGACGTGTCCGGGAAGGATCTTGTGAACGGGCGGCGTGGCAGTATCAATACCACCAAAGCCACACTTCCAAAGCAAAGAATCCCACTGCGGCAGGGTAAGAGTAGGACCCCATCGTCGACCATTGTCTACACCAAGCCACCAGCCAGGAAGACCGCCCATAGGTAGGCCGACACGTAAACAGTCGTTGTTAACAGTCTCAAGAATTATCAGGAAACCGCCAGGCTTGAGGAAGCTTCTGACATGCTTCATCATTTCTTCTAGCTCTAAAGTAGCGTGGAGGACGTTGGAAGCGAGGATGAGATCGTATGTTCCTTCGGTGAAGCCTTGAGAGCCAGGACTCATGTTCATGTCGAAGGTCTTGAAGATCATGCGGTCAGCAAAGTCTTTGAAGCGTTCTTGGGCTGTATCGAAGAAACCGCCCGAGACGTCGGTGTAGGTGTATGTCGAGAAAGCTGAGCCCAGACGGGGGAGGATCTCTCGGGTTACACCACCGGTTCCGGCACCTGAGTCATGTTAGTATAAGAACACTGTGGGTATGGAAGAGTTATTCGTACCGATCTCGAGGATGTTCATGCGAGGGTATCGGTGCGCGATCTGAGCTGTCATGTGCGCGATGTACTTGTTCACAAGATCAAGACCAAATCCCTATTCGTAAACATCGTCAAGCATATTATCCTTTGTCATATACTCGAGGATGTTACCGGTGTCGCGAATGACCTGAGGAAGATTTTCGCCAACTGATTCGGAAAGACGAACATCTACAGCTTCATAACGCCTGTCGATGATTAGTTATGTCTTTTTGGCCTAAGGTAGCCTCGGGATGTCCTAAGACTATCATTATACTCACTTCTTGATCAGCTTCTTAATCTCTTCGTGGGTATCCTTCTGGGCACTCGAAGGGACGTGAGGATTGGACCCGTTGTTGGTTTGAGAAACTACATGAGCCGCCCAATCTAAGAGATATCGGTAGTGAGGAAGGGTATTGGCCTTCTCCTCGGGGGTAATAGTCTCGACCAGTCGACGTAGGTAGTAAAAGGCAATGCGCTCAGAGTCGAGAGCGATCCTGTAGTCTTCGTCTTTGAAAACATACTCAGCAGCCGTGAGCTCACCATCAGGGTTAGCAAGTCTATAGTCAAAGCGAGAGAACAAAACGGCGTCGTTCTCGGGAGTGGCAGGAGAGAAGGGAACAATCTCCATGCCTTCGATCTGGAGGAAAGTATCGCCCGTCTCTTCGGAGAGCAAGTCTAGTTCAACAACAATCTTGGAGGCCTTGGTCTCCTCGATAGCGACGGACTGGTACTGGAACCCCTTCTGCTTTCCGATGCCGGCAGAGGTGAAGTAGGGGTTGATGGCGATGGAGCGGAAGCTCGTGGGCAGGTGAAGAGCCCACATGCGCTGGTCTCCTGGACAGCAGAGCGCGACGAAGGTGGTCTGGAGAGCAGTATCCAGCATGCCAGGGTGAACAAGCAGTTGATCCTCCCACTCTGAACCAGACTGGTCTTCGAGAGTACCTGTGGCATAGTTTGCCTTTCGGCGGATGCTAGTGGTACCGTGGAAGGGCCAGGAGTAGTTGTATCCCAGACGACCAAGGAAGTCATAAAACCTGTCAATCTCAACATCGCGAAGGTTAAAGTCGTCGACTTTGATGTTTGGGAGTTCGTGGGGGTTGGTGCAGAGAGCGAGGCCTTGATGCGAGCAGTTGCGTTGAGAACCATGTTTGTCGTATGATTCTGGGGATGGCCCGAGTAGCATGAGAACTCAGCTTCAATCTCCGTTTCAGAGCGGTTGATGATTTGTAGATCAAACGTCGACTCGACACTTGCGTCATCATCACTGAAAGCAAGGGCTCGACCGACGCGAAGATCCTCAATGGTGATGAGCCCGAGATTCGACTCTGCGACAATGTTGACAGCTTCAACGGCCATAGAGATATACCCTGTAGCTGGGAAGATGATTTG
The DNA here is from genome assembly GCA_020615335.1 of Fusarium pilosicola. Classification (NCBI taxonomy): domain Eukaryota; kingdom Fungi; phylum Ascomycota; class Sordariomycetes; order Hypocreales; family Nectriaceae; genus Fusarium; species Fusarium pilosicola. The sequence goes on along the minus strand of JAGQDI010000001.1, from coordinate 4,635,662 downwards.
CCCCTGAATCTGATGACCATGAAGCCAGGGGATCTCCTTGGGGTTCAGAACGTTGCGCCAATGAATCGTCTGTGATGTCTCGCGATCATGGCATCGTCTTCCTAGAATGGGATGGGGGCTTCCCGCATGCTGTTGTACCAGCCAGATACCCTCGACATGGACATGAACTGTCTTGCGTGGTCAAACGGATAGTTGGGGAGGTCATGGATGAAAGAAGGGATGGTCTTGGAGTCAGATGCGACCTTCTCGAAGCGCTCAAAGGTCACTGATCCTGCACCGAGTTGAGTCCAGACAAAACCAAGACCGTTGGAGAATTGCTGGATGTCGTCCTTGCCACGACCCAGAACACCAGAGTAAGGGGGTCGATCTCCGACCATATCTTCGAGGGTGTCGAGGCAGGGAGTCTTGAGTACTGGATGAGGGCCAACTTCAATGATCAGATCATACGGACCACCTTCCTGCCAAGCGTGTTCTACAGCAGGAGAGAACAGCACAGCGCTGGTCATGTTATCAACCCAATACTGAGGAGTCAGTAGCTCAGCATTCATGGCCTGGCCATCATGAACACTCGAGTACCATTTTGTCGCAGTGGGAGTGGCGCTCTCGATCTGACATCTCTCCATGGCGTCAAGGTATGGCTTGGCGCACGGTAGTACATGAGCCGAGTGATAAGCTGTGTCGACCTTCAACTGCCGCGCGAACTTGCCTTCGTCCTTAAAGGTCTCAATGGCCTCGACAATAGCATCCTCGTCACCTGAGAGAGTGATGCTGGAGGAAGAGTTTCTAGCAGCGACTTGGATGCGGCCTTGGAAGGCATCGAGCTCACAGAACTCCGATGCGTCGTCAAAGGTAGTTCCAACTGCCATCACTGGGGAGCAATGTTAACGGGAATCTTGAGGAGGTTCGGTGGCTACTTACTGGCGCCCTTGCGACCGTTGGGAGATTGGGCTAGCTTGGCGTAAAGACCTCTGTAGTAGGCGACCCGGATGGCATCTCGTGCTGTTAGGAGCCCAGCAGCATAAGCAGCTCCAATCTCACCTGGCCTTTCTGTTAGTAGTTGACATAAGAATTGGGATAGGATCACGAACCAGAAGAATGGCCAACAACACCAGAGAGCTCAACACCAGCCTGCCGGAGGAGATCAACCAAAATAACCTGGACAGCAGTGCACAAAGGCTGAGAAATAGCAGCCTCAGCGATCCTCGAGGACTTGGAATCCGCAAGGATCATGTCCCGCAGAGTCCAAGACGGTCGGTCATCCTTGGGAAGACTTGACAGTGCCTCCTCAAGCTCAGAAAGTCGCTGTGACGCGAATGCAGACTCTTCGACAAGTCTCGCGCCCATCCGTGGCCATTGCGCTCCCTGGCCCGTAAAAACACCCATTATCTTGGGTGAAGTCTTGCTGACCTGGCGGACACCGACGGCACTGGCTTGTTCACCGTTCTCAATGGCGTCGAGCTGGGTATAGGCGTCTTCCATGGACGAGGCTGTGATGGCGACGCGGTAGGCGAGGGTTGAGCGTCTTGTTTGAAGGGTGTATGCGAGGTCTTTGAGAGACAGATCTGGGTTGGCCTTAAGGTATTCCGAGTAAGACGAGAGTAGGGATCGCAGAGATGGCTCCGATGAAGCGGAAAAGGTCAACGGGCTGAACAGTGGGCTAGGATAGCTGTCAGTGGTGATGGGCTCGTAAGCCTCGATAATGGCATGAGCATTGGTGCCACCAAAACCTATAATACATTAGTAAAAACACCAATTGTTAGATGAAGGATGCTCACCAAAGCTGTTGATGCTAGCTCGTCGAGGTTGTCCCTGATACGGCTCAGGCCAAGCAAGAGCCTTGATCGGAACCTCCAAGTTATCATAGAACGGCTTGATCTTTGGATTCAAAACATCAAAGTGCATATTCGGCGGAATAGTCTTATTCTGAATCGCAAGCGCCGTCCCAATCAAACTCGCAAGCCCAGCCGTACCCTCCGTATGTCCCAGCACCGTCTTGATCGACCCAACGTAAAGCTTATCATCCTCGACGTCCGAGTAGAACGCCCGGTAAATGGCTTCAGCTTCACGAGGGTCGCCGGCGGGTGTTCCTGTACCGTGGGCGTGGAAGAACTGAGGCCGGTCCTCGGGCTTGTTGATGTCGAGACCTGCGCGGGCATACGTGCTGCGGATGAGGTCTGCTTGGGCTGTGGCGCTTGGCATGGTGAGACCTGGGGTACGGCCGTCTTGGTTGACACCTGTGGCGCGGATGATGCAGTCGATATGGTCGTTGTCGCGGATCGCGGCGCTGAGAGGCTTGAGTACGACGGCGGCGATGCCTTCGCCTCGGGCGTAGCCGTTTACATCTTGATCCCACATTTTGGACCTACCTGTTGGGGAAAGCATGGACAGCTTGCTCTCAGCAACATACATACCTAGTCCGTCAGTCCTCATGAGTTGCACTATCGACGGGTTGGGAGGGCATACCTGGGGTGAGAATGAGATTGGCTCCAGCTGCAATGGCAACTTGGGACTCTCCACTTCTCAGTGTCTGGATGGCCTGATGAACAGCTACCAAACTTGACGAACAAGCGGTATCGATCGTCATAGACGGCCCATGCCAGTCAAAAAAGTACGAAATACGATTCGACATGATGCTTCTCGCCATACCGGTAGCACCATACTGCGGAAACACCTCCAAGTCACGCGTAAGAATCCCGTTCCAATCATCACACATGACACCAACATAAACAGAAGTAGACGACCCACGAAGCCCCTCAATAGTCTGCCCAGAAGCGCAGAGGCCCTGATACACAACCTCCATGAGCAGTCTCTGCTGGGGGTCGATAGCCTCGGCCTCACCAGGCTGGATGTTGAAGAAGTTGTTGTCGAAGCTGGCGGGATCTTCATTCAGAAAGTATGAGTGACGAACATTGGTGGTGCCGTGGTGCTTGGAGTCAGCGTGGTAGAAGGCATCGGCATTGAAGCGGTTGGGGGGCACCTTGGTCAACAGGTCGCGCGGGGTTTTGAGAATATCCCAGAGTTTAGATGGGGAGGAGGAATCTCCTGGGAAGCGGCATGCGCTGCCGATGATGGCAATTGGCTCGTTGTCAGACATGATGGCAGGGATCGAAGAAGGTGAGAGACGATGAGGATCTCTTTGTGCAATGTTGAGATTGATCGAGCAGTTGACCAGTTGAGTTTGAGCTTTCTATTGGGATAGAGAATAGTGCTGTTCCTTATATCAGAAACATAGAGGCTCACGATGCCGATGCCGGTGTTATTCGGTCTAATAGATGAAAGAAAACTCGGGACCTTGATCCTAAGGGATAAAGAGACTTTGGCGAGTTAGCATAGGTACGTTTAGCAGATCTTTTGCTGAGTTTATTTTGAGACCTTGTATTTGGTTCCGATGTTTTGCTCCCCGAGGTTTGGTCCAGCTGTTCAACAATGAGGCACCACCACTCAGATTCATGATAACATTATCTTCAATGATTGGTGGTTCAGCTATTCTGGATCAACATCATTGCTCTGTTGGGAAGTTCTAGCAAATCCTTATCGGACAATTTCGGTGGCGGAACAGCACAATGTTATGTCATGTAAGCATCGCAAGTTGACCGGACTTTTTCGGTTTGTTTGGGGCGACCGAACATATAGTCTAGCCTAGTCTAAATGATTTTGCTTAGAAATCAATCTGGAAGGTCGCTGAAGTATACAGTCTTGAGAACCCAGCCTTTCGTTGCCCTGCAGTGGTTTGACCTTCATTCTTCACATCTGTCATCCTCGACTCAGGCTTGTTTACGGTTCACTTTCTCTTACCCACAATGTCTGAGAATATGATATCTCGTCTCAAAATTGATACTTCATTCTCCACAGAAATATTCACCCCTTCACCGTACATCCCCGGCTCAGGCAATGTTTTCCCCAAGTTTGTTGATGTCATCTCTCAAACGGGCTGGGAGCTCTGGTACTTTGACGGTGTCTCCAAAGACGACCAGTCTGCTATCTCCATTGGCATCAACAGAAGTGCCGAGGGTCTGAAGCACGGCGGCTTCAAAGTTCAGATCTTCACCGTCTGGCCTGATGGACATACCTGGCACCGCGATCTGTACCTCCCAGAGTCAACCGTCACTTCTGAAGATGGGCACATCACTGGTCTGTGGGAGGATGAAGCTAGTGGGGGCAAAGTCTCATTCTCTATGACTAGAGACTATTCTTTGACTGTCTTGGCCTTTTCTGTGCCTGGCGTTGTTGATGGCACCATGCAGCTCGAGGCTCTACCTGGAGAGTCAGGTCTTGACACCAACCCTCAGGTGGGACCACATGTACCTTACGTCCGTCCCATGGGCAGAGCTTCTGTAAAAGCAGAGCTCTCTCTCTTTTCCCAAGACAGTTCAACTTCTGAGCAATTCATCCTCGGTCCATCTGCAAACGGCGGCATGGATCGTGTCTGGACGCTATATTCCTGGGCCCACTTCATGACAGAGTCATACTATCTCCGTGCACAGGTCGGTCCCTATGCAATGCAGATAATGCGCATCTTCTCTGATCGCGAGAGCGGCTGCAAGCCATACACAATGGCCAGACTCTACCGAGACGGCAAACTTATCTGCGCCGCAAACCAAGTTCTCACCTACGAAGAGCAAGACTTCTCGCAAGACTCTCTAATCCTCAGCAAGCGCTACGACGCGTCCTCTGAGAATGCAGTCACAGGTGCATATCGCGACAAGAACATCGGGTATGTAGTTGAGTTTGTTGCAAAGGGAACGGGTGGACAGCGGTGGATGTTCCAGGTTGATCATGAGCGTATTTTCTGGAATTACCCTACGAGTGCGCCTGGGCCTGAGGGTACGGGTAATACCGGGTTTGTTGAGTCGGTTATTGGGGGTGCGGATGAGGAGGCGTTCTTTGGGGTTGGGACGGGAGGTCAGTGTCAGTTGAGCTAGATATTTGCTACTGGAGGCTATTTTTGGTGAAAATGACAGGGTTAAATGCGCCGTGGATCACTTTAGCCGCTGTGATTTAGGTGCCGAGGTCCTGGCTGGGGAGTCATTTAGCCGTACTTAATTGATATGGATGACTCGCGTTACATGGCCAAGCAAGTGGGGGTTACATCGCAAGAGTCTTTAGTCCAGGGTAAGACAAACAATCATGCTCAGAATTGCTTCGGCATCAGATCATGGCCTCGATAAACCCATATCCCCTTTTCTGGCTATCAGCGTCTTTTATTGAATCTTCAAAGAATGGTCTCCTTAATTGTTACTTTGCTTTCTATCGTTCACCTCTATTCCTTCTCAAGGAGTATTATTTCAGGCTTTTGCCCCGTACATACATATCGAAGATCCTGCAAGCATAAGTTTATAGCCAAAAGGAACAAACAGGCTAGGTAATCTAACACGTGGCAGATTACATTCTCTCTAAATACAGAAACTCCGAGACTGCTGAATCTGTTGGCCAATGTTTGGTCGGAATTTTTCGGTACGACATGATATCTCAGCCCTCGCCGAACCCCTCCGGGATCCAAGTTGCGACAGTTCAGTCGCTAGACATGACAAATACATTTCCTTCGGGTCTTTGCCAACACAAGTCAAGCAGTCTTCAAAGAGACCTAACTCTACACTTCATCCTTCCCTCTCATCACCCAACTCATCACCATGGTTCAACGACTGCAAAGCGCCTTGGTCGGCACCCCAGACGGGAGCATTCGTCTTTCCAAGACAGAGCCAGTCCCTGATGTCACAGGTGATTCTGTCTTGATCAAGACAAAAGCCCTATCAGTAAACCCCGTCGATACAAAGATGATTGGGCCATACGTCACACCAGGCGCAGTCGCAGGCTTTGACTTTGCAGGTGTCGTAGAAAAGGTCGGCCCTGAAGCTACAAACTGTGATATCCACGTTGGAGATCGAGTTTGTACTGCTGCCATGGGTATGAACCCTCTGGACCCTCATGTTGGTGCTTTTGCCGAGTACACAGCTTCTGTCGAGTGGATTCTGCTCAAGATTCCGCCTCATCTCAGCTTTGAAGAGGGTGCGTCTCTGGGCATCAGCTTCATGACTACTGGCCTGGCCTTGTTCAAGAGTCTGGGTTTACCCGGCAATCCTCTTGAACCGACCACCGAGCCGATACCTATCTTGGTCTACGGCGGCTCATCAGCCACGGGCACTGCCGCAGTCCAGCTCGTCAAGCTGGCAGGCTTCCAACCCATCGCAACATGCTCGCCCCGCAACTTTGACCTCGTCAAGTCCTACGGCGCTAGCGCTGTCTTTGACTACCAAGACCCCAACTGCACTGCAGACATCAGAAAGCATACCAAGAACAAGATCAAGTATGCTCTTGACTGCATCTCCACCACGTCAAGCATGCAGTTCTGCTACCAGGCCATTGGTCGTGCTGGCGGTAAATACACTGCTCTGGAGCCTTACTCTGAAGCTGTGGCGCGAACGCGCAACGTTGTCAAACCAGACTGGATCATGGGGCCGCAGATGTTGGGTAAGGAGATTCGCTGGCCGGAGCCTCATTGGAGGCCTGCTAATGCCGAGATGGGGGAATTCGGTGTTTACTGGACGGCGGTTTTAAGAGAGTTGCTTGATAAAAGATTGATAAGACCTCATCCAATTGTTGTGAAGCAAGGAGGACTACCCGAGGTCCTTCAAGGTATTGAAGATATCAGGGAAAAGAGGATTTCTGGAAAGAAACTTGTATTCCAGATGGAGACTTGAATTACACGAGATAGCTCTAGTTTTGCCATGACATTTCTATCTCATCTTATCTCATCATACGCGAACAACGATTTACAATGCCATGAGGCCTCCCATACCAGGCCATAGAAATGTCCCACTCCAAGAATGTAAAACTTATCTGAAAGATAACATCTCCTTAGATCATATTCCGGGCGCGAGGATAGAATCGTTGTGCTGATCGGGCTTTTCGGTGAATTTGGTAAGGCTGCACGCATGTCAGACGTGGCGTCGAAGGCCGAGAGTCCAATCGGATTGGAGGGCATATTCTTGGCAGTGGTAGAATCCGTCTTGGTGACGCAAGCCTACCCGTCATCAATTCTCCGAGGGCAAGAAGTGGCTGCGGGAGTTGAAAGACTAACGATGTAGTGAGCCGGCAGTGATGGTAAGCTTCCTGCGGCCATTCAGCCGTGGGACGTCAAATTCAGACAAGGCTGACTTTGGCTTGCGGAAGACATCATAAAGACTGCTTCACGGAGAAAATATATAATATGTACTTGTTATTGGGCCGCTGTTGGTATGTAAAGATTGCTTAGCATTGTTGGAACGGCCAGGTGGTTCCACAAGGGCATGAACTCTTGACCAGTAACCACCTGACATAAGATGAAAACAATGGTATTAGTTTGCCGATGTATTTAGAAAATCTATGAAAACCAACTTGTATAATTCTTCACCTCTGTCCTAAATGATCAAAAGAATTAGGTAAACTGAGTGAATATTTAGTGCCTTTAAACTAATTAATAAACACTTTTGGTCCTTGATGCAAGCTTATGGTTCGAGAATTCACAAGAGGAGACTCTCAAAATGATTTCTTACAAAGATTCTACCATGCATCTGTCTATGGCCCCAAATCATAAGACATACTATCTCTGTGATGCGAGAACCATATCTGCATGTCAGTAGGGTGGATAGAGGCATCCAGAAGATCCTTGTATTGGTGTTTGGGTAGTTTGCGAGCTCTTGTAAGATATATGCCTATATAGTAAAAGGTTTGGGTTTATGTCTCACAAGGAGAAGTTGACATGCAGTGGTGATTGCGAAATGGAACGCTAGCACAAAAGAACTTGAATGTAGTAACTGGCAATGGCCCTAGAATATGAATCTGGTCAGTGGTCCCTTGTAAAAATCGTGAATTTATACTCTGTAGTATGCATTCTAGATATGTACTCTATGAAAGCCCTTCTAGTGTTACTATATGATTCTCCCATGTTCTGTTTATCTGTAATGTTAAAGATTCATCTTCTCTCTTATCAATGCCTTGAGAGATCTAACTTTGATCGACAACTCCCTCATCTCCTCGCATTCCTCACTATCAGCCGTGATGACAGTCGACCTAAAGACAAAGTGCACCATATAATCCGTCCAAAGCGACGTCCTCCCCAGCTCAGCACTAAAGTCCATCCCGTCAACATCACATGCCCCCTGATTCACCACGCTGATGGACCGCGGAAGACCAACGGCGTCTTCCACGGACTGAAACGCATCGAGTAGAACCTGAACGGCCGTGCAAATCTTGGTGCACGTCTCGTCCGCGGAGGGCAGTTCTCCGAGCTGCAAGCCCCACCTATGAGAGGCCAGCACTGTCTGGGAAGGGTACGGAGACGGGGTCTCAGGGAGGTAAGAGAGGTGGTTCTGTAGGTGGGCGAATACCAGGCTGTACAGCTTGATGAGGGATGTGTAGCAGCTTAGAACGAGCAGCATCGTCGGCATGTCGACCGAAGCGGGCCTAGAGGAGCCGGTCATTTTGATAGATGATAGCACTTCGGCGTAGTCGAGCATCTCTGCCGACGGGGTTGGAGAGCTTCCGTTTCCTGACGAATGGGCGTCGGAGGAGATGGAACCTTTACCCCAGATACAGCTGAGGATGGAGCAGAAGTCTTGAGATAGGCTCAATACGCGGCCAATTGGGTAGTTTTGCAGCTGTTTTACGTCGGGAACATTGGACCACGGAGACTCATCTAGCGACTTTGAGGTCTCGTGGATCTTTGTTACAAGATTTGACAGCTGCACAATGGCATGTGGCGGAGTGTGCTCCGAAGACTCCAATATGTCCATCAAGTGCCCAGCCTCAGCCACAGCTGGAACAACGTGATCAAAAGCAGACGAGTACTGCGCGTGATAAGTGTTTGTCGGCATACCAGACGGCGCAAGGTCCAGCATATTTAACCCTTGGCTCATCCCCAGATCCGCCCAGAAATCACCATCACTCAGACTTGAACCGTTACCAGCCGTGCTGATGTTAATGGCCAGCGGCTCCTCAGTATCCTGACATGCAAGCTCGTCGATCCACGGGGTCCAAGCCCCAGGCGAAGCCAGGTTCATCCCAGCAAGAGACGATGAGCAGGCGGGTGGTGAACTCTTCTGCGGTGGCTCAGGCTCAGGCTCAGGCTTGGACTTGTCGGGCTTGCTCTTATTACTGGCACTGCGCTTTGATTGGCTTCGCGGGCCAAAAACACATGTCACTTGTGCCCTGATACATCTCGTGCATTTATGGGACCCCGAGCGTGAGTCTTCTGGGGAAACAGTGCATTTGAGCTTGTGAGAGCGGCATCGGTCGCAGCTGGACCGGATAGATTGGCTGTTCCGCGCGGACATGCTGTGTTATGATATGTTATGCTTAACCAAAGTGTCGGGTTAGCCGTGGAGAATATGTTGTGTGCTGTCAAAACTTGATGTTGCACGAAAGACTAAGCACGGGGACAAGGAGGAGAATAGTTGCAGTGCAAACGTCACTGGTACCAATCAGTGTAACGGCAGCACTTTTCCTGGCCCGGATACGGGATCTCCCTATATAATTGTCCAGAGGAGCAAACCAGCACAGGCACTTTTGCCTGTATGTCTCTCAAATTGATCCTTGCTCTTTGTGCTGAGAAACTTCTAAATTTGCTTGACGATTTTCCGTCTTGAGAAGGATGCGAGGCAAGGTTTATGCATGCAGTCATGTTGCGAAACATGGTGGTCAGCATTCTAAAGACCTCAGGCCACTCGCCATGACGGCAGAGCGAGGATGGCAATCCTGACGGGGGGGAAGGGTGCAGTAGCCGAGCGCTAGAGATTTAAGAATACAAACATGCTTAATCTCGGTGCGACATAAGCCTTGATTGCAGGCTGACGGGGTACGGTTGTTGGGCTGACATATCAGAATACATAATTGCCGCCGCCTGTTTATGTAAAGATATAACGTTGGGCTGATATCATATTTACAAACCAGGATAAACAATATGTTGGCTGACCGTCCAATGTCTCAGCTCATCTATTCGTCTATCAGCGGGTGTTGTTCAGACCTCTTGAGGAGTGAGTTATATGCTGAAACTGATGCACCTGTCAGTACACCATCGGTTAAATACTGCACACAACCAACCAACCAACCGATCCAAAAGGTGTTGTTTCTGATTCAAGGCAAAGGATTGCACACGATTAACGTGCCTCGACACGTTGAGAGGAAAGTTGTCGCTTAGACCCTTGTTCACAGCGGAAGCTGCCCCGGTCCAATAGGGTAATCCCACGGGTAACGCGGGACTTAGCATCTGAGATGGCGCTATGTGTCTTGTCTGAGCTCAGTATTATCCCGCAAACTGCACGCCAAGAAGCTTACGGCTGCCGCAGAGGTCGTCGAGGTTGTACCGCTCGGGCATTGCCAAGACAGCCAGTGACACGACGGGGTACCCCTGTGGGACGCGGTAGCTTAGGTCTTACGGGTACCTAGATCTACCGCCGCTAATGGAAAGTTGGTTTAGTTTCCGTCCGGCTCTCATAAGCAAAAGCCGGAGCGACTCTGGTCTCGAAATATCCCCTCAGGAACTCAGCCTAGCTAGGACACAGGAATCGCTTCGGCTCCGGAGTCTCCTGTTCGTCGCTTACAGAACTGCGCCGCAGATAAGATGATAGCCCCCTGTCTATTCGTCACCTGCAGGCGGGTCTGTTCATTGTTCGTGACACTTTGGCAAATAACTCGTCACATCTTGTCAATGTTCCCGCTTATGCTAGAGCGTCACTCCTTCGTTCATCACTTCCGCTCTCGGTGAAGATTGCGTGGAATGACAGGATGCTTTTCCGCTGACAGCTCATGACATTTTTCGTCATCGTCCGTTTCGGGACGGCCCGCATTCACGAGTTCAGCCAGACGAGAAATACAGGGGTCAAATTCTCTTTGAATTTTCGTATACGACGAACCAGGCGTCTCCAAGTTGCCACTGTAACTCTCGAGTCGCCTTGATTGGCCAATGCAAGCTCCTCAACAAGATACGGAGTACCACGGTAATGCCGTGAGAATACCCATTTCCAGCCAGTTTACTCCTCTCGTCAGTGTCGTCAGTTATTACACTCCACTTCCCCCATGCATGTCATTGCAAGTTCCATGGCCATGTCAAAGACCCCATTGTATCCACCGTCTCTACAGATCTAATTATTAAACCCTGAAAGTACATGGGACCCTCAAGGTTGACTTACCATCCATTGCTTGCCACTGATTACTCGGGGTAGCCATCGGTGCAGCCAGTAACTCATCCGCAAACGAGGCCCAGTTCGGCATCATCGCGCCATCAAGCATTGGAAACTGTGAGCCAAGACCGGCTGGAATCTCTATCGCCCCACGTGTCAGCTTCAGTACTTCTTCTTTGGTGAATACAATGGCGACTTACCTGGTTGATAATTATTGATGCTGGCAGAGGCATACCCTGAAGGAGCGCCGAAAGACATGCTCGAGTCGAACCCTGAATCTGTATCTGAGGTACTATTGACTCCAAGAACTACCGCCAATGCTTTCACAACCTTTCTCGCCTCTTTAGACGAGCTACTTGACTGCAACCAGATGTCGTAAGACCTTCTAAGGGATGCCAGAATGGTTTCATCTATCGGCGCTGACTCAGAGACCTGTATGCCCTCGTGTTTCGTGTTCTGCAGGTAATAACAAAGTATGCTAGTTGCAAGCAAAAAGTCATGGTTGACTAATGAGGAAACTCTCCATCTTTCTTGGTAAAGCTGACAGAACGGTTGTGTTTCTTCCTGCAGTATATTTTGGTAGTCTAGAAGCTTGAGCGCTGACTCCAAGACGATGCGTTTGGAATCAGCCGAGTTTGCCGGAGGACCAAACATGAACTTTCGGTGGAGAACGATCTTTGCGCGGTAGAACAGGGTTTCCAGAACAATCTTTTGTATGATGTTCTGCGGTGAGTCTGTAATGCAGCGGGCGAAAGAATGCCACTTGAGACAATCTGGAATTGACTTACGTGCCTCATCCAGTTTGTTGTCCATTCTCTCAACTTCAGTGTATGTGTACGGTCGGACATCAGCCGCAAAGTCCCAGATATATCCAACCGTTGTCGTCAATCTTGCTTTGACAAGACGGTAAAGAATGGGTGTTAATTCTGTGTCTGGCCTCGACGGGGGCATTTCAACAGTTGTCTTGTCAAAGTCATTGTCTTGGAGATTAGACGGCTCCTGCGTATCAGTCTGCCACTGCTTGATCATCCTTGGCAGTCCCATTTGAGCAGAAAGACCAAGATCCATCTCGACAAGAGTCGCCCAGACCCTTCTCCGCATCTCCGCAGTAAAAAGTGACATGCCTTTGAAGTGCTTCGGATCTCGATGATAGCCCTGGTGACACGTTAGTCAAGCAATAAGCTCAAAAGAGACCCCGAGCTTACCATATGCAAGGCAATCTGAACTGTGTTCCCCGTCAGGATCCAAATATCGATCTCCGCATCGGTGCTTGAAAACACCTCAGCGGCTATGTACAGCATAAGCGTCTCCAGCACGTAAGGACCACCTTTGGTGTAGTTGCCAAGAATAAGGCATTGGCCAATCCGTAGCCTGTACGTATCCGCCATCTTCTGGAGATCTCTCTCCATAGACAGAGCCGCGGGGGACTGCACGCCAGGGTCGAGGCGGAACTTTTCGAATTGGGTTGCCAAGCACATGATTGTGAACAAAAGGCCCAACCAGAGGGGCGACACTGCAGATGGATCATCCCAGAACTCTTCATACTGAGATTGTAAAGGGTTAGTCAATCTGAACAAGGTGATAGGGTTGTGCTTCCGTACCTCCTTGAGGAATTCCACGCTGTGAAGCACGGCTGGGCGCGGGGTGTCAGCATGGGTGGTTGCACGATAAAACTGTATGACGAGACTAACCGGGCGACATCTCGAACGAGTTAAAATAGCGTGAGACCAATCGGTCTACCACCGGGCGGCTTAGGGTTAAGATCGACGCAAGTATCTCGTGCTTGCTAGCGGGCTTGGGGCAGCCGTAGAACAGCTGGGGGCCAGTCATCTCCGCGGTAGGCGACTCAACACCCTGTACATCAGAGTGCGCCGCCTCCTCCTCGCTATCAAAATGATCTTTGAGCTCGGCAATCCCGTCGAGAACAGCAGCCCAGTGCGAACTCCCCACGTAGTTCGCCCCTCCACCCGTGGACCGCATGCTGCCGTAATCGGCTCCCATGGTAGCAACAGCTGTGTCCTCGGGGGAACGGGTACTTCTGACGGGGGAGTAAGGCGTTCCTCCTCCGTGCTGACCCTGGCTGACGGAAGATTGCTGCATCAGATCGAAAACAAGACTCTCGAGGTGGCGGATGCGTTCCTGTGTGGTGACACGAGGCTGGTGTGCCGCATCGCCGCTTGTCACTCTGTCAGAAGCGTACGTGCACGACAGACCGAGCTCTCGTTGCACACAGCTGCTGCAGGGCCTTTGACGGTCACATCGTAGTCTTACAAACAAGGGAGAAGCGTCAGCACGTGGGGAAGGATATTCGCTTTCGTCAAAGCGGAGGGGAACGGAAAAGAGAGGCGGCAAAGTGCATTGCGTACGTACTTTCTCCTCCTACACAGGTTGCATGACAGCTGCGGCTTTTCGCGTGGCCTGCTTGAGGGTAGACGAGCTCTGCCCTGGGCCGTTTTCCCTGGACCCCACTCCGTAGTAGGACGCGATTCCTGGTCCGCCATGGATTTCGGATGGGAAATAGAGATTACTAAGGCTTGGACGGGAAGTGTAAACAAGCGGACGACAAATGGTGGCCGTGGAGCGTCGGAACAAATTAAATTCGACGTTGAGGAATAATGTGCTGACAGAGTGAGATTCTAACCAAGAGGGAATAACTCAAGCCAGGTTACGGTATTTGTCCTGCATCTGATCTGACGCACAATCCCTGTTAGTCCCCGGATCTGGTCATCATCCGCTCCGATCCTCCGCTCCGATCCTCCATGCCCCACTCCCATGTCCGGCCCGATGCTCCCTGTAACTACTCTGTAGACATAACATCACTCAGCTTACTGTGCACCCCACACACATCGCCCGTCCATATAACAAACCACTTCAAATATTTACGAAAAGGTTTTCTTGTTTTGCAGATCCACTTGTTTCACGTCGCATGCAGCATGCACGCAGTCTTATTATCCCAGTAAGAAATATCACATTTACCATCGATAGATTGGTCCAAAGAGGAAATACTCTCCATTCTTATTCTTTTCGTCACAAAAACCATGTCGACAACGCCTCAGATGTCGCAATCAGGCTTTCTGGATGATCATTTGGAGGCTGGTGCACGGGAAGATATTGGGACTGAGGCGCGAGAGAAGCCTCTGTCGCCTACTGGAACAATGGTTGATGAACCTCAGTCGAATCCTAATGTTGTGGATTGGGATGGGCCTAATGATCCTGAACATCCACTCAATTGGTCCAAGGCACAGAAGAATTTACATCTTGCCATCGTGAGTCTGTTCACTCTCGCAGCGTAAGCATCTAACCATCTCAACCATGTTGAACACGCCACTGACCATGGAACAGCAATCTGGCTGCGACAATGTTTGCTCCAGGAGCAGCAGAACTATCCGATGAGTTCAATATCACCAACTCCACAGTCACAGCCATGACAGTCAGTCTCTACGTCCTGGGCTTCGCACTAGGTCCTCTCCTGCTTGCACCTCTCTCTGAATTATATGGGCGTCTTATCGTCTATTACTTTTGTAACCTGGTATACATTGCCTTCACACTCGGCTGTGCCTTCAGCACAAACGTCGCCATGTTTCTCGTCTTTCGTATCATCGCTGGATGCGCTGCCTCGGGTCCCATGAGCATTGGTGGAGGCACTGTCGCAGATCTGTTCGTTCAGGAGCAGCGAGGAAAGGCCATGGCTCTCTTCACTGTTGGACCGCTTCTTGGACCTGTAAGTCTTGCTCCATTCACGAACTGTATTAAAATACACTGCCTAACTTGTCGTCAGGTCATTGGTCCCATCATTGGAGGATTCGTCTCCGAGAATGTTGGGTGGCGATGGACATTTCGCATCCTCCTGATTTTGGTAGGTCACAGCTCTGTCCGTGAAGGATCCCATTTCCTAACAATCGTCGCAGTCTGGAATTATAGCTATCGTCACATTTGCCCTTATGAAGGAAACAAATTACACCGTCATCCTGCAAAAGAAAGCTCTTCGAATGCGCAAACAAACCGGCAACGAGAAACTCGTCGCCAAGCTGAGCAGAGATGAGACTCCCGGCCAAATGCTGGCACGCGCCATTGTGCGGCCACTGAAGCTGCTCATCTTCTCCCCAATCGTGCTCTTGGTGTCTCTCTACACCGGAATCCTCTTCGGCCTCATCTTCCTCCTATTCACCACCTTCCCCTCCGTCTTCCAAGATGTCTACGGTTTCAACCCAGGTGTCGCCGGACTCGCATATCTTGGTCTTGGAATCGGCATGGGTCTAGGCCTACTCATGTTCTCTGTCCTCAGCGACAAGCTCCTTGGTCGCAAGAAGGGCGGCGAGAATGCAGCTCCCAGGCCAGAGGATCGTCTTCTTCTCATGAAATGGCTCGGCCCAATTACTCCACTTGGCCTTTTCATCTATGGCTGGACAACAGAAAATGGTGTTCACTGGATCGTCCCTATCATCGGTACGTTCATTGTGGGATTTGGCTCCCTTTTTGTCGTCATCCCTGGTCAGATTTACCTGGTTGATTCGTTTGGAGCTGAGGCAGCTGCGTCTGCTATGGCGGCCAATCTGTTGGTCCGCTCGCCATTCGGAGCCTTTCTTGACCTCACAGCCGAGCCTCTGTACTCCAAGCTTGGGTTGGGTTGGGGTAACAGCGTCCTTGGCTTTATAACCCTTGCTTTTACTCCTGTTCCATGGATCTTTTACACTTACGGGGAGAGACTTCGGACTCACTTTCAGGTTGAACTGTAGCTACAAGCACAGTTTTGCTTTAATTAAACACAATAGAGATATATACTGGGCTTGAGATGACATAGAATACACGGTGTCCACCAGTTTTGCGGATGACAGGTTGTTTAGGGAGGCTTATTGTTTCTAACTGTTTCTAACTTAGTTTAACTGTTGTTACATGCACGGAAAGAAGTCGGAAACCTTTTATCACCTATGTACGTTTAGAAGTAATAGACTAATAAACTCGTAAATCGATCATGACTCCCACAAGCTTCTTAGATTAGCTTCGTCTGGTGTCCGAGTCTTGAAACCGACTAGCGATAGTGGTCATGAACGGACCGTCGGAGCACAAGAATTGACCCTCTTGTAAGGCAGACAGGCAATGCCCAGAAATATTAAATAGAGCTAGGAAGATTTGCACCATAAAGCTCATCTGGAATATCTTTCTATTCCAGACTGGGGCGGACAAACAAACGGCCCTCAACCTTGTTCTTCTTTATATCCTCCAAACCCTTTGGTACGTCCCAAAACGGTATCTCTGTCAACTTCGGCACGATCTTTCCAGCGTCAATCAACTTCAACACCTCCACCAACTCCTCCTTCGATGCCCCAAATGAGCCCCTCAAACTGATACTCTTTGTAACCAACAACAATGACGAGACCTCCACGCCCTGTCCATTCAGGCCAACCATCGCAATAGTGCCGCCCTTCTTGACAGCGGCAATTCCAGCAGAAATTGTTGCTGTGGTTCCAACGAAGTCTACGACTGCATCGAACGACAAATCGGGGAAACTTGCGAGACTGGAGGCGCATGCGACCGCTCCCAAACTTTTCGCATCGTCATATTTATCCTCGTTGATATCAATTCCATAGACCTTGGCGCCTTGCAGTACAGATATCGCAACTGCGTTGAGGCCGAGGCCGCCAATTCCAATGATTGCGACAGTTGTTGACTCTTTGACCCCAGCGGTCACAACTACAGCGTGATATGCCGTGGAGATAGAATCCGTGGCCGCAGCTGCTTGGGGGAAGGACACCCCCTCTGGAATCTTGACCAGGTGTTCATAATGAGCTATCGCAAATTCGCTATAGCCGCCGTCGTAGCCTAGCCCAATCGTCGTGGATCGAGTTGACTTTTCAACGGGATGAGCTACGAGGGCAACTACCACGCGATCACCGATTTGAACTGGTGACGGCTGTGAACCAAGCTTGACGACAGTTCCGGCTACTTCGTGGCCAAGAGTAATTGGAAGAGATCCTAGCATAGAGATACCGTGTCCGTCAACATAGTGGGCGTCGGTATGACAAAGGCCAGCTGCCTTGACTGAGATGAGGGCCTGGCCCTGTTTTGGCTTAGGGATGAGAAGGGTTTGAAGGGCAAATGGAGATGCTGGGCCGCCGTATTGAAATGCTTGCATGATGGATGTGAGTGAGTATGTTGTAGTTAGATATGTGATGATGTCTGCTAACACGGCAAAAGAATACTGGATATCGTTCCTAAATATACATCGGCCTTGAAAGAATGGGTTTATTCACTATAGTCAAGATGCACCCGAACAACTTGGTTTATGGCGCCATTTCTTTGGCCCAAATAGTAACAGATTGTACTGGTAGAGAATTCGGGCCGAAGAACTCTTTCGATTTCTCAAGGTCTTTCATGCTTCAGCAATGAATACTACTCAAATTCCAATACCTCGGCTGCTGTACGTGACGTTATATGCATATCGCGTGACATACTTTTAGCACTAATGCAGGAAACGTTCATTGCAGGTCTTGGCGGTGTCATGATTAAATTGATAAGATTTACTTACCTCGGCAGAATAGTCATGATGTGTCTCTGGTCCACTCATTCTCTCCAAACACAGGTTAAAATAGGCTTGTATTGGCTCTTTATCATACACTTGACCTAGCACCCATAGACCACCACCGTGCACTTATCTTCCATTCATCCCCGTCTCTCCCCTCAGTGAGATGCTCCCACTTCTCCAGAAACCACGGCGCTGCCTCCCAGTTCTGAGCGTCCCATGGCGCCGCAGAGTGCAAAGAGGTCCCGTTTGCAAAGCCCCAGCATCGAAGACCGTCGTTGAGTAAGTCAAGACAGAAATCCTCTCTATCAATCAACGGGGGCCGAGTGTACTGTAGTGATGGCTTTGGAACGAAACTTTGGCCATGGGATGAGATCCAGTGTCGGGTGATGAGCCATGGTTAGCTGTGCCTGTGTAGGCACAAGGTCTGAATGTATGTTCTTAAAGTAATCTTTGAGTATCAGACGCTTTTGCATTGCCTGCTCGGTAGTTTCTTCGCCGTCATCCAATAGTTCTTGTTGTATGAACTTCTCTCTTAAGCATGGAAATGGCGATTTGGAATCAAAAGATATGAGGTCCTGCCATTGAATCCCCAGATGTCGTGCATTCATGGAAACAGCCGATACAAACGAAACTCGACAGAGAAGAATGTAATCTTTGGGCTGGAAGTGATTTAATGGGGATGCCACTATCTCTTGAATCCTGGAATTATGTCCCGACGGTATGTTTAATCTTCCTAAAACACTAATACCGGCTTTCGTTGCGGCTCTGAGATCAAAGCTGCCTAGACTTTTCTGAATGTCTTGAAGCCATTGGTTCATCGGAAGATTCATGGCGTTGTTGTAAAGCGTGGAACTGACGGGATATCCTAGGAAGATGAGACCATATTTGATGATATCCCGGATACCAAAGAGCTCTTTCGTCATAAGTAGGAAAAATGTACGACGTTCCCTTTCTGGGCAGGAATCGATGCAAGAGAAGAAGTCGGAGGCCGTAAATGCCGTTGCGATATCTCCACTGTGACAGTCCGCATCGACGATAGTAGGGCAGATGGCTTTTGCCAACTGACGTGGTGCGACTGCTTGGTCTTGATAGTTCTGCTGCGCCACTGCCACGTTGTGCATGTATGAGACATCCATGGTAGATGGCAAAATGATGCTAGAGATGGCTAGATTCTCCAGCATGCGTCTCCTATTCTTTTGCCGCGTGCCTGTTGTTCAGGCTGTTAGCCACGTGCATGACTGATAAGTGAAACATACGATAGTTACGCTGCGACAAGGCATTCTGCCGCCGCCTGTGTTGTGAGGTCTTATCGAAAGAAGGGCGCGCCATCCTTGTGAATTGAAAAAGGCTTCATGCATCCAGTGGAAGTTGGACCACGTTGATTGAAGCAGGGAGAAAAGATTGATCGGGACCTTCGGGGAGAGATGCATGCATAACGTGATAAGAGGGGTCATCACGAGCGACCCTCTATGAAGCTTCTGATCACCCTGGAACTTTGGAAAATAAACTCGATGCAACCTCGTGTTCCTGTTTTATGTCTTAGTTATTTGACGAACGGTAAGTATACATGCTGTGCAGTAATGTAGTTTATTTCTTTATGTGTTGACGTGCCTTCAAAGTCCAAAAGCTTTATACATTTCGCATCAAATCTTCTACATAGATATGCAACACCGTTCAGCAATTTTAACTGACTCATGCACCCTTCACGATCATCCAACAAGATAATTGCTTAAACCAGTTGTCTAAAACCCAGCTGCTTAGATTCGGTGCATTGGCATCTCGCGCATCCGTTAATCGTGACGGACAAAGAAGCATGTGGGCTCATCGTGGTGGTGTGACTTTCGCGAGCCGAGGTATATGTGCCCCAGGTACGGAAAACGATGGGTTGATCGGAACTCGTTAGGACTCCACGATCAACCTAACAAGCAAATGTTTAGCCCCGCTAACATCTGCAGGCAACGTCAGCAAATCACGAGGTTAATAAGGTGAGGTATGCAGGTAACGCAACAAACGGCATCAACGTAAGGGCTACGGGTTTGCCAAAGAAGACATACTAGTACAGCCATAGTTTATTTAAATAAACCCCATAGTCTCGTCTCAAGAACTTAGACATTTTTACATACAAAGCTTTCACGCATCTATATTGACGTTCCCAACCTTCTCGGTATAAACCCCCGCAGTCATGCCTAACGGAACCTTACCTTTAAATGGCGAATTAATGCCAATATTTACCCCAGCATACTCAAGAGCACGAGGGATCTTCACCAACACTACTGCAGTCGGCATCTCGTATCGTGTTGCCGCATCTCAGGTCGCCCATCTTGTCCCGGATGTTCTCGAACTGGAGGAAGAGCCGCTTATGACGTCGCTGTTCCTCAGCTACGGAATGAGCCCTGTTGGGTCCTACACTGAATATGCTCATCAGGTAGAGGTTAACTATAAAGGCAACATGTTCCACTATAACCTTCTGTTCATTCTGGACAACGACGCCGCCATTTTCGCTGGTCGCGAGCTCCTTGGCTTTCCCAAGGTATTGGGAAAGAGTGTCATTCAAGAGTTTACAGGTACTCGGCTTGTCACCGGCAGCACGGAGAGGCCTGCTGGAAGGAAGATGGTCGAGTTTGAGTTCGTTCCTGAGAAAATGGTCACCGACGCGCCTCCACCGGACAGATGGATGCTTAACCTCCGCAATATCCCGTCGCCTCACGTTGGTCAGCCTCCATCTGTTCAAGAATTCCTTCCTGTTGGTCTGGGATTGAAATGCGATGAGGTTTGGACGGGAATGGGTTGTATTAATTTTCCGAGGAAGTCGATGTCTGATCCCTGGGTTAACTTGGACATATTGAGATACGAGGGGAACTTCATGGCGAGAAACGCGACCGCTGAGCTGCTTGTCCGACAACCTTCTCAGTAACCAGTAAGTTATTAACGACCTTAAAGGACATATTTTGAGGTCTTTAAGGGTTCGTTTTCCAAATCTTAGCACGAAATATATATGCCTCTCCTTCTAATAGAGTTATCTATCTCCAAGCCCCTTTTCAGAACTTAGGGTAATTGATTCTCGAGCGGCACTTTTCCGCTCGTCTTCCGCCTACTGCTAAATGTAGACATGATCGGGTCGATCTTGTTTCATATCCTGGTACGGTCTGTTCAGCTGAGGGTCATGTTCTATGAATTGTTACCTGATTGGTTGGATAAGTTTTAGACTAGTTTGAATACGGACGCCCGGCCTGTGTGTTTAATATCCGAAGATAAGGGAATATTGACAGGAAATTCCACTTCTTTATTATTTCTACAAAGACCTATATAAAAGCTGCTATAGAATAACGTAAAGGCTTTCATTATTAGATATATAAGCTATCTTGTATTGAATCAGGGCTTGATGTTCTTGAATTCAACCTTTGCAAATGATGTCAGATCATCAGATTGCCACCATTTAGACTTAACTAAGCTTATTACGGAATGCCGATACCCGAAATTCTGCCCTAGTTCATTTAACAGTCCACTTGGTTCGGCCTGGTAAAGGAGTTAAAACCGCAAGTGCTGGCTGTTGTAAATTATTAGAGCATTTCTAATCCTTTCAGTGTCTGTTGTCACTGTAGACAATCCTATCTGGCAATGTACAATTTGAACCCGATCGCCATGCGTGTGATAACAACCTTTGCTTTGACAGTCGTTGGGGTTGCCAGTCTGGCCTGCTGTGACTCCAAATTCATCCAACCGCCAGAATCGAGCTCCAAGCAGCCTTCTGATACCGATATGTCCAAAAACCAACGTTATGAGCAAGGCGATAAGATTCAGATCAACTACGAGACAGACATCGACCAAATTGCCATCGAAATCTATCAAATTCCTCTTAACGGGGTCAGCGCCTACAGATCGTTAGCTAGTATGGCATTACAGGTCTCTCAACTTTATACTCGTTTTGCTAATTTAGGTGCATAGGAAATGGATCGGCGAATCCAAGTTACTGGCTGGCTGAGTATGACTATCTTGGATTAGCAGATGGCAATGAGGACTCTGTTTACTGGTTTACACTTTTTAAATCCAGTGAAGGCCGCGTCGCTTGGTCGGACTACTTTAATGTAAGTTCACCCGAAGCTGATGCGACTACATCTGGTAGTATATCAGCAACAGCCACTGGACCAGGACTCGCAGCTTCAACCTCTGGGCAACACGCATCGACATTGACGGCTGGATCAGAGACAGATACTGAGCACACTTCAACCACTTCGAATGCCTCAGCCGCCTCAACCACCTCAACCACCTCAATCACCTCAACCACCTCAACCACCTCAACCACCTCAACCACCTCAACCACCTCAACCACCTCATCAACAAAATCAGGGTCTGGGCTATCTCAAGGTGCGACGGCAGGTGTAACCGCTGGCGCCATCATTGGCGGTCTCTTGATTATCGGTTTTATCGGATTCTTCGTTTGGCGGCGATTAAAGAAAGGCAAAAAGAATGTTAAGGGAACGGAAGAGGCTCAGGATCAACAGCATCAGTTCTATCCCTTGGAAACCAAAGTTGAGCTTCCGAGTGATATTACCACTCACCCCTCAGAATATGCGACGAGCCGTCCGGGATTGCATGAGGCACCTTAATTCTGGGAAGAGAAAGAAGAAGTAACGTGAAGGCTCTCTTTACTTAGCGTTTATACGTACATATTGTCGATCTAGTAATATGAAGGCTCTTGAACTTGGTTGAAGTAGTAACCTGACTATAAGTGAGATCAGGCTCAACTTGGGATCCCTGCATTCTCAAATATGTCATTCAGACCTTGTGCCACTAATCCATCTGCCAAAATATGGCCGCTAGACCAGCCGGATACCCAGATGAGTCCCGCTGCCGTAGGCAATCAACCCTGGTATATTATACTTTTCAAAGGATTCTACAATAATCCTCCCAACACTCGGCGAATCTTCTGTCCCCCTAGTAGAAGATCTGCAACCCTTGGCCCACTGCCCTGTCCTTAATAGTGAGTGATTGGTGAGTTCGCCATCAAGTCGGTTTTACAAGTCGGCTTTACAAGTGTTGTGTCCCGTAAAGCCGAAGGACGTACAAAGTTTGCAGGACCTATGAGCGAGATGCACGGCTACGGTGGACCATTGCCGTTTTCCAAAGTTTAGTGTCTGATGACCTCGGCTTTGCGTTGTGACGTGTGTATTCATTCGGTGGCACCAAGAGAGGAGTTAAGCCCCGGTTTAGTATGAGGAACTGCATCCATGCGAAGTCCCATCTCTAATCTTCAACCTTAATCTCTAGTTCTAAACCGCCAAAACCTATGGCGGACAGCGATTGCCTGCCGATTTGGGCCCACTGGCCCCGGTAAACCTTCCAGTTCTGTACTCAGCATGTGCTTTTGTCTTTGTTTTGGTTCTATGACTACTGTCGGAATGGTTGTAGTATAGACCCCCGTCAATCTTTCTTGTACAGACCTTATCGCGCTTTCTTCAGCCTAGCAGAGCGCATTGTGTCAGCGTCATGTGTTCAAGAAATGAGATCAGGTGAGAGGATTACATCACGCTGTAGTTTGTTGAGTTCAATCTCAGCTCTCTGTGCTACTTCATTTAGAGTCAGTTCACCCTTGAACTCCGAGTAAAATGGCCGAGAGAAATAAATATCCGTATCCCCCAAATATGCTGAAGGTCTAGAAGCCCCTGTAATAGAGCCTCGAGAGAGTTGTGGTGCCGTTTCGTGGGGAGTCGATAGCCCTTGTTGAGCAGGGCGTAGTTTGAGTCTGTCACTAGACAAATCAATGCTACTGGTCAACGTAGCTAGAGAACTGAACGATTGAACCTCGTGTAGAGCTGGGGTGAATATATCTTGCGAGATTCGTGTATACAGCGATGACCACTGATACATGATGTAAAACGTCAGGCGTAACTCGACGGTAAGTTCACGCAGTTCCTGGGTTCTCGTTACTGTCTGCTGGCTCCTTCAAATCCTTCGACAAAAGAATTGATAGGCTATAGCCGAGCTTACCTTTAGATCTTTGGAATCTCGTGGCCGGTGATCGGTGGTGGGGTTCGGGATAAGACTCATCACAACTGACGATAGAGGATATCTTGTCCATGGTTCTATTGAAACGATAGAACTTATCCTCATTTATATTGATCAGTCTATCAAAAAGGACCTTGTAGGAGTCGTGGGTATCCCGTATTCCGCCAGTCGCAGAGGCCAGTGACCTAGCCATCTCTTGGAGCGTCTGAAATATGGTGGCCTGCAAGATAAGACTGCTAGTTCAGTGTGCTCTAGAGCCAGGCAATGCTAGCTGAAGCAGGAAAACGTACGTTAAGCTTGTGCTTCTAGTATCGCCCTTTAATCTGATTTCTTAATTCCCGCCCTCAGGACGAGAAGGGCACATAGAAACATCCCAGACACAATAATAAGTTTAAAAACAATACCAGAGAGGAAAAGTACAGAGAGCACTGCGATCAAGAACGGGATCGCATACGTGAAGTCGAAATTTTGGGGTTCCTTTTCATCCCGGGACCCAAGGTCAACTAGCGAAGTTTAGATAATCGTACAGAATATCATTTAATCCAATGAGTACCTACTATCGCAGCGACGTTTTTTTACTTGTCCTTTGGCAGCTTCCAACTTCTCAGTTAAGCGGATACTCGATTTCTTATTATCAGCTGTGCATTATGGAGTCAACACTCCGAATAATTAAAACGCTTGAGACAACAGGTATTCTCACTAATCATATCATTGATAAGCGCTTCAAATTCCTGGATAAAAGATAGCAGATAAGTCCAAGATCCGAGACATGTGCTGGCTAGCTGAGGATCTTTCTCTCTAATTTCTTTGGCTTTTCCTACTCTTTCCTCTAATACTCTAGCTTGAAACGGTTTACTAAAATAAAAAGACTTCTAAGCAGCCTTGGGTGGAGTATCTATAAGTTTTTGTGGCAAATCCAACTCTCACGTTCCCTCCATCAAACACGACAAATTGAGATTTAAGTAAAATATCCCCAAGAATAGAAAAGCCAATATCGACATCAGATTGAATCCCACCGAAACAGTATCCGGGCTGCGAGACTGCATTTGCATAATTAATAAAGGAGCCAGGTACCCGGCCACGATAGCGAGCTCCAATTCCAAAAATAAAGTCAGCGTTATTATCGTTGTCGCAAGGAAATACCCAGCCTCCTTCAATAGTTGAAAAAGTACTGCCATTGACGTTACGATAATAGTCCTGTACAATTCCATCTGATAGATAAAGGAGCGTAGTTCCGGTATCAACTATACCGTCTATAGAAGTTTTGACAAACTTCTTGTTTCCGACGGCATAGCCTGTTGAAGAGATCTCCCAAAAGCCTTGGGAATTATCCACTGAGGTCCAGGTGATGGGACTTGTCTTCTTCTTTTGATCAACGTATCCAAAGTCGTACGTGCCAAAGGCATCATTCTTCAAGTCAGCAGTAAAGAGCGGTTCTGCCAGAACTCCTTTTACGTTGTCGAAAAAGGTGGCCTGCTTGGCTGGCCTGATGGTGTTGATGCTGCCAAAAGCAAGACCCAAGAGACCTGACTCCGCAGCATTGGCAGTAAAACGGTCGCGCACATTCTTTGCTGCCTCAATTGCCTGGGACTTAACGACAATGCCACCAACATTAATTTGGTCAAGATAAACATCCCCATAGGCTGAGGTGCCGTCTCCATACTTGATTTTCCAACTGGCACCGTTTATCTTCCGGGCTGTCTTGCTTTTCTCAGGCGCATAAGGCTTCTGACGTCCGACAGCATAAGGATCAGTAATGGACGAGAAAACTCAACTATATTATGTCAAATTGTGTCAGTTACTTAAAATTTTCCCTTCGTTTTGTTTGGCCGCTATATATGTGCTGTAACAGTAGTATGGTAGGGTGTTGAAGACGTACAGATCAGATGAGCCTGTGTCGAAATCCAGAAACAAGCTTTGTGGAGGTGAGCCGAGACTGACTTCACATAGGTAGGCCGAATCATAAATTTGTGGCTAATTCGTCACAGAGCCTGCTTGTATTAGCAAAATTTCTTAACTGTTGAACGTTGCACTAAGGTGGCAAAGTATAAGAAACATAGAGACATTCGAACTAACGGGTTACGACGAACCTTTATCGTTGAAAGCAGCTTTGGCATGCTTCACAGCTTCGTTTATGTAATTAGGCAAAGCCTTTCCATACTAAGTCCAACGAGTTTAGTAATTGCCAAGATCTGTGGTCAGCTCAACTTATTTACCTTTGCGTAACTCCTCGCCAGCGCTGCCGGTCCACTAGTGGCATATCCAACATAGTTTGGATTGGCAACTTGAGACACAGAAAAGGTCGATCGAGACGGTTGCCCATGCACTCGAAGACTTGCCACCGCTGGCAGTATAAGGTATATAAAGGGAAGAAACATAGTGACGATCGGTTTGATCGAGATTGTCGTAAGGAAGATGTGGCGTGGTAATAAGTAAATGAAAGATATTTCTTATAGCGAGATATAAGCTCTACTTATAGCTAAATGTGTATGATTTACTTACAAAACAATCTACGTATTGAACGGAACGTTGTTCATTTCGGAAGATTGATCTGTTAGTTCCAGGAAGGACATAGAACAAAGGCGGTCAAAGCTAATGATCAGAAAACTTGATATCTATCAGTTTACTCAACATAGTACTATAGAAATTCTTGTAAATCTCGACCTAGATTCGGAACTCCTTTTCTTATAAATAAAAGTTCTCTATAATAGTGTGATCACTACTGCTTTAGGAAGGACATAGAATAAAAGAGGTCAAAGCTAATCACTAGAAAACTCTATACTTACCGATTTATCCGAAACAGTACTATAGAAGTTCTTACTAACTTTGATCTAGATTAGAAACTCCTTTCTTATCTACAAGAGTCCTGTGCAATAGTGTTACCATTACTGACTATCTTTTGTATTATCGCAACCATGAACACGAAAGTACGGCCCGGTCTAATCAGCACGAAATGAGAATGCGCTCTCCAAAGAGGAAGGTGAAGGTCAAAAGAACCTTTGCTGGCGAAAGCCTTTTGTTTGCAACTGGATCCCTGTGCCAGTCTAGATAAGGTTGATTTAGCACAAGGCATACTTGATGTACATCTTGAGTCGTTGGATAGAATAGCTAGCGGTACCAAATTCCTCGCGAAACTGGCTTGGAACGCAATGAGTGGCAGTGTCACCACCTGGTTTCACACGGACCTTGACGTGACTGCGGAACACCAAGCCGTAAAAGGCCCAGCATTTAAGTAGTCGAAACCAACGTTTAGACTATCACATACCATGATATGATTGCTTCTAACCTCTGATGAGCGCAACGAACTTTCCATTTTGATCATTTCCTAGTTCACTGACAAAATCTGTTCTATTGTGCGATGCAAGAAACCATGATGACCAATTTTACAATGTAGGTGTGGCTTCTGGGTAATCATCAAACGACCCAACATCTCAATTTGACTGCTTTTTCAATCAAAGACTTTCGCACAGTCTTATTCGCTCACTGAACCTCGCGCGCTAAGATTTATTAGGTTGATATAAGTTTAAATAACCAGGTATTACCTGTACTGGTCGACACTGGATCGGGAGATATACTCGTCGTTGCTGATACATGTAATGTCGTGGACGTCAGTAGTGGCTGTTATCTCTGCGAAACTTTCAAAACCAAGGTGAGATGATGTATTTCTCTTACTACCCTTCGCCTTCTGACCCAGGACCAGGGCGTTAAGTTGTTGGATCCCTTTGGGACGACTGTTGGTGAAGGGAGTGCTTTAGGCAATACCTCATCGTTAAACGTCGAGGTCGGTGGCCTTCGAGTTCCGCAGATGTCTACACGTAAGCTCGCCTTCCGAATCACTCTTATTATCTTCTAATGACATATCTTGCAAATTAGCATTAATTAATTGGGCTGTGGCAGAAGAGTTCCAGGATGGATTCTTTTCTGGTATCCTTAGGCTGGGGCCCAATAATGTTTCAAGAAATCTCCATTTCAACAGTCACCTGCCGCTTATAGACGAGATGATCAAACGCCGTCTACTTGAGAAACCGGTGTTCTCTCTCAGCTTGCCACGGCTCGGGGATCCCATGTCTCTACCCAAAGGGAAATTAACGCTAGGGGGTTATAGAAGAGATCCACAAAGACGTGTCGATAACGTACAACGACATTATAGACAATCCAAAGTAAGCCTTACCCCTTTTGTTATAAACCCTAGTCATGGATCGTGAACTGAAATCTCCCAGCTATAACTATGACGGGTTTCCCCTCCAGCCACAATCTTGGACAGCTCAGTTACAAGCAGTCCGCATGAACGGAAAACTCATTCCAGTACAGCGAGGAGGTAATCTCAAACACATAATGCTCTCCCCTAGTATAACAAATATTTGATTTGAACCCAGACTGATCATCTCGCAGATCTTGATCCGAAAGGCCGCTACTTGTCCTTAATGGATAGTGGATCACAGCAACTTATGTTCCGGAGAAAGGAGTTTACTGCAATAGCCGCAGCCTTCAAAGGCAAGACAATTGTACAAGCAGAGACGGCAGTTTACTTTGACTGTTCCATTCCGCAACTTTTGGAACTCAAGTATCATGACCGCTGGTTTCCTGTAGACCCTCTGGATCTCATCATTCCAAGCGATCACGGTATGAAAGACGGCAAAGAACTGTGAGTAGATTTGTTTGACGCTGTTGAGACATGTACTTATTAGTGGTGAAGATGTCATGCCGTACTCGGTGTATGGGATAGAACGTTTGCTGATTCCATTATTGGAGTCCCATTTCTTCGCAACGTGGTATCTGTCTTCGATTACGTCAAGTTCGAGACGTACACAATTCAGCCTAGACTGGGACTTGCAGGCCTGACTGATGCGGAATATGCTATGGAAAGGTATTCCAAAGTCTATAGAAATAGACTGCAAAGCACAACGCCTATCTAGGGTGAAGTGGGATGCTCGAAATGATATTCAGGACTATATTTATGGTTTTCCTTTGTTGTGGGAGGGGCTAATTGGTGAAGCAGCCGCTGGGGTCAATGAGCCTCACACAAGGGAACCGCCGCTAGAGTCAAATATGGTTCACATAGTGCAATCTTATGAACAAAATAAAGAGAAGACCACTCTGTATCCCAAGAGCTAATACTCGCTGTGCTTTGGGAGTATCATAACATGTCCTTTATAATTTATATAGGTCTTTCTTCTGCGCTGCAATGATAGATTTCTTGGGAGTGGGTTACTTGGTACCAACCCCATGGTAAATCTACCATAGAACTCTCACCCTTAACTAATGATCTAAAGACCTTGATTTTCATCCCGGTGCAATAACTTAGCCCATGTCGCGCTTACACGACGGTTAGACCTAACTATTATACTGAGCACTCCCTAAGCTATGTTTAAGGCAAGCCTAAGCTCGTAGCTATAGAGCGGCAATGATTTGTTTTTTATATTCTCTTTTTAAAATAAATCCCTTTACTTTAACTCATTTCCATTTACTCGATTCTTTAAGCCAAGACGCGAAGTCCTGGAGACTAGGTTCCTGTGCCCTCAAACTCTGTATATCCGCCTTCCAACCCGCATCTCTAAACCACTCAAAACTCTTGGATGCATCCTTTACCATCCATAGGATAGGATATGCTACAACCTTGTGGGTCTGGGGTAGCTCCTCTCCAACAACCTTTCGGAAGACTTCTTGTAACTCAGAAAAGCTCAACTCATCACCCGCCAACGCTAATGCCTTTCCCGACCAAGTATCTGGGTTCAAAAGTGCTTTTGCTTCAAACACGCCAATGTCATGCGTACTAATCAACTGCATCTTTCGATCCTTGGGCATCCCTTCTGCCCAAAGGGACGCCATCATCTGGCCGAAGAAACCAGGGTTATAGCTATCCATAAAGCCTGTTGGTCTCAGGATAGTCCATCGTTTGTTGCTCTCTTTGCATAAGTCTCGCAGTCGGAGCTCAATGCGGTGCTTGGCGGCAAAGTGAGGAATCTCAGTTGGTTGCGTCCAGCTGACCTCGTCACCGCCACGATCAACGCTAGAGAAGACTATGTGGTCTACCGATGCATGCGACGATGCTGCTTCAATGAGAGGGAGTGCTTGCGCTTCATCATTTGGCGGAACCGTGACGATGAAGACTGATGAGATACTTGGGTTTTGTTCGAAAATCGACTGCGGCGTTTGGGTATCTCCTTGCACAAGGGTAATTGATGGATACTCTTTCCGGAGAGCCTGGGCTTTTGGAGACGTGATTGACCGAGTTAATGCAAGGATACTGATGTCTTCACATCCAGGCCAGCTGCCAAGGGTCTTATATAGGGCGTCAATGGTGGCTTTGCCTTGTTGGCCAGTAGCACCGACAACAAGAATATTTCGCGTCATTTTCAATTATTGTTATGAAAATTGTAAATGTTTTGGATTGTTTGTTATATTTTTAGTTTATTTGTTTGCGACCAGCCTCATATATTAGCTGCGGAGACTTTTCGGAGGTTTTCTACCTTGCTTACCATTGTGGCGTAGCGAGCATCAGCTGGGTGGCTGACAAGAAGCACTAAAGCGATAATCTGTGAAAAACCAAGCTTCACTTACTACCATTCCAAGTACACGTGGTCATAATTCCGGCATGAATAGATCTTGATGCCGGAACGTCACAAGGCTGGCCAGACAATCTGCAGCGCTACGTGTAGTCAGCCCTCTGATCAGCGGCTATGGTATATCCTAATTTCAGGTTCAACTTCTTTTATAATACTGTCTTGGGTTTTGGGTTTTCCTGTATACTATATATGTCTAGAAACGGTGCTTCTATTGACATAACTTTGGGAACTTGTATCAGCGGTTGAAGCCCTTGTCAGAGGCACAGACTTGTAAGCCTAAGAGCAAGTACCGCGATATCCAGCGCCCTTATCCCAGTCATCTCCATAACCATCATTATACCCATAGAGTACGCACGCGGTATAAAAGTCATCACCACTGATAACGTTGCCTGGCTTCTGAATGCATTTGACACCATCAAACGTCGCCTGATGCTCTTGTCAAACGTTTGATCTAGGTTTGTGAGGGGCGGCGGGTGCTACTTACAACAGATCCCCAGCGATCGGCACAGACAGCCTTGGTCCAATCATTTCGGGGAATCCATCCCGCAGGAGTTCTCAGGCAACAGTTGTGACTGCTATGGTCCTTTCTTATATGATATATCAGTATGGGTGTCAATACAACGAAATACGTGGGAGTATATGTACCCATGTGCCGCTTGGGCAAGAAAGAGGCCAAGGAACAGGGCCTTGAGAGAGTAATTCCCATTGTTGTTTTCGTGTAAAGGGCGAGATAGAAGGTAAAGTGTGTTTGATGGAAGTCTGGATTGGACTTGGGAAGGAAAAAGGCTCCTTTTTATATTTAGTCTTCATGCATTACTTTGTCACCGCCCCTCAGCAGGAGCAAAACAGAACATGATCTAACTGGCCGATCGTGTATCAGAAAATCTACCACGGTGCTGTTCTAAAGCCAGGAGATGAATTGATCCACTCGATTCCAGGTAGCGAGGTTGCTCGAGCCTCGTCTCCACGGAATTGCCTTTCGACGTGCGTTTCTTCGTATCCTGGCCTCTGTAGTTGACGGGGACCTTCTTCTGCATACTGCGCAATATTGCGTGACCCAATTATCTCCCAGTACTTCCTCAAACTGCTATCCCTCCTTAAGATTGGTTCCTAAACATCAGCTGTGAGCACGATGCACGATTCCTGACCGTCACCTTGTCGCTCAAGGTCGATCCCACCACCAAAAACTAAGTGCACCGTCATTTGTCCCAAATAAGTCATTAAATGTTTATATGCCGGGCTTATATCGCTATCTTCATGGCCGACCCCAATGTATCTTTGGTGGTATAGTATCTGTGTTCCATCGCTGATAATGGCATCGCTTTAATAAGTAACATACCCTATAGCGAAGTTTGTCTGAATCCTGGCCCATTTCCAAATGAACCACCACCGCCGAAGTTCCCGTCCACTACCCGGCATCATCGGAACTTTCGCGTAACAGTCGGGTAACGAAAAGTGAAGGTGTTTTTTCCATGCTTATACCACAAGAGTATGTACTAACTGAGCAATACAGACTGTAACAGTCTCGACAAATTTACAAACAATGGGCGTTCCATCGACAATTAATATTCCTAAGGAGACTGTATCACATCTAGAGACTGCCCCTACTCCGAAACATGGGGTTCTTCTGCAAGTCAGAGCGGGAAGAGTCAAGAAAGGCGCCTTAGGAGGCGAAATCACCTCTGCTATCTACAAACAGCGACAGGACGGACCGGTATTCTGCAGCGCAACGGGCGTTTTGGGCGACGAACATGCTTCCAGCAGACACGGTGGCACAGAGCGCGCAGTGCATCAGTACAATCCAGCTCATTACCCCGACTGGCGAGCCGAGAACCCGCCAGAGCCAGATCTATACGATGTCGGAGCTTACGGCGAGAACCTCGTCACGACTAACATGAATGACGACAACGTGTGTATTGGCGACATATACAAACTCGGTGACGACGTTCTTCTCGAAGTCAGCGAACCACGACACCCATGCTTCAAACTCAACTCCCGATTCCAATGGCCACGAGCCCTAAAACGAACGATACGGACAGGACGAGCAGGCTGGAACATGCGAGTCCTGAAGACAGGCAATATCTGTAAAGGTGACACAATCTCTTTGCTAGAGAGACCATATCCCGAGTGGTTTGTGTTGAACGTTCAGCGTGTCCTCAGAGCAAGAAATGTCTCGCTCAATCTGCTGGTGGAATGCACACAGCTTCCCATGACAGATCTATTTCTGGATATTGCAAAGAAGAGATTGAGGAGTGCTCCAAAGACATACACCCTGGTCGACGCTTGCCTCGTCGCTCAGCGCGTTAGGAAGCTCACATTTGCCTTGAAGGAGCCTTTAACGTTTGTCAACCCCGAGTTCGACCCGTACGCCTTTGCCCAGATCAAATTCGGAGGTGGAAAAGAATTTGAGCGGTCTTACTCGATTGTCGACGGCGATATCTATAGGTTTAGCTTGGGCGTGTCCCTCGATCGACAATCAAGAGGAGGTTCGGCCTATCTACACAACGAGTTGAAGATCGGTGACGAGATTGAAATGTTCCCTGGATCAAACCCTGGTGCAATGGAAAATGATGCAAAATGCGAGGAGAGTGTCACACGAGTTCTGATCGTCGGAGGGATCGGGATAACGGCCTTTTGCCATCGATGCGCGACTGGGAGATCAAAGGCTTGTCATACCATCTTCATTATGCCGTTCGAAGTCTGGAAGAGGGTGCCTTTCTTGATCAACTTCCCAAAGACAAGACCACTTTTTACATCCAATCAGAGGGTCAACGGCTCAATATTAGAAACGCCATACCAAAGCCCGGCCACGATGGGACATACAGCGCTCGCATATTCTCATGCGGACCCTCAGGCATGATGAAGCAATGCGAAAGTATTGCCAATGAACTGGGATATCCAGACCACATGATTCATTTCGAAGATTTCGGTAACGGTGGCGGCGGTGATCTGGGAGAGTCCTTCGAGGTCGAAGTCGACGAGCCAGACTCCAACAGACACGAAGTAATGACAGTTCCTCCAAACAAGACGCTGCTAGACGTGCTCAACGACGCGGGCTTCGACGTATTGTACTCTTGTAAGTCTGGGGCTTGTGGTGCTTGTAAAGTGGAGCTGTCCGAGGGAAAGGTTGACTACAAGAGCACAGCGCTGCTTGACAAGGAAAAGGGGCGGGCGTTGCAGGCCTGTGTCGATCGTGGCATTGGGAGGCTCAAGATAGAGATAGATTAGGTCATGATGCGCACTCTTTTGAACAGCCATGTTCTCCGATTTCTAAGTGAGATTCTGTTTCTGACTTTGATAATGTGCATGATGTTATCAGGTGTCATTTGACGCAGTTATAAAGAGATTCGTAATACGTTAGACAGGGGCACTCTGTGAGACTGAATCATAACATGCTGGAGTTTCATGTCATACGCGAAACGACTAAGACCATGGGTGAAGTGAAGAAAGCTAGTCTATGGATGATTGACCAGGAAATAGAGTATATATGAAGTTAATTGATTAAATTAGCAAATGGCGAGTGTGTCTAAGTGACGCGTTACATGCAATAAAATGCAGAGGCGAACCCCTACGCCAACCTTTTATCCGTCGTCCATCTGTCTTCATAACACCAGATGGATACCAAGAACACGGCCAACGTCCGAGAATAACTTGACCTGTGTTCCGTGCTTTCATGCCATCTTACTGCACGAAACCCGAATTGTCCGCACAGTCAAAGACCTTGGCAATCGCGCCAGTGTTGAATGCCTCCTTGATCAAAACGGCAACCGAGTAGCTGGAATGCCTTGTCAGTATGTCAGATGACGATAGATGATGAGCGAGTACTTACGTGCTAGCCACGATCATATAAAAGCTAAGAATTATGATGAGTATATGTAAGCCGTACTTGATCTTCTGACCCAGCGTGCCAGTCTTGTAGCTCTTGAAGTCATACATCCACAGCAGGGCGGGAAATACCAGGCTGAATGGCGCAAAGCATAGAGAACCGGCCAAGCCGAGAAGATAGTTCAAGATGGGTACCGCTTCAGCCACGATGAAGGCTGCAGTACCCAGGGCCAGGTTGATACCGAGCCAAGTGGCCCAGTGAGTGAAGGTATTGGCCTGCAGGTGCTCAGAGTCCCGCAATATGCAGACAAAGGCATATTTGGCAGCGACATGTTGATAGATACCAACACCAAGGATGAGTCCAGGTAAAGAGACTCCGTAAGCGATCTTCTTAATGAGGGGACCGGCGCTGCCAAAAGCCGGCGTTGAGATCCAAGTTCCGCACCATCTGTAAATGACAAGGCTGAAAGAGAGATACATGGCCATAACAATAAAGCCAGCCACAAGGCAAGCCTTGCGATAATCGTGCGGTCTCTTCATCTCAGAGATAACAGGCAAGAACATGGAAGAGCCACAGGTGCTGATGAAGATGTTTGTCGCGTTGATCATACCGACAACAAAGCTCGGATACGCAATTGGTGCCCAGCCGAGATCAAAATCGCCGGTCTTGGGAGCGGCAGCTGGTCTGTCGACTTGCGTCACAGCGACGACGAAGATAAACACCCCGAGGACGAATGTGATGAAGCCAAACCAGGTCAGCCAGCCCAGACGAGAAAATGTACGTATTGAAGAGAAGAGTGTGATGAGAACGGCGGAGACGAGGCCGAATACGACGGTGCATGTCCCGTGATCTGACAGTGCATTGAGACCGATAGCTGATGTGACTATGCCGCCTGCAGAGATGAGAACTTGGGCGACGATGATCTGGACACCAACAAGTTCACGACCCCAGCGACCCCAGATGAGGCCCATCATATCAGCTAGTGCTACGAGATATAAGCGACTGTTTCAATCTCGACCGGAACGTGGCTACTTACTGTGGCATTCTGTGTGATTGTGCTTGAAATCTCCAAGAACAAGGGCAGTATCTGAACGGGAAAGCGATTAGCCTCAAGTTCAAGGGTGTCGAGACATGTATGCACTTACAGACGTTGAGGGAAGTATATCCAACGATACACAGAGATCCTCCAACAGAGCCTAGCGCACCAAGAGCACCAGGGATGGCAAGAATACTCATCGCAAAGTTGATCTTGAGAAATACCACGGTGGCGCGCTGCCAGCTGACGGTTCTGAACTCAACGCCATCGACGTTCTCCTGAAAGACTTCCCGCGACTCTCCCTTCTCGGTGTCAGAGGAGCCGCAAGCGTCCCCATGGTGGGGGACGATCTTCTCGTCTTTGGAGGGAGATGCGTATTGGTCCATGGAAGAGATTGCTGGAGATGCCATTGTTGGAAAGATGGAGCTCAGCTGGGAGACGATGGGTTGAAGAAGTGAATAGTGGTATTTATACGTTGCTGGCCAGGGAGCCAGGATGAACAAGTGCAATCCTGGGGTAAAGCGGGGGCGATCACAGCTCTGCAGCTAGTAACTGATAGATACTCCAAGCTAACGGGTCTCGACTGACAGGAAAGACACTGACCCATTCAGGGCGCACGCATGTGAGTAGCCTGCACTGTGTCAGCGAGAGAAAGCATATCTCCCCGACAGGCATCTCATCTTCCAGCAAGTCCACGGCTGAGAGATATTGTATCCAAGATAAGCTACTATTTTGATTTTATTTGATATCACGATAAACATCACTTGTGACGGTGCACTACAGCATGTAAGAGACCCGCTACCGGCTCCGTCTCTGATATCTCGGCATATCCGAACACAACCCCGGTATCTGGTCCGTGGGGCTCGGTTAGATCCCAGAAGCTCTCCTAGACGAAGCGTCACCGATACATCAGAGACATTATCAGAAACTCCACGGATTGGAAGTGAACCACGACCTTGGGGGTGCTTGAGGAGATAGCAGATGCTTCAGGCGTCTTAGGCAGCTCGAAGAACCCCGTACTAAACTCGTTGGCCATCGTATACAGGCCATCATGCTAGGCATTTCGTAATTGCTACCGTCTTTGCCCTTCTTAGTAGGTAGTGAAATAATAGGTAATGTCAGTTCCATTGACTCTTCGCTCACTAGGCAGTAGTCTGAAGCACAGGGTATTACCACCGTGGACAGCCTGACTTGTCGTGGTATCAAACAGCCAAATGTAACACATGACACCAGTAATCTAAGCGAGAAGGCTCTCTTCTCCATATCGCTCGTGCGGGGACCATGCCGCCAAGTAAGCACTCCCTACACTCCCCAGACGACAAGCGGAACCTTATCAAGATAAGAAGGGGTCATGTATTTTGGCTTATGTCGCGGATGCGGGGAAGGATCCACGTAAGGTGTCGAGATACCGGGGAGTTGGGGAACCTCCGGGTATTGAATCGAACCTCAAGACCCAAACCCTTGGAATCCAACCCTTCCGCGCCCAGCCGGGAAAGATGAAAGAACTTATAGTGTCAAGTCTCTTTAGTGTTTTAAGGTGCTAACGCGTGTCGCTGATCAAGACTCATCCCTCACAGCCTATTTTTATTGGTCATTCAGTAGCCATGGTTAATCTCGATCCCATCAACACCAAATTTGCAGCTGCAATCGATGGCCTGCCTGCTCCCCATCAGCTCAGGGGCCCAGACAAGGCATTCGAGAATCTGGAGGAGCTACAGCGCCATGAACCAGCGGGTGATATTGCCACACAGTCAATTGAAGTCCAGGGGAAATATGGCCCGACATCTGTGACGCTGTTTAGACCAAAGGCTCTGGTTCACAAGCCACTTCCGATGGTCTTCTACACTCACGGTGGAGGCTGGGTCATGGGGAGGTAAGCATGACTCTTTGATTC
The DNA here is from genome assembly GCA_020615335.1 of Fusarium pilosicola. Classification (NCBI taxonomy): domain Eukaryota; kingdom Fungi; phylum Ascomycota; class Sordariomycetes; order Hypocreales; family Nectriaceae; genus Fusarium; species Fusarium pilosicola. Next base: position 4,598,655 of record JAGQDI010000001.1, on the reverse strand, counting down.
TATATAGCTTATGCCAATAAAGCTGATGTGCAAAAGTGCCAAATCGTTTGCCGTGTTAGTCGAGGACCTGGCTCGGCGAACTGGAGCTGCCGTGGTCTTTCCGGATTACACGCTTGCACCACATAGAACATTTCCGTTCCCGTTTGAGCAGAGCTATGAAGTTCTCGAGTATATGATCTGCTATGCAAAGGATTACAACCTTTTGGTCCAAACCATTGCTCTGGCTGGTGATAGTGTCGGAGGTATGTTGTGTATAATAGCATGAGCCCGCTTCGACCAAGTGCTGACGAGATATTTGTAGGACACATGGCCATTGCCATGATGCAAATGTCGTTACAAAGACAACTGCCCGCCACGATCGGTCAGATAGTCCTCTGGGCTCCTGTGACCGTTACACATAAGAAGTTTCCATCATACATTACGTTCAAGGACGGACCTTTTCTCCCAGAAGCCACGATGGATTGGATGATTGAGACATTCATACCAAATAAGAGCGACAGAGAAACAGCACTGGCCTCTCCTCTAACACATCTCCCGGACGATATCTTGTCCAAATTCCCTCCAACCATTATCTTCCTGTCGGTGGTTGACCCCCTAGTTGATGAAGGCGTCGCATTTGGTCAACGGCTACAGGAACTTGGGGTTGAGGCATCTGTCATCAAGGCTGAAGGGCAGATGCATGGCTTCTGTCTTGTGACGGAGCTACGGGATGGGCCGACAGCCCAGGCAGTGTTAGAAATGGCGGCGCTGAGGCTGCGAAAGATTTTTCCAGAATCAGCATAAGTGACTTGTATCAGACTGCTGGGCGACGGTATATATATATATATGTTAATATAGAGCAATAGCGCCATGATACGACATGTTGACGCGAGGATACTTGTTTCACAAATTACTCAGCCTCCTCGTGGAATCACAGACCTAATATTGTTCATGCATTTCCAGTGACCAAAGTGAGCTCGCAAAACTTCTAGTTAGAAGAGGACAAGTTGGCATGGTTATGTTCTCGTATTGGTGGCCGCAGAGACAAGATCTAATTGACTTGTTCAAGCCAATAGATGCTTTATAGATTAGCATTGTTAAGAAACTCGGAGCGATTGCCCAAGGAAAATGGCATTGCGGAACCTTCCGTCTTCGCCTACCATATGCGGCACTTCAATCACCTCGCTTAGACATCAATGATGCTACGCAGCAACTAACCCAGACATGGCGAATCCTATCTGCTCACGATGAATGGTCTCGGCGGGTCGTGCTTTAGCGTCAGATAACGCATTCCGCCAGACCCGAGTACTCCCCGAAGCGAGTTGCCCAATGCTTGCCAAACACTGTACTAGCAGTCATTATATCGCGTAATCGGAATGGTACCCCCGGTCATCCCCTCTTTCTCTATGGCCTTCAACACACTTATTCCCTTGTAGGAAGAGTCCCAACGTCGTCATATGGTACTGCCGCTTACCATCCAAATCCCCACCACTAGTCAAATCAACATCACACTACACACACCACGCCCCTTGTAGATAGAAAGCCCCCAAAATGGTCAAGTCGTTGCGCTTCCGAGACTTGCAAGTCCCCACGCCGGGCTTTGGTGCCATGGGCATCAGTTTCGCACTCGGCAACGACCTCAGCTATGAAGAGGCCGAGCCTGTATTGCTGAAAGCATTAGAGCAGGGTTGCACATTTTGGGACACCGCTGTATGTCTAGTTGAGCCCCCTTGGCAGCTGTCTTCTAAGTTCTGACTGATCGCGTTCAGGTCTCTTATGGTCCGGGAAAGAATGAGAAGATTCTCGGCGACTTTATCAGAAAGCATACCTGCCGCGATAAGCTTTTCAGTATGTTGTCGACTTCTCGCAATGATGTGCTCTTACTAACCACTAATAGTCGCGTCAAAGTGCGGCATTGCTGCTTTTGAGGACGGATCCGTGACCAACTCGGCTGAACATATCGCGACGTACATCGAGGGAACCATCGAAAGACTAGGCTTCACGCCCGACCTATACTATATCCACCGCATGGATCCGAGTCAGCAACCCTCCTCGAGATCAACTCGCCGGGCACACGCTGACAGAAGCCCCCAGATACACCACTTGAAGAATCCATCCCTGCTCTCGATTCCCTTCGCAAGCAAGGCAAAACAAAGTACATTGGCTTATCCGAATGCTCTGCGGAGACACTGCGAAGGGCAAACTCAAGTAGGCATCTGATTTGATCTATACAAAGCCCAAGACTAACAACACAAGTCGCCAAAATCGACGCCGTCCAAGCAGAATATTCCGCTTTCGAAACGATCCACGAGACTGACGGTCTGATCGACACAGCCCGTGAGCTTGACATCGAGTTTATAGCCTACGGTCCCCTCGGCCACGGATGGCTCGTACAAGACTTTCCCTACCAGACGCCCGATGACTTTGGCCCTGAAGACTACAGACGTCAGAGTAAGTCCTCCGACTCGCCATGCGCCATTGCCTGCTCACAGATCCTACAGTTCCCAAGTGGCAGGCGAGAACTTTTATGCCAACAAGAGAATCGTCGATGGCTTCCGGGAGCTAGCCAAGCGCAAGAAGTGTACTCTGCCTCAGGTTGCCCTTGCCTGGGTGGCCGCGCAGGGCATGATTTCGATCCCGGGCACGACGAAGCCGGAGCGTTTGGTAGAGAACTTTTCGTCGAGGGATATAGAGCTCACGAACGAGGAAATCAAGGATATGAGGAAGCTCGTTGATGCCCTGAAGCCGCAGGGAGATAGGTGTAATGAAGTCGCGATGAGGAACATCGGTAAATAGATATCAGGCTTATTATCACGTACTATCAGAGATTCAGAATAGACCACATTCTCTACTGGCTTGAACAAATACGCATCGCATAATTGCGAAGAGTACTAGTACTACGAATTACAGTTACCATGATCACATCTAACTCAGATATCAGTGGATCGTCGCCTCTAAACTTGCGCCATGTCCAACAGCCCTTTGCGCAACAGTAGTGCATTCACATCTACCCTTTAGGACAAGCATTTGAAATGGAACGTAATTGGCTTTCATCACAACGGTAGACTATGAAGCTCTGCTTTCTTCTCCCCCTCCTTGTGCTCAAGATGCGCAATTGACATGATCTTAGAACTAGCCTCCGTCGACCCGTGAATCTCATGAGGCCCTGTAATCTGTGCATGCTGTCCTTTACCATCCATCTCGTCCATTGGTGTAAACTCTCCACAGAATCCCCACCGCGTCTCCTCCTTCCAACCTCTCGCCATCCAGTCATTAGCCTTCTTGGGATACAACTCCACTGTCTCACCCAGTGTCATATCATGAGCCATAACAGGAAAGATATTGTCATAAGCATCCGCCTCAATCAACTTGTTGATACTCTGCTTTGCCTCCGCAGCTTCAAGATGCCATCCCGGCTCAGTTGTCGGGTCAAAGAATGGTCTCTCTGGGTCTTTCCAAGGATGAATGCTGAGGAAGAGTCTCCCAGGGCAAGCCGAGAGGGTCCGGCCGAGGGGGTTTGGAGAAATCATCTCGGGGAGGGGCGTATATGGTGATGGTCTGAACTCGCCACAGTGATGCGCAATGTCGCCGCCGAGAAGCATGAAGGAAGGGGGATCGGCAGTTGTGCGAGCCAGAGCAGACATGTGCCCGACCGCGTGGCCTGGCGAACTCAAGAGATAAAAGCTTCCATCGCCGTAAAAGTCATAGGCCTCAAATTTGCCAATTTGCAAAGACTTTTCTCCTTTGAAGTCGATCTCTACTAAGTCACGACCCTCCCAAGCTGTTTCATTGACATGCGAGTCCCTAACAGTGGGATAGGCAGGTATCATATTGCTCTTGAACCCTGGACCAACAATTAGGTCCGTTTTACTAGGGAAGGTCTGTGGATCTCCAGCATGATCAAAATGCCAATGCGACCAGATAATAGCCCCGACGTCATCTAGGCCCTGTCCATTCTCTCGAAGTATCGAGGCAACGTCTGTTTGCACCTCAATCTTGCACCCACTTCCCTTGATACCAGCGACAAATGTCTCTGGGAGATTCTCCCAGTCCTTCCGCACTCCGAGGTCAAACACCATGGTATCATATTTCGTGTTGGAACCAGGGTGTTTGATCAGGAAGGAGTATGATCCAACGTTGATAGTGTCAAAACCTGGTACGAGGGGTTCGACAAAGGTTGAGGCGGGGAACGCGCTCATGAAGCTCGTTGTGTCGATGATGTAGACTTCAACGGTGTTTGGGGAGTTGGGTATATCAAGTGGTGGGGGTAATGGGCAGGGAGTCATGTTTGCTTTTCAACAGCAATAAAATTTCGGTATGTTTGAAAAACTGCTTGTACAAGGTGGCAATGTGTTTCCGAGCCTGGATGATCTCAATCTTCATCGAGCATTGTTCTCTTTACTTATTCCAGTGGTCGAGTCGATGGCTTATCCGGGTAAGAACCCGAAATCGCCATACGTTCATCTTTACCATGCCAGGGTCTTGCTAGCGTTGGTTTATCTAGTGCGGGGTAAGTAAGCTTCTTAGGTATGCCCTGTATCGGGTTCACTGGTTCGATGTCAAACCTCCGGTATCTCTTAGTTAGATGCCGGGAAGTAACGGACACGTCGGATAATGGCATCTGACTACACGCTATCTCATCTGCTGGCGATAGCAACGATGCTGGAGTTATTCAGATATCAGATATGGAGTTACTCTGCAGCGTCTGAATAATCTGAGAGGAGTGAAACAGAAGTTGGAGATTCCAAAAATGTAAAGCAAGTGCATAATCATTATCGAATATCTTCATGCCGACGGGATGACAGGAAGTCATAAGCATCTTGTTCACAGCAGATTCTTATTTGAAACTTGAGAGGTGTAAAACATGCACTAAGTCTCTGTCTGCTGGTTTAAGCTCTCAGCCACGAGCCTCAACATAAACTCTGGAATAGTCATGAGACCCTACCCTAAATGGCACCATGATCCAAATTAGCATACCCATCTTATCCCGTACCCTACCGAAGTCTCTTCTCTTCAGGAAGACTGTTCTTCTCCTCCTCCGTCAAGTTGACATCAAAAATATCCACCAAACCCTGGATACGCTCTTCTTCCGTCTCAAATTTCTTGACAACCTTACGGTCACTACCAATGGTCTCTCTAACAGTGTCTTTGAACAGGGTGAGGTTTCCAATAATCACCTCCTTGTCCTCATCCATAATCATCTTGGTGCAAGTGATGTACCTGGTGAAGAAGGATCTCGGGTTCGTCGATGTGAACCAAGACATGACCTCATAGTCCTGGGGGAGGAACTCTGTCTCGGTGAAGCAATACACAGGCGTCCAAGTCTTTTCACTCTCGGCTGGGTTATAGCAGACGTCGTAGCACCACATTTGTGTGCCATGAGAAGGATCTGTAGCATATGTCTCTGAGATGGAGCGTTTCTGAATGCGGATCTCGCGCGGTGCAATGCTAAGACTCTCGAAGCCCTCTCGTAGCGGGAAAGGGAGATTAGGCCCCATGGACCCCATTCCTACATCGACGCCGTACCATTCGTCACCCAGGAACACGAGAAGAAGCATATGATTCCATCCATCGTAAGTTGCGCTTTGGTTCGTGCGCACTTGGGGGTAGGGGCTCATGACGCGTGATACACGACCACCGCGGTTACGCACTTCGTAGCCAAGCGAGCGAAGAGCAGTGCCGAGAAAGATGTTGTTCTCCATACATCGCCCTTCTCGACGTCGTGTTACGATCTTGGTGTATAGCTCTGCAGGGTCCAAAGTGACGATCTTGTGGGGATCATAGTGAAGGACGAGATTCTCAAAAGGGACGTTGCATGTGTGATAGCATGTTATGGCCTGCAACAGAGGGAGACCATGCTCTTTTGTTCGGGCAAGTGAGGGGTCTTTCAACACGCTGTTGCCAAGGTCTAGAAACCTTTGAGGAAACTTCAGGGTTTTGAAGTAATCTTGCAGCTCAGAGGGAGTATATCGCACTCGGGCAGACTCCTCAGGGAGCTGGGTGAGGGCAGTTGGATCCTCGAGGCGCGTCATGGTATTGGGGATGGGAGAATAAGCGGGGATTGTCCGGACTTGACGTGTTATGTTAAATGACGAGATAACAGTTGGTTAGCTGAAACAGTTCAATGTGTCCAACTGTTGTATAACAACATTGAATTATTATACAAGATGCTATCTAATAATCGGACCGAAGCTCCGCATTTACGATGCGGTAGATAGCAATTAGTTATCATCAGCCAAGACTAGTCAAGTCCGCAAGGACTGATTCGTGGTAAAGCGGGGTATGTCGGGGAGTTAGACCGGCCCACGGCCCATTCCGGCAGAGACGATGCTACACGTTCGGACTGTCGGCGAAGGCATCAAATCAAGGTTTTGCTCATCAGTAGGAGATGATCTTGGGATTTTTCTAAAGGAATCTGAGTTTAAACAATCAGGGTCTTTGCTAATTGATATTCTACATGCAGTGCTAGCGGGAAAGGCTCAACGGAGTTCTCGAGATGAGTTCGCCGTCATTCAAGTCAAGTACCCCAGCACTCACTGCCATATTATCATCAACTTCATTCAATACATCATAATAAGCTGTATAAACCCGCTATATTCTTGCACTAACCAGCCCCCTATCCTCCACAAGGAAACCCCTCCCATAGCCCATTTACAAAACTCATACCATCAACAGGCGACTGATGAAAATGGTCAAAAATAGCCGGGTCAAACATTTCCGACGCAAAAAGCTGAAAAGGATCCATATTATCGAGATTGAAAGACATAGCGTCCGCAGAGCCAGTAGAGCTCGACCCATTGTCATGAACTGAAGCTGATGTAGCATCTGGGCCAGTTTCTTCAGACTCGTCAGTAAAACGACCAAAAAGGAAGAATGTCGATGACAAACCTTTGACACCGCACATTCGCGAGAGCCTTCGGATGTACTCCAAACAGCTCAGCACAAGACTATTCTCGTGATCCAAGTTGAGAAATATGGTTTCTGCTTTGCTGAGGAGGAACTTCATGTGACTGACGGATGCTTCGTCTACTACAGCGTCTCCATGCTGTGCCCAAAGTAATCGCCCGCAGATGACCAGTGAGGCAGTGAAGACTAGACGAAATAATCAGCATACCATCTGAGTACTCACTGCAAGGTGAACTTACCATAGTATAGAGTAAAGTACCATACGCCAAGATTATTCTTACTCGTGGAGTCTACACTGATGACGGAGTGAACAATGTCGATTGTAAGTTGTGCCGACCGAACACATTCATGAGCTTCGGCCATGGCAAGCTGTATCAAGTACGATGAACTCGAATCCGCTGTATCATCATGCCGGAACAGGTGTCGAATAGTAGCACTGAGCAGCGGTTTATGAATGAGAATACTCAGGTTATGATATCTCATCGTGAGAATAACACGAAGTCTATTCGCTTTTGTGTTTTGCAACAGAGCATCTGACTCGATATCGCAAAGTTGAAGATGGGGAGGAAGATTCGCCGCCCAGAGCCGGAGTTGCTTGCGGAGCTCGCCTGAGGCTTTGAGATGGGCCATCTCATCAGGGTCCGAGTCATGATCGAGGTTCGCGCCGTATTGGATGGTGAGAGACTTGCTCGTCACCTGATACATCTTGAACGACACGGCCAAGAAATCACCAGGTAGATCGGCAACATCGCCAGAATTCGCCGGTGACCATCCAGATGCTGGCTCCCGCCTCGTCATCTGCTCATCTGGTATGCTCGCGGGTCTACCCACAGCCGTGCTTAGTACTTTGTCAAGGCAGTATATGACCACCCAAGTCCGACGACGATACTCTTTCTGTACAGGATCAAGTGACCTCTCGGTCGACTCGCTGTGAAGTCCTAGCGCCATAGCCGATCGAATGACAAGGCCGTAGTTGTTCCAGGCCTGGACGGAGCGCGAAGTTCCCTGGCAGTGAAGAACGACTAGGATTAGGTAATGAACGATCTCCAAACTTATGACACGCTTCGATAGCTCATTGCAGAGACCCAGGGCTCTTTTGTAGAAAGCGTTGGACCTTTCGAAGCGCTTCTTGGATGATGTGGTGTAGTCCCTGTCAAAATTACTCGCCATAGCGAATACCATGTTCAGAGTTCCAAGCCATGTTCTGCGAGCTCGGGTGAAGCCGTTGAGCCTGCATTCATTGTATGTCTTCCTCATTGTTTCCTCGTGGATGAAGGGGAAGACAACACCAGCTGTATCGAAGTACAGATCAAGCAGAGTGTCCATCTCCTCGACAGATGGCAGGGCGGTGGGTAGTGAGTCTAGCGGTGTCGCTGAGCCTCCCAGAGAGCCTTTGGTTTGGGAGACACTGGCAACAACACTCTCTCCTAATACAGAAGCTCTGTCGAGCCCGGACGGCGCGCCCGGTGAGTGATGCGCAACCGCGATGGCGCGAAGAAGCAGTTGCGTAAAGTTAATGTTGGAGGCTTCGCCATAAAACGCCGATGTCTTTTCCTCGACAAACGTCATGGCCATTCCATTGGGGATGCCTTCCTCGTCCTGAGGCTCTTCCAGGCTCGTAGCACACGTCCCCGTGCCTGCTCCAGAAGGGGCGGAGGCTTTCGTCGGCGCAGTGGGCGCAGTGGGCGCAGGTGAAGGCATAGAGTGGCCAACGTTGATGCTTCCATGGTGACATGGTGAGGTATTCGTGTTGGTGCAGGGCGAGAGATGACCCTTGAGAACATCGTTCAACCGCTGGAGATTATGCTCGACAGAGCTGACGCGCTGTTCGAGGTCGGATACATAATCTTTGCGAACAATGACATTCGTGGCAGAGTCACCAGGCTCGTACAAGCAGTCAAAGCCAAGGGTCAGGCACGACGAACACGACGGGCGCTGTCCATCGCATCTACAATGATGTCAGTTCTTTTTCCGGAAAGTAGAACACTCTGGATGATGTGCCTCGACTTGCGTGACCGACAGGCATTGCATGCCAAACCAATACGTCTTCTCTTGCTTGTTGGTGGACCCGTCTCTGATTGATCCTGCTCCTGGTCTGACGGTTTCCTGGACGGTTCTGGCATCACGAGCTAACGCGAGAATTACAAAATGTGGGGTTGGGGGATGGGAAAGGGAAGAGATGCCGGCGATGCCGGGTTCGTCGGGGAAGCGAGCGAACTTGAACAGTGTTATAGAAAGGTCGGGGGGACTAGCGGGGTATCTCGGCCCAGGACCCAACGTTATCAGTGATACGTTATCGCGTCTAGTGGAGTCTAGGCCCCAGACCCCGCGGTAAGATGGTTGATTTAGGGTATGTGTACTAGACCCATGACCAGGCATCGGGAAGCAAGAGAATATCAGGCCTTGATATTAGAAAAAACTAAGTAAAGATATCCTAAATTATACAAAATTACCTAAGTCTTTATATTATTTAAGATTGAGATCCTAAGTTCTCTCCCTTGCTAGGGCAGCCATGATTACTTTCGAGTAGATGATACTACAAGAGATATGACAGTTCTATACAATGGGGAGTGAGCGATATACTTATTCAATTAAACCTTCTTTATCAAGCGTAAGATCTGGATATGAGTGCTAGTCTATATTTAAGACTCAAACTTTGGTTCGTGGCCAATTACTATATCACGGATTAAAATCTAGGTATATGGGGTAGTGGACTTATCTTTAGATCGAGCATCGCACCTATGGCCCATTGAGAAACAACAATCATCAGAGTTCATTAAGAAGGTGGATCCAAATATACTAGGACCCTCTTCTATCTGCGTTAGTCCCGGGAAGCTTTCAGAGATACTACGGGTTCGAATTAATAAGCTTCCAAAATTCAACACCTTGTTCCCACAAACTGTCGTCCCAAACATCTGTTTCACCATCACTTCTCCATCTCCTCATATCTTGGAATCTAGCAGTTCCCCAATTGACTTCATCGCCCCTAACGAAAGCAGCAAAACCTTCATTCCAATCCTTCAACCACTCTTTCTCTCTGATGCCCAGGCCAGTTGTGTACCCGCACCCCCATAACCAGACAGGGATGTCAGTGAGATGTGTAACTCCCCATTCAGCTGGAATCTTCTCTGCTACGCAGTCAAGTCTTCTCTCAAATCGATAGCGGAAAACATCCCTACCGGCTTCAAGACCACCTGCGAATAATGCGTTATGGAAGCCACGCTGGAGATGGTGGACTTGGATGTTGGCGTAGACGCGCCCGAAGAAGTCCTCCCAGCTATTGTATCCCGCTGGCAAGTTCTTCGAGGAGCCGCAATAATGTTCCATGATCTTTTGGGTTACTTTTGGGGAGAAATCTGCTAGGAGTCTTTCATACACGGCGGAATAAGACTCTCGAGGAGTGCGCCAGCGACGATACATGATGTGCTCGCTCTCACATTCACCATTGATCAGTCTTATTCCGCGGTTTTTCATTCTTTTGGCGAATTCCCCATTGTTGATCTTATCCATAAGATCAACAGGATAGAAAGTGTTATCTGCTAAGACGCGAAATTCTGATATTCTCATTCCGATTTGGGCTTGGACGAGTCTATGATGAGGAACGGCTCGGAGACTGGTCAGTTTCTCCTCATCTGAAAGAGCCAGATTGATGCCGAGCGTCGTGAGTAGCTCGTCATATTGCAGTTGTTGATCCTGCAAACCTTTAGGCCCAACACCTGTGCTGTTGGAGAACATTGCCACCCGTCTTATGATTCCCTTTTCCCCAGGAACGCGGAATAGCTCATGAGCCAGTTGCTGAAAAGTCGAGTATGCGCCAGCGGAGTAACCTGCAACTGTGATATTTTCAGGATTACCGCCAAATATGGATATGTTCTCGTGCGTCCATTCTAATGCCAATCTCTGATCCCATAGACCGTAGTTTCCGGTAGCCTCTCCATTAGAGCTCGCTTCGGCGGCCAATTCCCTGCTCGCGAGGAATCCAAACACATTGAGCCTGTACGATGGCAGGACCATGATTGCCCGGAATGCAGATTCGCTCAGAAGCGACACCAAGTCTTCTGGCTTCGTGTTGCTCGTACCGACCTGAAGAAACCCCCCATGGATATAGAAACATACGGGCCATCCATGTTTGGGAGGAGGACCAGCAGGTACCCAGATGTTTAGTTGGAGGCAATCTTCGCTGGTCACTGAAGGGTCGGGCGTGTTGCTGCTGGGAGGTTGCGGACAAACCTTGGTGCCATCTGTGAACCTGCCTGGCTTTGTTGCTGTGCCGTATCGGTAATCCTTGGGGAGCCGCCGGGGGACACGGAAGCGCCACTGTCCAGTCGGGGGCAAGGCATATGGAAGACCGCCAAAGTAGTGCACGGCTGGAGAGCCATGGGATGCGATGGTCAAACCCTGGATATGTCCCAATGACTCTGCATCCAAGATGTAGCTCTCTCGGATGTAGTTGCCAACCATGGTGATCAAAGTGGAAGGCAGTGGCACAAGAATAAAATTGCATGCACAATTAGCGAACTGTAACCTCAGCCATCTAATTATTGTTGGGGCTTCACATTTCCTTTGAACAACAAATCGACCAGTTAATACCCTCGCTTTGTTCGTAACCGGATCAGATGCCGGGTCTCTCGGAACTACTTTTGGAGGCCGATCTTGCATATCCGATCTCCCGCGTTAGCCAATTCCATGTCGGAGGAATCACAAGCTGGCATTTTACAAAGCGACCCGCTCGGTCCCCGCCGATTCCCCGATAGAGCTCCTCAACATTTGAGAAGAGTCTCCTAGCCTCGAGCCGACGCAATTGAAAAGACGTCGCACAGTCTTTGCCGCAGCATGTCAACGGGAATTACTCATATTATCTAATCTGTCCAAAATGACCATCAGTCTCCATCGTTCGGCCTTCTTCGAGGCTATCCTCGAGCATGAAGGATCCTCGGTCGCGGTAGTGGAGAACGAATCTGGCGCAAGCTTCTCCTACAGTTCATTGCTTAACAGCGTTGCGCGTGCCAAAGAGCAGTTACTCGCCAAGACGGGTAAATGCGACACTAGCATCTCTGGCGAGAGAATTGCTTTCTTGGTGGAAAGTGGCTATGAATATGTTGGTATGTTCTATACTCTTGACCGCGCCATTACGGCATCATATATCCAGCACTGACTACCTGTAGTCACATTATTGGCCATCCTCGCTTGCAACGCCATTGCTGTGCCATTGGCCCCCTCTTTCCCTGCGCCGGAACTAAGATACATCATCAACAACAGCGAGGCCCTTGCTCTCATCTCTTCAGTCAAGTATGTTTCCAAGGCCGAGGAGGTACTGGCAGAAGGCTTGGACAGCACCCCCTTGTTCCATCAAGTCGATGGAACGCGAAACATCTCCACGGTTGAGGAAGAAGTCAAGTTGCTTGACTTCTCGGATGAGCCTCGCGGTGGCATGATGCTTTTCACCTCGGGAACTACTGCACGACCCAAAGGTGTTGTTCTGTCTCAGACAAACCTCACAGCTCAAGCAAAGTGTCTTCTGGAAGCATGGAAGTATGCGCCCAGCGATAGACTTTTACATGTCTTGCCACTTCATCACATTCATGGCACCGTCAACGCTCTTCTCACACCGCTGCTGGCAGGTAGTAGCATTGAGTTCATGTATCCGTTCAACGTGAACTCTGTCTGGACGAGGCTTGCTGCACCATTTCTAGCAACTGAAAAAGTCAACGGCCACGCTGAAGAGACCAATGGTGCTCAGAAAAATGAGACAAAAGTGCCCATCACTTTCTTCACCGCTGTCCCCACCATCTGGTCGCGAATGCTGAAAGCCCACGAATCTCTATCGCACGATATGCAAGAGGCTGGCAAGACAGCTGTGTCACCAAAGAACCTCCGGCTCAACATCTCCGGCTCAGCAGCTCTCCCGAAGCCAATCCGTGATGGATGGATGCAACTCACGGGCGGAAACGTACTTCTCGAGCGCTATGGAATGACCGAAGTCGGAATGGCCCTTTCATGTGGTCTTGAGACTGCCGATCGCGTTGATGGTTCTGTGGGCTGGCCACTGCCATTCGTTGAGGCGCGCCTCATGGAAACTGACGACGAGACCGGAGTTCAAAGAATCATTGAGCACGGCGCTGAGATCGACGCTCACTCTGGAAAAGAGCGCATCGGAGAGATTCAGCTTCGTGGGCCCACTGTGTTCACTGGATATTGGCACAACCCCGAGGCCACTGCCAAGGAGTTTACGACCGATGGATGGTTCAAGACTGGCGATATTGCCATTCGACGAAAGGTCCCAGAATCTGGTCTTGGAAAATCAGGCTCCTGGGCAAAAGGACCAGCATACTTCATCCAAGGCCGCCGCAGCGCAGATATCATCAAGACGGGCGGCGAGAAGGTATCGGCCCTCGAGGTCGAGCGCGAGATCCTCGCCCTTCCTGGAGTTGACGAGTGCGCCGTCGTTGGTCTACCCTCCGAAGCATGGGGACAGAAAGTCGCAGCTGTGATTGTCCTCAGCAGCAAGGCTGGTGAATCGATGAGCCTGCAGAGTTTGAGGAGTGCGTTGAAGGCAAGGATCACGGCGTATAAGATCCCGCAGGATATGGTGATTGTTGAGGTCTTGCCACGGAATGCTATGGGGAAGATTAACAAGAAGGAATTAGTCAAGAGTGTTTTTGGAGATGCGGAGATGATCAGGAGAAGAAGTATTGATCTTCAAACAAAGCGGCCTGTTCTAAATGGAAAACGCGGTTAAGTTGTACTGAAGGGAAACATGTTTGAATCAAATTAGTAATGTTCAGCCATGTTAAGGGCCATTACCTGAGTTGACCTGAGTCTAGGCAAGCCATGGAGGGTATGGGGACGTTCCATCGTAGACGATGTAGAGCCCATCGGCTTAGAAAACAGATGAACGGATACATGCTCTCATGATAGAAGCTCGTAGAAGAGCTCACTCCAAGATAGCAGATGCATATGATATGTAATTTGATTAGCAGATATCCTCTTCTCTATAATACACTGTAAATCTGCTGAGCCGCCCCAAGCACCTTCTCTTCTTCGAACCTCCGCCCAACAATCTGCAAGCCTACATGACGCCCCTCCATCGCCACAGGATCATATAATTGCTGATTCCAAGCATCGAACTTATTCCGCGGAACATGCTCCCAGAAGCCCCCATCATTCTCGTTCCTGGACGCCTTTCCCGCTGGGAATGTCAAGGCAGTGTAGTCGAGCAAGTTGAAAATCTTGGTATAGCCTGTCCAGCGACAAGACCCGTGAGGTACTGCTGTATGAGGCATGGTGGGAACCAGCAATATATCGACAGAGCGGCCAGATGGTGACTTCTTACCTTCCCACATATCGTGGTAGGCCTCTTGGATAGCAATCTTTCGCTTGTTGAGCTGCCAATACTCAAAGACGGAGATTGGTGTGCCACGGTTGACGAAGGCTTCGATCTGTGGAACGAATGGCTCATCGCCTGCTGAGACAGCTCTTCTGACATCTTCACCTCCGTCGGCGGAATAGTAAGCATCCTGTCCAGAGTCAGTCACAGTTGATCGGTGCACAATAACTTGACTTACCATGATATCTATAATGCTGGAATTCAAGCTCGAATCCCATTGTACAACCTCGTGACCAGCAGCTCCCAACTTTGTGATCAGGTCTCTGAATACCCGCTCGATAGGAGGGTGAACCTTGACCATTCCGTCATCTAGCATGGCCCCAATGACAAGCGGTCTCGTGGCCATGGTCTGGAAGATACTGTCTCTCCATGGGACCGGCGGTAGCTGGGGGTCTATCGCCCAAGGCTCAGCCTCAATAGCTAGCTTAGTCACGAGTTTGAGACAACTCAGAGATCTCGCCATGGGCCCTACAGCTGATGGGATGTGCTGTTGCCCGCCAAGTGTCACTTCAACGCCACGATAGGACATCCGGCCACTCTGAGGTTTGTCAGAATGTGTTTTGGGGGTGAGATGATTCAAGTCTACTTACACTCGGCTTCAGACCCCAAAGACCATTCATGTGGCACGGAATTCGTATAGAGCCACCAATGTCTGTGCCCCAACCAATAATGGAAGCACCCATTGATAACATAGCCGCCTCTCCGCCAGAGGAGCCTCCAGGAGTGAGCTTTGGATCATCTGGATGAGTCGTCAGCCCCCAGAGAGGGTTGTCAGTCTCACACCACTATTCGCCACGTCAGAAGGGAGGATCTATACAGTCGCACATCACGTACCATGATGCTCTGAGGAAGATTCGTTTTTGCGATTATGACAGCCCCGAGTTTCTTCAACGTTTCTATAAGTGGTGCATCGTTCTGGGCTGGTGAAAATGCCTTTGCAACGTAGCCTAACGTCGAGTCCAAACCCTTGATGTTGAATTGATCCTTTACTGTGATTGGAACACCGTGGAGTGGGCCAATCAGTTGACCGTGCTCTTGTTGAAACTCATCAAGCTTTCTAGCCTGCTCAAGAGCATCATCAAAGCATATTTCCGTCAGGCAATTGGTCTGTCTGTGTTAAGCAAAGGCTTGGCAGAGTGTTTGAGAATCGATTTACCTGTTTCTGCGCTTCGCAGGCTCTCGAGTGACGGTTAGCATTGAGGAGTTTGTTAGTGTGATGTCAGCTTACCTTCTAATGTAAGCATGGATGACTTCAACAGCTGAGACTTCTCCATCTCTGAGGAGGCTTGTCAAAACCTCAACATTGACCGTTTCGAAGGGGATTATATCGGATGGAAAGTTTATGTCTACATTCAAGTGTTTGTCAATTTGCGCGTCTTGGATAGCGCGTTTCTCTGTAACAACTTCTGTCCAGGGTTTGGGCACCTTGGTTGCATCGTTGCTCGTAGTCATCTTGAAGCGATTTAAGTTGTTTTTCTTCGTTCTGTGAATGCCAACCACTCTATTTGTTGGCCGTTTTGTCACTCACTACCTCTCGCTGACCCAAGTCTGGAGGTCGTGGTGTCACACGCGGAGATAGCGGAACAGAACCGGCTCAGCCGAAACGAATCACTACGCCTTATCTAAGTTAGACCCTGGCAGTAGTGTACAACTCTCTAGCTTGCACTGTCTCATTTCCTAACTTGTCCGATATCGAGCCACCCATAGAAAGATAGACTTGGAAGCAAGCGGAGGGTGCGACGTCCGGGGAGAGACCCGAGGATGCCTTTGTTGACACTCCCCGCAACTTTGACCACGTCTCTCGATTGTGCTGCATCTTATCTCCAACAGCTGATTCTGGGGCAAAAGCGCCAAAGCCGATGCCGGTCTTGCCCCGCGCTCATTTGGCCACTCAACCTGACAGAGCTCTAGATTCTCAGGACGCAGATGACGATATTCATATACCAGTCCGTTGAACCACTGCAGAATTGTTTGATCAAGACAAGATATCACAACATCACACAACTACAGCCAGTTATCCCAAGATTGAAAATAAGGCACAATGGCAAAGCCTTCTCGTAATGAATTCCACGTCGCCATCGTCGGTAAGACTCTTTCACAGGTCCCATTTAGGCTGGAAAGGCTAACTCCACAGGTGCCGGTATTGGCGGCCTCGCCTTGGCCATGGCTCTGCACAAAAAGGGCATGTCATTCACGCTATACGAAGATGCAAAGGAATATTCGGTAGTAGGGTAAGTGGCCAGTCTTGGCTTCTGTCAAACCATCGCTGACGATCATCATCTTCCAGTGCTGGCATCGGATTCGCCCCTAATGGCTTGCGCACGATGGATCTCATCGAACCTGGTTTCCGACCTCTTTACGAGGCCATTTGTGTAGGAAACAAGGGCGAGGATGCACAGGATATCTTTTTCGAGGGTATGCTACTTGAAGAGGGCCTCGGTAAGTCATAAAAATCGCTTGCAAAGCTGAATCTCTTGCGCTGACTGGACAAGGTCGTGATAAGCCTTGGTACGGCCATTCTGGATGGGGCCATCCAGATTACGTCCGAAAATCTGTGAGCACATTCAATTGAAATAAGAGGAAGATTGGTGCTAACGATATACTTCAGGCGCATAGAAAGACACTTCTCGACATCATGACCAGCTTCATCCCGATCGAGAATGTGAAATTCAACAAACGTCTTACCAATGTCGAGCAGCGACCCGATGGCGTTACCCTGTCATTTCTGGATGGCACCACAGCCGAGTGCTCAGTTCTTGCTGGTGCCGATGGCATCAAGAGTACAGTTAGAGCCAACGTTCTCGAACACTATCCCAGCCAGATCGCGCCCGTGTACGCAGGCGCCTATTGCTATCGTGCTGTTATCCCCATGGCGGAAGCCTACGCAATTCTCGGTGACCTCACCGACGTTGCAAAGATCTATTTCGGGCACGGGCGCGGCGCTGTTACCTATCGCATCTCAGGAGGCGATGTGAGTCAATCATTCTCTGACAGCGTCGTACTATTGCTAATAAATCGGCGTGACAGGAGTTCAACTACCTTCTTTGCGTCGACGATTCCCTCGACGGTTGGAAGCTCGAGGGTGCTGTTACGGAGACCATATCGCACGAGGCCATGATGTCTGACTTCGAGGACCCACGCCTTGACGATCGCTTCAGACAGCTCCTTGCCAAGGCCAAGCCTGTCAAATGGGGGTTCTTCCACCATATTCGCACAGCTTCATACTATCGTGGCCGTGTAGCCCTAATCGGCGACAGTGCTCACGCCTCACTACCTTTCCAAGCCGCAGGAGCAGCCCAGGGTCTGGAAGATGCTCTGATTCTGTCCAGCATCCTCGCAGAAGTCGCCAAGATGCCCGAGCGCGGCGCAGATCTCGCACCTTATATACAAGCCGGACTATCTGCCTACGACTCCGTTCGACGTCCTCGTGCGCAGAAGCAGCTGGAGCAGGCTGCTGAAGTTGGGCGCATGGTCTTCTTTCAGCATCAAGAGGCTGGTGCGGACATGGGTAAGATTCTGCCTAGATTGCAGCAGGGGAGGTTCAACTGGCTGTGGTTTCACGATATGAATGATGATGTGCAGGAGGCTGTTAAGAGGATGCAGAAGCAAATTAGTGTAGGGGGCCTTCTGTTGCTAGGATATGATATCTGTAATTTCAGCAACGAATACTATTTGCTGGAGCAAGATAGCGGAGACTTGTATGCTTTGGATCAATCAGAAAATATTCAGTTCAATTCTAATGCTCTTAGGGCAGATGTAAAACATAAACTGGCCTAACATCAAAGTTGCAAAGACTTGGGAGACCTGACTGGTGCATTGCCAGGGAAGATGCCTGCCCAAAGCGCGCAACTGTATAGACAGTATAGTACAATGTTTAAGTTATGAGCTTGATAAGTTATTTGCAGTTGAGACTTGTGGTTGAGAGATTCAATCAGCATCAAGAACTTAGTGAATGTCTTACATACGTGTACGTCACTGTGACTGGGGCACTGTTTACTTCTGGCAACAGTCTCAGCAAGCGGCACTGGCAATCTATGTCGTGGACGAGAATCAAGATACATATCATCATAGTCTTGACGGGTAATAGGATAGAAATCGACTTTTTACTTCATAACCTAAGCTAGAGGCTCCTCTCATTGGTTTGAAAACGTTCTGAACCCATGATGGCAGAATGGCACTGGTGGACTGTTCCACTTTGGCGAGTACTCTTCTTTGTCATACTGTACAACCGGCCCAAGAACGCGCAAGTCGGCCCCAAAGACTGAATCCGAGAAGTGAACATAGTACTTTTCATCCTTGATGAGTTCGCTTTTCGTGGCCCAGGCATCCAGGATGGAATAGTACAGGGGTGCCACGTGAACATCACTCGACCAAGTTGGGAACTGGTACCTGTCACTGATCTTTTGGACCACTTCCCTTTGATACAGACGAACCTCAGGATCCAGAGTCGCCATGTTATAAGCTGTCAGTGAGGCATGGCCATGGTATGATCCACCAAACTTGGCACGATCTCGAATACCGCACATGATGGTCAGGGCAGTTAGGATACCTGTAGACATGTCTGAGATAGGCAGACTGGGCAGGACACCTTGGCCTTTTGGACAGCCGAACGATTGGCCCATGACATACGAGCTCCCGCCGCCGCGGCGTCTGCGACCTGCTGCCACCCAGGTCGCTCTGCGTAGTAACCATCAGGGCCATAACAGTTCTCATCTACATAGATGACTCCCTTGCGTCGTTTGTTTGCCAGTTCAAGGGCAGCCTCAAGACCGAAACCTCTTCGGGCCAATGATCCCAAGCGGTAGCCCTGCAAGATGACATCGGCTTGCTCAAAGAGTTGCATCAACTTCTTATGGTCGGCTGGGTCTTGGAGATCCAGGTCGATGGTTGTCTTGCCAGCCATGAGGGAAGAGGGCTGAGCTGGCGTGTAGTCCTTGAGCTTGGACGAGTTGACGCGTATAACCTCGGCGCCGAGAGATGCGAGGGCGGCACCGGCAGCTGCACCAGCTATGATGCGAGTCAACTCGACAACTTTAATACCAGCAAGCGGTCTCTTGTCCTCGAGGTTGGGAAGGGAAACAGGCGGCAGGGATGCACAATGAGCCTGTTGTTTGTAATTGACCAGAGGATGTCGTGAGAGAGACCTGCCCATCTCCGTTTGACGCCATTCTTCAGGGGAGTAGACAATTGACCCCGAGAGGCCCTTCTCCACCACGAGCTGCTCGATTTCCCGGGCGCGGTACGTACGAACTCGCTCCTGAATCAGCTCATACGCAGCATCGTTGGTACGAATCTCACTGTCGAGATCTTTACTGATACCAAGAAGGGCCAGCATCTTCCACGAATCAAGCGAACCGTGAAGCTGGAACCACACGCCGCTATCAGCAGTCTCATAGATAGCTGTCGCGCGGTACACAAGAGGCGAGTTGGAAGCACGGTCCTTGTCCCACTGCGGCACAGTCGGCAATTTGATAACCTCTGGGCCTGTGACGCCATCGATGCTGACAAGTGCTGCGGTGGCGGGGTAAAGACCTGCATGGTTGACGTCGATATCTATTTGGTTGCTGGTGGTGATTCCTCGAAGGTGAAGGATCTCGAGACCGACTATACCGACCATTGCATGTAAGACTGCTGTGACGGCTTGAGACTTGATTGGTCCTGGGATACAGGGCAGATCATCGCCGTGGAAGTTTACCTCGCTGAGGAGAGCCTCATCTTTGGTGAAACCGGGCGTCCTTGCCGCAAAGATGCGTAGGATCCGCTCGCATTCTGCTGGAAGCGGACTGAATTCAGCGTCGACAGTGGTTCCTGCACCGTAGGTCTCGTTAGAAGTTTTGGTAGTCATTGTGGTGAGTTGAAGTGGATAGTCTAGGGTAGTGAATCTTTAGCGAATCATAAGTCAAGCTCAGCTTATCCTTCGGAGTAGTACGGCGGCCAGCCACGTTTATCGCTGCGGCTTATTGTCAACAGACCAGCTGCACTTCAAGTAATCGATAACATGACGGTGAATTCCGGTATATACGGGTACTTAGGCTCTAAAATGCTGTTTATCGCCTTTCTCGGCCGTGGTCGGTCCGTAAATTTGGATTCCGGCATGGCCTCCGCGGACTTTCCCCGGCCTAGATACCGACACGAACTGGAGTAAAGGATATTATGGAAAGCGATCTCAAGTGGCGAGTAAAGAGCAAAGTAACTGATAGGTATTCTATTCATATCAGTTATCGACCTAACTCTAATGATCTTGTCCCCTTTGTGAGAAATCACCCAACACCTTATCAATTCTTGGGTATCCGAAATGGCACAAGAGATACGTACCGTAGCGATTGTTGGCTGTGGAGTGATTGGAATGGGATGGGCAGTTCTGTTCCTGTCAAGAGGCTTGAAGGTTATTATTTCTGATCCAGTTGAAGGGGCTGAAAATGCCCTCAAGGCATATTTCGAGCAGTCCCGGACATATCTGGAAGGGTTTGGGGATTATGATAAGCTTGTCTCCAACTATGAGTTTGTTAGCGACATTGTACCACGGGTAGCTGAGGCCGACTTTATTCAGGAGGTAAAAATATCCTTTACAATATACCTCTGACCATGAAGCTAACTGTCCTCTGACAGAATGGGCCTGAGAGGCTGGAGTTCAAAAGGGGCCTTATTGCAACATTAGACAAGCATGCTCGGCCGGGTGTTGTCATAGCATCGTCCTCATCAGGTCTACCATCGTCGGAATTTATACAGCAGTGCACGCATGATTCCACCCGTGTACTCATCGGACATCCTTTCAACCCACCTCACCTGATTCCCCTATTTGAAGTAGTACCTCATCCTGGCACAAGCAACGAGTCTGTCAATACCACACTGAAGTTCTACAAATCTGTTGGGAAGAGGCCGATCCTTCTTCATCACGAAGTCCCTGGTTTTGTATCAAACCGCCTTCAAGCCGCAATCAACAATGAAGCGTATAGTCTCATCAGCAGGGGCATTGTGTCTGCGGAAGATCTTGATGCAGCTGTCACATCTGGGCCTGGACTTCGCTGGGCTCTGACGGGTCCGATCGCTACGAACGCTCTTGGTGGCGGAGGCGGACCGGAAGGGTTTTGGCAGCGGATGGAGAGACTTGGACCGGCGATTCGTGGTTGGGAGGATGATATTCTGAAACATAGATTTGACTGGAGTGAGCAGAGGATGTTGGCTCTTCAAGAGAGTGTGGATAAGAGTTTGGGGGATGTTAATTGGAATAAGCTGGTGGAAGAACGAGACTTGGTACTGCTTCAGCTTTTGGCCGCAAAGGAGAAGATGGGGTCTATGTCAACACCGGAAGATTGCCGATAACACTAGTCCGTAAAGCATTCATCATTAGATCGTTGAATCCCTCCGTTCTGAGCCAGAACTCTCTGTCAGTCTGTACATGGGTTAGATTGTCCGTGAAAGTATCATGATTCGGCCAGGCTATACGTAGAAACATTGCAGCTAGTAATCTATAAAAGCGAAAATTAAGAAATAATAAAGTTAACCTCCTGGAGCGCCAATCGGTAAACACCATCCCCTAACCTACGCTGCTACAAAGAATAACCATGCAACTGTACACCGGGAAATGTGGTGTTGAAGCACAGATTAGATATGCCAGACGAGGTGGAGCAAGTAATTATTAATCTGATCGCGGAGCTTTCACTCCAATCTCTCTGGTCAACAAGTTAGATCTATTGTGAGTGAGACCGAGGCCATCACGGGGTCGGTGCTAAGATAGAGCGGAGATATTCGCATGAGCAGGACCTTGACCCTAAGCGACAAAAATATCTAGGTAGTTCTAGCCTAACTTAGAAGACTCTTTATTAATTTTATTTTAATACCGTAGGTCTGACGTTTCTTTGCCCCGAGGCCCTAGAAACAAGGCATAAAATATTTTCCTCGGGGTCGGTGTTAACATATATCGGTGATACCGGCATATTCTCCCTGCAAAGTTTTCAGTGACTCATGCGACTCGTCTTGATCTTCATCTCCTACTATAAATTGTACCTACATCTTTACCAAACAAGATATCTTTGATTACCTTAAAATATGACAACTGACAGACCCACAATGGATGCAGACACGGAACAAGCGAAGATTGAAGACACGAACCCCGAGCAACCCAAGCCTGATAACGGCTTCCCAGATGGAGGGTTGAAAGCCTGGACCGTGGTTATCGGTGCTTTCTGCGGGTTATTTGTCAGTTTTGGCTGGACTAATTGTACGAGCATTTTCCCCCTTATCTTGCTGTGCCTCTAAATCACTGACACCCAGGTTAGGTGTCGGCGTCTTCCAGGCCTACTACGAAGCAAACCAGCTTCAAGACTTGTCACCTAGCACAGTCTCATGGATACCGGCCTTGTCAATGTTTATGATGTTCATTACTGCACCTTTCATAGGTCGCGGTTTTGACATCTTTGGTCCGCGCTACCTTCTCCTCACTGGGACACTGCTCCATGTTTTTGGGTTGATGATGGCATCGATATCGTCCGAGTACTACCAGTTCATTCTATCTCAGGCGATCTGCAGTCCTCTGGGCGCAGCCATGGTTCTGTACCCGTCATTTAGCTGTGTCACAACCTGGTTCCGACAAAAGCGTGCTCTGGCCCTTGGGATCACTGCCAGCGGCTCAAGTCTCGGCGGTACGACTCTTCCGATCGTGGTAAATGGCTTGATACCGCGTATTGGCTTTGGTTGGACCATGAGAGTTTGCGCTTTCCTCCTGTTTGCTCTGCTTATCGTGACGAATTTAACCGTTCGATCACGAATTGCGCCCCAACCAAAGGGGACCGGCATCATCGCTTATCTCAGGCCTTTTACGTCGCTCTCATTTATACTTACCTCATTAGCGGGATTCTTTTACTCCATGGGAATGTTTATACCTATTACTTTTATGGTAACCTATGGTGAGCATGTTGGACTCTCAAACAATATGGCTGGGTACCTTGTCTCGATCTTCAATGCATCAAGGTAAGTCTTATCCAGAAACGGCTCCAAATATCTGGCGATTGATATTGACAGCAGCAGTGGAATCGGGCGCATTCTACCGGGTTATACAGCAGATAAGGTTGGAAGCTTCAACGTCTCAATAGCAGCCGCGACTCTTTCGACAATATTTATGCTGGCATTGTGGCTACCAGGGCATAGCCATGAGTCGGCTATTGCTTTTGCCGCCTTGTTTGGATTTAGCTCAGGCACATACACGGCTATCAGCCCTGCCTTGATAGCACACATTTCGGACCTCGAAGAGATTGGGACCCGTTCCGGGACCATGTACGCCTTTATGTCTGTGGCTGCCCTCACTGGCAGCCCGATTGGCGGGGCTTTGATTTCTAGTGCTGACGGGAGCTATTGGAAGCTACAAGTTTTTGCTAGCTGCATGATTGCTGCTGGAATGGTTGGTTATATTGCAGCGAGGCTGTATATTACCAAGGGCAAGCTGTGGGTAAAAGTATAGTACCTACTCTGCTAGAGGATGATATTGAAGGATGGGAAGTTGAGGCAGAGATTAAAAAGTTATCGCCGCTGTCCATTGTCACAACCAGGTCTTTCATAAGTACATAGGAGACCGGTTTCTACGTTATATAGTCCAAATATATGTGCAAGAAGTAGAGTGGTCATAGAACATTGCGGTTGGAGAGATTACACAAACCAGGGAAGCAAGAAAACTCCAGACCTTCATCCCAAAGGATAAGAATCTTTAGGTAAGTTAACCTAAGCCTTGTGGTATATTCTCTCGAGTTTATTTTTAAACCCTATACTTGGATGTTCTCGTTTCCAGAGGTCAAAGAAAGGGTACAGCTCATAATAGTGGTGCAAATGCCACCTTAATCTTGTGTCTTGCTCTAATAAATCCGGTCAAGAGTCTCATTTAGTATCTCGCTGTAAAAGTCCACTCACTTCTCCTCCATCCAAAAGTCGAACCAGTCAACAAAGCTCTTGAAGCTCGCCTCCTTGGCCCACTTCTCATAAGGGTCTGTCAAACGGGCTCGCGACTGGGCCAGGATGTCAGTATATGGGCAGTTTTTGACTCATCAGAAAAGCTTACTGCAAAGCCATGTCCAACATTGGCAAAGACTTGCATGTTGAACTGCTTGTTGTTCTCTGTCAGGATCTCGATAGTCCTGCTTCTCTGTTCAGGTTCGAATAGCTTGTCTGTGCTAGGCACGGAGAAGAAGACGGGCTCTGATGCCGGTCAGCGTGTTTTCGGTGGAAGAGGTTATCTACTGGCCTTGGACGTGAAAGACATCGCTTTCTTTCAGGAACGAAGGGTGGGCGATGGCGCCGGCTTTGCAAATACCGTCGGTAGATAGCTGTTGGCAAACGAAGCGTGCACCCCAACTGATACATTTTGAGTCAGTCAAATGGAGGATTAGATGATAGTGGACTCGTACCAGTAGCCAACGCAAGCAAATTTGACGTCCTCGCTTTTGCCGTACTGCATTTTCACGGCCTTGACCCATCTGGCAGCAGCCTCCTCAGACGCCTTGAGATGCTTGTTCTTCCATGACTCAAAGTCAAAGTTTGGATCACTCAACGGCGTCAGCGAGTGCTTTGTTACGGGATCCTAAAACAGTCAGTCTAATGCACCTTGCAAACTAAAATTCAACTCTTACACCGAGGAAGTAATCGACACCAAGAGTAAGGTAACCGCACTCGGCGAAAGCATCCATCATGAGGAAGCTATTGATATGCAGACTGAATGCATCAGGAAAGAAAAGAAGGATGTTCCCATTAGACCTGTCGGGATGAGGTTTGGCCACGTAAGTGTCGATACCGTCAATCTGGATTGTAGAGCCAGTAGCCTCCCCGGAATGAAACGATCCCTTGAGACAGCAGAGGTCTGCAGGTTTGGCGAGTATGTTATCCATTGTCGTTGGCACTATTCACTGTAGCTTCTTTTTCGTTGACTCGACTCCGGGATAAGTCCAATTTTGG
Organism: Fusarium pilosicola; assembly: GCA_020615335.1. Taxonomy (NCBI): domain Eukaryota; kingdom Fungi; phylum Ascomycota; class Sordariomycetes; order Hypocreales; family Nectriaceae; genus Fusarium; species Fusarium pilosicola. The sequence continues at coordinate 4,573,445 of JAGQDI010000001.1, read as the reverse complement.
CTGTGAGTTATAGTTTAGTTGTTGCCGGGATCATCGGGGAAGTGTTCCCCGGCAAGTTAATGACTTGTTCCTTTTGACGCGGTGTTGCGGGGCAACTCCAAGTGAGCCACGACCGGTTACTAATTCAGGTCTAGATTGCTGGAGCAGAGCAAGTTCGTTACTATGTGACACATAAACTAGAATGGCTCTGCCCATACAAGCACATCAGCCTTACGATGTCTTCAAGGCCATGCAGTCATCTTGACCGCCTTCACGTGGAGTCTGGGACTCTAGGTCCGCGCGACGATCAACGATGACCTGGGCGGCTAATGGCAGAGTTTATGACTGCTGAAGCAACATCTTTCGACATCAGTAATAGCGAGGTTAAAATAGATCACTTCGTCGACACGGACAGGCTCTCCTAGGCACAAATTACATACGAAAGTCAATTATTACTAACATCAGGTATGAAGTAGAACCAGTACGACGGTTTCGAGAGCTGCCAAATTCTTCCTGGCCTTGCTCTGCCACAATCTCTTCGTCCCAAGAACGCAAATACCAGACGATCCACAGACTAAACAGATATTGTTCTCCTACGCCGGTCCAGCCATCAAATCGTAAGCGTAATACCAGTCTCACAGTTAAGAATCAGCTAGATATGCTTCGAGAGTAGGTGTGATTAGACTTACAAAGATAATGATCCCCTTCACAACTTGATCTACATAAGCTCAATGTATTGGTGGGGACTGCTGACTCCAAGTCTTGAGAAATCGGTCTCTTGCATTGTGCTTCTCATTCTCTGCGACCAAATGCACCATCGGCATGCCACAGTCAAGAAATATATGGCCGTTGCCTTGCGGACTTTCACTCCTGGTCGCGCTTTCGCTTCTCGCCATGCGGTTCCGAAGGCGACACCTGATCAGATGGACATGGGCCAGGTGGTGAAGAGTACTCCGCGCCAGCCAGCTGGAAGCGGATGCGATCCGCAAAGGTCGAGTACGGTTCGAAAGGTACAACCACGTAATCGATCGACGGAAAGACAAAGTCATCGATGGTGCGGGTAGGACAATCCAGACTATCGAGGAGCTGGTGCGGGATATTCGCCTTGTAGACGTACGCATTGGTCAGATCGGTCACATTTGTAACGAGGAGGCGTGCCTAGGAATGCCAGGTTAGCGAGTCTGTCTACTATCAATGGAGGGGAGGGGTAGTTTACCAAGAAGAGTCCCTTTTGCGGCACAAGACAATCTCGAACCTGGAGTTGAGCCAAGCCTATTAGGAGGCAAACAAAGAAGGGGTCGTGTCGCCAATCTTTAGGGGTCACTTGACGATATCTAATGTCGCAAATGCGCTGAATGGGGTCATTGTCGCGGCCGTTGGGACCAGGTGGTACGTAAAGCTTCTCCTCACGCTCCTTGTCGGTATTGTACATGTAGTACCCGATGATGGGATTCGCGTGCGGGATGGCAATCTCTTCCTCGATGCAGTAGACGCTGACTTTGGAATCTCCCAGCCGAACTCGATGCTTGCCGTAGTCGAAGAAGAAGGACGCGCTATAAGAAGTGATCAGCCTTGTACATACACTTGCGCTCAAACAGGGTTTAACCTACTAGATAATGGTGATGGGGGTTGGCTTGTTCTGAAGGAGAAGGTCCCCAACCCACCCGGACTTTGCCTCGCGGCTTCTTCCACGGGCGAGTAGCAAAGCCGACTTGGTCAGATCCTCGGCTTGTTCGGTATCAGGAGTCACAAATTCGGGTGCATCGTCACTCTCGACCTGCTGGAAGCTGCAGTTGACGATGGCAAGATGCTGCGCAGTCCAGAACCTCGGGTGGATGGCAAAGCCGGGATGCTCAACACTGAGGCTGTGGAAGGATCTGGAAGTTGTCTGAGGCATGGTGTCGATGGTGGCTCGTTTTCGTCTCGTGACGGTGAGTGAAGTGGAAGAGGTTGAAGGAGTCCAAGGGAATGTGAAGGGATGAGTTTTATAATGGCCCTCTAGGTAGCAGAAGTAGGGCAATGCTCCTCAAGTAACGGTGGCAGTCGACCTGGACGTGACGCGTTGCTTTCTTGAGTTTATAGCCAGGGACGCGAGGTAGCAGTACCCGTGCACATCTGACCACGTTAACGCGCTTGGAACGCCAGTGGACTCTCGGTCCGAAATGTGTAAGGCAGTGTCAGTAAATCAACACCACTGACCATAATGGAACACTCGCCTATCCACGCTGTGAGGCCTGTCTTGAACTGAGATCAACACAAAAGAATGGAAAACAATAAACGTTGTTCGAAAGCGTCTTTCCACGGTAGGTCGGGCCACAGGTTGAACAGGGAATGGTTCGCTTTGTTTTTAGTGATGTAGTGAACATTCTGCTTTCGATCACAGCTACAGCTGACCTCCATGAACCAGGTGTCTGCCTTCCCAATGCTATTTTATCCCCTCTAATTATCTATCACCCTGTAGTTCAATCAAGCCACTGGAAGTGGAACTCTGTTTTTTAATCCCAGGTAATCATGGCCCTGCAGCCCAGTGCCGCAGCGATGTCGATGGCTGGCTGACCAGCTACACCACCAATTACTAGTGCTACAACCTGACAACCGGCTGAATAAGATTGTATAATGTCACCGCATCTCATGTCAAATGCTATACATGCAAGAATTTATTTTCAACAGGGACAGATCGATCGGGGCTGAAGACTTCTCTCAAGCGCTCCTCATGTTTGCTAGTCTAGTCTAACTAAAGTTCAGAAGGCAATCGTTATTCGTCAAAGGCAACAGGTCTTTCTCCCATTCGCCTCATGTACTCTGCCAGCTGTAATACATTATCAACGATGCTCTCCCTATCAGGTGGGCGTTCCAGATTGAACCAACGTGTCGCTGTGACATTGATAGCTTCACTTGGGACTCTCTTCTCCTTAATATCCTTGAGATGGGCGGGGGTAACGATGAAGTGAAAAAAGCACATGTAATGCTGAATCGTGTTGATAATGAAGATGTCATCGTACCTTTTATCCTTTTCCCTACAAGATAGTGCGGTAATGGCCTCGCAGGTCATTTGCCGGAGTCGCTCATCGGACACAAATGGCCGGTTGGTTTTCTCACACACATCGAGTCGTCTTTTTGCCTCTATCAAGACGACCGACTTTTTAGCCTTTTCTCCATAATCCGTTATCAGAGTTAACCCTCCGTCGTCAATTGCCGTGATCCGTTTGTCATCTACCTGGATGGCATACCTCTCCGGCTGGCGGATCTCGACAGGCGTGTTCGAACTGGATTCTTGAGCGTACAAGAGGATATGATTGATTGCGGCGAAAGCCAGCTCGACGGTGTACACCTCAGCCGGAAGCTGCGTCGTAGGACTTTGCACAGCGGTAAATGAGCTTGTTGAAGTAGTTAAAGAACAGGTCGGGCCGTCTTCGTCGCTCTGGCTTGAGCATGCGATAACCTCGGAGTTCACGTACCCTGGATGGGTTGTCTGTGATCTCACCCGTGCAGAGGTCCGCTGGTTTGGTTTCGGTTCTTCCTTATCGCTGTCGAGTTTTTTGACGTCCCTCAGCGCGGCCCAGAATCTAGCCAAACTTGCACCTACTTCTGGCTCTCGTACAAGGGCGTGCTGCCTCATATTCCGATGTTCTGGGGCCAGGTCCTGCATGAATGCTGCTATTTGTGCATTCTCTTCACCAGGTTTAAACGTTTCTAGTATGGTATAATTATAACTGTTCAATAGCGGGAGACAGTCATAGGCGTTGCTGTTCACTACAACGTGGCACGCCTTTAAATGCTCGGCGCCCCATCTACTACCAGATGCTACCGCTAGATCCGATAATGTCCGTTTGCCTTTTATATACTTTATGTACTTTTGCTTGTTTATTACGGTATTAAAGTAATAAGATGACATGTCCAAGTCGGCATATGGTTGTCCACACGATGTTTACAATGATACGACAGTAACCCAGAAAGTGTGATGACCAAGGAGACGAACGAGTGCGCGACAGTGGTATTTATGCTCAACAGAAACTGCTTGGTTGACCTAGTTTGTATTCTGCCTGTTGACTCGATTTCCAATGACAGTTTCTGCTTGTATTCTTCATTTGCATTGGTTTGTTGCGATGTTGGCATAAACTATTGTAAACAGTACGAAATCATGATTTCTGCTTTGCACCAAGCATAAATAAGTAAAAAACGCAAGAGATGGTACTCGCAAAGTTTGAGCAAATCAAGTAGTTGTCTCATAAGCGTACCACAAACTCACGTATTTGGTGGGAATCATGTTCATTGCGAGCCAATCCAACAAACAAATTGATTTCCCTGCCTCAGAAGAGCCGCATTTGCCAAACCAGTTTTCAGTTCCCCGGCATCTTTCTCACTACCGACGTCGCCCCATTTCCTGGTAAAATGTATAGCGAACAGCAACTGAAGCAAACTGCGTTCAGCGCCATCAAATCATGATAACACCCTCAAAAACACACTTCACTTTCTACCATTGCCCAAGGCCATCTTTTCAGTGCCAAGCAGGCCAGATATACACAAGGACAATAAATATGTTGCCCAAGTTTCGAAGTCGTAAGCCTGGATGGATGCACAGAACACTTGGAACTAAAGCGCTAAACATGTTTCTATTCGTCTTGCAAGGAACGTACCCTGTTAAGATTCGTTTCATAAGTAACCAGAGCATTTTCAAACAACTTCAAGTCCATAGAAGCGTTGTTCTTTCTGTCTATTCGTCTAAGCCATAAGCTTCCAAGACTGAGCTAAGGCAGTTGAGCAGTTGTCCTACTAGCATACTTCATTCCGGCACATGAATTCATTGGAACCTTACGATGTATCTAAATTACATTATTGAGGACTTTCAGTTCAACACTGACAGCGTCATGAGAAAATAAGAAGAAAGTATTGTAATTCTAGGTTTATACAATTGGCTATTCTTAACTGTTCGGATATCATAGACAATAGATACCCAACGGATATGTTCTGGAGAACTTGACAGGCACAACGATTGTCAGTGGCTATTGAGTAAGCGTGCTCTCACTTTCGTGTGTTCGCTGTACCATTGGTCTTTCTGGGAGTTCTGAGGCGGTCAGCAAACAGTCCACTTGCTGGCACTGTCGTATACCCAGATCCTCTCTCGTCCAGCACTGGCACAACGCTAGGTAGTGACAGTGGAACAATATTCCTTGGACAACGACGAATAACTTCCCGATCAGATCGCCCTCTTCCCTTGCTCCATCACACTTTGCATCAACAAGTCAACCCAACTCAACATCACCACCATCATCCATCACAGCAACAACGTCATCAACAACAACCGCACTCACCATCAACTATCGAGTTAGTTCCCCCATCATCACCGTCACATAGTCCCAACCTCTCTGACACAAAGTGACTTACTAGAACACCATGCCTACCATGCAAGCCATTGCCTTCTCCGCCCTCGCCCAAATCGGCTTCTGGAACTCAGCCCTCGACGAAATCAAAGAAACGTACCCGCACCTTCGCAACGGCGCCCCTCGCCGCGAGCACCCCTATCTCCCTCCGCCCCTGCCCGTCCGGGAGCAGATGGACGACATCTACCGGTTTGAAATAGCCGTGCACCAGAGCATTGTGTTCCTCCGCGATAACGCGACCAATGCTGAGGAAATGATGGTTTTCCGAGTCATCGATTGTGTCGCTCGAGTTCAGCGAATGGAAACCAGCCGTATCCAGTACAAACTCTGGACTCTCGACCCCGAACGCTTCCGTCGTGAGATCCGAGATGGACACTGGCATCTTGTCAATAATGTGGCTATCCGGGGCCCCGACCCTCGTGCCAATGCTGGTGCCAATGCTGGCGGAAACTGAGTTCCTTTTCGGTGTAATACAGAGTATGTCATCCTGTGAGAAGATTCTTTGGAGAACGAGTCATCGTCTGGAGGTATTATTGTCTTGACGGCTTTGTGTTAGCGCAGTACTACAGTATGATTCTGTTTAGGAAGGTCGTTTTCGAGATTGTTGGTGTTTTGCTTAGATACCCAAATTGATGTCAAGCTGTCAGTAACAACTACTATTACTTGTGATTATTACTTTGAGTGATGCTATAGAATCCTCTCAGAAGTGTCGGTTGTTGATGTCGAGTGTTGCAAATAGCTCCACGACGAGACCATGATAAATCTCAGAGCAATGTGACAGGGCTCACGGACAATGATCTACAGCGACAAAAAGACATAATTTTTTAGACTGTTATTTTTTATTTGTAGGAAACTAGTCTGATAACTATAGCGAATGTCCTTACTCCTTCACCTTTCTGGTTAGAAAATGGGGAACCATACCGCCCTGTCCCAATCAACATTCTGATTCTTAGCCTCAATTCGCTCGTGACATGTTCCAAAGAGTGTATCCCAAACACGAGTTTGCTTTCCGTAGTTATGACTCTTTCTATACCCCTTGCGATGATGAAGGTCATGATCTTCAATAACCAACTCCATACCAACACCCTTCAAGAGCCAAGCCAAGGTCGATGGGGGCATGCCATAAATGCGGAGACCACTGTGACCCAGAACCTCAGTAAAGGCAATGTACTGATGGCAGATCCACCACTCGTAATAGCCCAGAGGAAGACCGAGGACTTGGAAGGTCGCCCAGGTCAGGAAGGGAATGCCAACCATGTCGAAGAATTCCTGCTCGTGGTCGGCGAAAGCGGCGAGCAGAGAGTTGGGATGCTTGGTCAGATGGTGGGTGCGGTGATACTTCCATAGCCAGTCGATGTCGTGCATGGCGCGGTGATAGACGTAGAACCAGAAATCGAGGACGATACCGTAGAGACCGATCTGAAGCCACAGCCAAGCCCACCATTTGGGGTCACTCATCACATCAGCAGGTGCTTGTGTCGCTCTGTAGGTGAGATGCGTCGCCATAAAGATCCTCGACCCTGTAGTCTTCCAGAGCGACGAAACGACTTTATCAACACCAATGTCGGGAATTCCATCTCGCTGATGAGTATCTCCATCCAAGAAACCATGTTCATGCCCAAGTTTTGCAGCAGCCTTAACGGAACGTACAACGGACCAGCTAAACGAAGCAAAGTAGAGCATAAAGACGACGAATGGGTGAAGTGCTTGGCCTGTGTATGAGAGCCACGATTGGTGTATGATTATCGGCACAAAGGCATGTAAAAGGATCCAGACGTGGCCTTGCCATTGAGAGAAATGAGGAATGCGCTCGGATTTGGGGTGCACGGGGACTTCTTTGCCCGGGATGATAGGATAGGTGCCCAAGACGTGGATGATTTGTTGATGGACATTCCACTCTGACTTGTCGGCGAGTGGCCAGGTCGACTTCATCGACTGGGTCGTTGTCGTCATTGTTAAGGTCGTATATCGTAGTCAGAATCAGATAAGAAGTTGCTTTTTTTGCTATGTGTCTGTGGTCAATGCTTGTTATCAGATATGATCAATCACTGGAGATCCCAGCCTTTAATACTTATCGATCGTAGATCAAATGCCGAGGCAAGTTTTGAGCAGGGACACACATGGAAAAAGGGAATGCGATAAAGTTTCATCGTCATGTGCGCTATAGCATCATCCCGCAATTCGCAAACTTAGCCCTTTGTGCACTAACCCACTCTCAGCAGGGGTAACGACCTGGATCGGTATAGGTTATTCGACGCCTGCTTGGGCTGAGATGGATACTCTGGGGCGACTGGACACCACTACCGAATAAGCTTCTGAGCTGCAGAGTTCAAAGTGAGTGCTGTTTGGTATCAGATCATGTTCACATGTTCCTCCAGCTAAGCCCTTCACTTTGTCGCAAACTTGTCTTGAACGGAAGTGCATGACGAAAGAATGTGACGTAATTCGAGATCTGTCGATCATCCCCAACATTTTGGGCGCCTCCACCTTGTTCCAAGGCTCCACGCGAAGCTACATTTGGATCGTGACGAAGCCGCTAGAGGAATAAGGGTCTTTTCACGATTCCTTGTTGGGACTAGTTTGCGAGCGAGGGTCCGAGAAATGTGCTACCACCTCCAGCCTCGGCGAGGGGATCGATCACGCTAGCGAACTACCCTGCATAATGCCATTTAAATCACTGCAGTCCTATCAAATAATGTTGATGTTGATGTATTTCTAGAAGGCTAATGACTCAGACTTGAAACCGTTGGGAAAATCTATATGCGAGATGCATCAAAATGTAGCCTGCAACTCCTGCGCCATACCCCCAGATAACACTGTTTGTTCTCCCTGAACATCATGTGGCAGCTCGTAGGTATGATACTTTGTCAAGTACCAACTCTTAGCATTCGACGCCTCATCATTACTATCCTTGAACTCGGTATCATCCGCCGCTCTCAAAAAGTACGACACCGCATACCGATCTTCCTTCTGCACGCCCCCAATCGGAAGAACACGATGCAGGGCAGAGCGGAATCGCTTCTTAGATAGGAACCTCAACGTATCCGCAACATTGATGATGGCGTGGCCCTCGCGCGGCTGCACGTACTCCCACGCTCCTGTCACGGGGGACACGACTTGGAGACCCCATTGCGGCGCGAAGAGGAGGGTCAGCGTGCCGATGTCCGTGTGCATGTTCTGACCTACTTCGTCTAGATTCTGTGTTCCTGGCGGGTAGTGCAGCAAGTAGAGTGTGCTTTTGGAGCGTGCGTCGTCGCGGTGATGGGTGTCGAGACGGGCTGGTCCTCGGAGGTTTAGCCCATCTGATAGACAGTCCAGAAGTAGTTTTAGAATAAAGTGGCATGATGCATTGAACTGGTCGAATAGCTCGAGGTTTTCTTCGACCACTGATGCAAGAGCCCAGCGGCCGAGGAGTTCATTTCTGCCAATCTGCTATGGTAAGAAAGACTCAACAAAGGATGTTATTCACAGTACCTTTAACGCTTCAAACCCATCTTTGAGTGACTTGACAGCCCCGGACTGATTACCCGTAGCTTTGAATCTAATTGAGCAACCGGATCAGTTGACGTAATGCAGTATCCAATGGGGTCAACAAACCCATGCGCCAACGATACCGTTGGGGGTTTCAGCTTGTCCTCAACAGGTTGCGAGAACCAGCGCTTAGCTATCTCGCTCACCCTCTCCAAGTCTCTCCACAGCTTGGCGGAGCACGAGTCCTGCAGATCGAGATAGAAGAAGCCATCTCTTTCACATGCTTGCAAAAGCGTGTCAAGTTCTTCTGAGTCTCTGTCGAAGAGGTTGCTGAATTTTACCGTAAAGAGATTGGCGGTATCGACCTTGTCGTAGGGGTTAGGCTGGGACAGCATGATGGAGTAAGTGATTGGTAATGGATCAGATGACAGTGTTGGGATTGGGTGATGCAGCTGGAGTGGTGAGATGACTGATTTGCTTTTTAAGTATGAGGGGACTTTTGATGGCGTATGTTGACGCTGTGGTCGGAGCCAATTCAGCTGGACGTAGACTTGGAAATGGAGTCCAGAGATCTCGGGTGCCGCGACGACAGTTTGACATAGTAGGAGCGTAATTTACAGTTCCCAAGGCTTAGACGCTTATTCAGCTGTTCAGAGGAACACGAACTTGGTACAATGTACGAAATCTACTCTAAAACGGCATGTTCAATTCTCCGAAGTCACTACATAAACCACCTTTCATTATCGATCTTGGAGACCTCCACAAACGAACAAAGGTCACACATACAATTGCGCAGAGTGATCTGTGCACGTCAATATAGGTACGGAATGATCACAGCAGCTATGCACATCGCCCATGATGGCATTGCAACTTTTCGTCGTGACACGTCGATATATTTCCGGTACAACAACCTACGATGCAAATCTCGGGGTCCGCGGAACAGGAGCGGTCCTAATTCGCCGAACTGACAGTGAGTGTAGCACAGAATCTGTCAGTGTAACATGAGTCCCCCGCATCTCGATCCAGCTCATCTCTTGTCGGGAAACGCGCTCAGCGCTGCCTGTCCCCCCGTGTGCACAAACAACACGTAACGACTCCCATCCAACTCCCCACTCTCGGCTTTGTGCAGAATAGCACCCACACTCCTCCCCGAGTAAATCGGATCCGTCACGATTCCTTCGAGCTCGCCGATCAGCTTGACGCCTCGGGCTGTATTATCGTCCCAAGCTGTGTGCGTGCCAGTATTGAACCTCGTATCGAGGATCACGTCGTTGGGCTGGACTGCATCTGTGCCTAATCCGATGAGATCCGCCGTTCGCCTTGCTATTTCGAGGATCGTGGCTTCAAGAACGCCTGGTGGCTTGTTGTACGTGTCGATGCCGATTATGGACCGGGACTGACCTCCAGAGCGGTCGGCGAGCTTGAAGCCGGCGATCATGCCGGCGATGGTACCGCCCGAAGCCACTGGGACAACGATCGTGTCGAAGAATATGCCATGAGCCGTCTCTTGCTCCACAACCTCGAATGCCCAGCGAGCAAAGCCGAGTCCTCCACGTACATGGGCTGAAGCACCCGCAGCAATGACATACGGACGTCCACCTTGCTTCTCAACATCCGCAGCAACATCCTCAATCGCGGCATTCGGCGCAGCCAACTCAGCGCCGAGAATCTCATTGACCTGTACATTCCCTGCCTGACCAAAAGCCTCAGATCCCGTATTTGCGTGCACCTGCGGTACGAGAATAGTCTTGAGACCAAGATGGCTCCCCACAGCCGCCACTTGACGCATGTGGTTGCTCTGCGTACCGCCCGTCGAGATAAGAGTATCGCAGCCTTGGGCTATCGCCGATGGGATGACATACTCCAGTTTGCGGATCTTGTTACCGCCAAGACCAAGACCTGAAGAACAGTCCTCACGCTTCGCCCAGATCTGGGCTTTGGTGGAGGTAGTTAAGTTGATGTGACGTGTTAGGTTGGGAAGAGGGTGGAGAGGGGATGAATGGGGGAAGAGGAGAGGAGTGCGCTCGAAAGAGGCAAAAGGTTCTGGGAGGACGACCATGTTGGCATATGGTGAGCTGTCAATGGTTCCAAGATTAGAATAGCCTTGATTCGAAACAGTAAATGGCAGAGATCGCGGCGAGTCACGGACTTTTACTTTTATTGCACCGCCCTCTATTCTCTATAACTACTATTTATCTTTTCCATATCGTATGCCCGATAAATAGTACCGATCTATGACCTTAACAACAAGTTTACCACGAGTTGCTAGATCGAGATCCGGATGCTGGCTTGTCGGAATGCTCTAACTACTAGGTCAGACTCAACGAAACGTTACCGTGGAATACAAAATACGATAATGGAGAGGAGAAAGTGGCTTTTATTGCCTACAATACACGGTAATGCATAGGCATGTCTCGGTTAGTTCATACCCGGGGAAAGCACACGACGCCCGCCTCAGTTCTCATGAGCCGGCGCCCGGAGACCGAGAGTCTTCCGGCATGCCAATATACCGCATCTGTAGATTTGCATTTTTGGGAAGATCATCAAATCCTTGTGTCTCGCATACTCATTCTCGTAGCTTGACCGATTCCAGCCACCTTGTTACTATGGTGTCATTTTGCGCACTGTTTCTTCCCCCAGCGTCATTACCGTCGTCCTCCAGGTCAAGTCAACCATATACGGCTTATAGCCTATCGTCCACTCAACACACAGTCTATCCTACTCTCTACCGTTTCGAATCCAGAAGACCCGTTCAATCGAGTCCAACATATTATCATTAACCATGTCTATGACTACTACTCGCGAGCAAGCTAACCTCCATACCCTGAACTTTTGTTCGCTTCTAAATGGAGATGTCACTGAGCAGGCCAACCTGCTCTCTGCTTGCGAAGACCATGGATTCTTTTACCTAGACCTCCGCGATTGGGAATCTGGCAAGATTTTGGATGCGGTAGAGGATGCTTGGGTGGTGATGAAGCAGTGGTTTGGTCAGCCGCTGGAAGAGAAGATGAAGACTGAGACTATCTCTGACGCTCACGGGTAAGTTACTACAATCTGATGAGATCTACTAGCCTCATTCATGGTTTCAAAGGTTCAAACCGCCTGGTGTACAGTCTGGAGTCAATGAAAACACCCGCGATGGGTTTGAAGCTCTGCGAGTAAGTTATGACATCTTCCACTAATACCAGCGCTCAATTAACACCCTCCAGATCAGCCGCGTTGGTCTTCTCAACCGCTCCCATCTCCCAGACATAGTGCACAAGAACCTCCAACTTTTTGAGACTCTCCAGCTCTCCGCACATTTCCTCCTCAAAACCCTTCTATCTCGCCTTTCCGACGCCGCAGGCCTCCAGAACGTTGAGCGTTTTGAGGACTGCCACCCCGACCATCTCCCCCAAGAGCACAATGTTCTTCATCCACCATCCCCTCAGCGACGTCCTAGATGACAAAACAGCCCGCGGCCACAACGCCCACACAGATGTTGGATCATTCACCCTTCTCTTTACAGAACAGCCTGGCTTACAAGTAATGTCGCCTACTACTAATAAATGGGAATACGTCACTGCAAAACAAGGCCATGCGATTATAAACGTCGCTGATACACTTCGCTTTATTTCTAAGCGACGCTTTAGATCTGCTATGCATAGAGTGCTACCTCCTGGGGGTAAGATGATGGAGGACAGATACTCGGCTGCTTATTTCCTGCGGGCTAGTGATAGTGCTGTTTTTAAGGGTATGGATGGAGAGGAAGTCACGGCGGAGCAGTGGTTTCTTAGCAAGTATAGTAGTTTTAACAAGACTATGGAGGAGCAGAGGGTTGATTCTGTTGCTACGGGTGGTATGGATAAGGATCTTGGGTTGGAGGTCTGAGGCTGCAAGCTGAGATTTCTGGACAATTATTGGTGCTTGAATATGAACTGGATCGAAGGAACCGACTATGAGCAGTGATTCACTCGATATTACCAGTCATCGCAATTATTGTTCCATCATGATTCTCTTACATATTCCAGATCCACCTTGGTTCGAGGTGATATTTGTTTTCATAGCGTGTAAAGTTAAAAGATCCGAAGTTTGTCGCATTTAGCAGACGTAATCTTTGCCACCTTTCTTCAGAGCCGTCCCGACGACTTTGCATTTCCACCGTATCATTGTCGTTAGTGGCCTTAAATCAGGCGACGGCTTGCCAGCTCACACCATAGAGCTACCCCCTCTGAAGACAGGGCGTTGCTCTTCCTGGTCACCAACATACCCGAAGACTACTCAGCCAGCGTCATATTGTGGTGGCACAACCTCTTGATCCAGCTCCTATGTCTCAGTTGCGATATCTTCCGAGTAAGACGTCTTTGACCATTAACCTGCTCCATCATTCCTCGACTACCACCCCATTCCCTCACAAAGCTTGTCTTTCTCCCTTTTCTCCTCTTCAGAAGATCTTAACTGTGAACAATATGCTTATCACACATTCCAAGTTCCCCTCGACATCTCTAGGCTATTGTATCATGAACGGAAAACAGCCACAGTCGAGTGATAGAGCCAATGCTTCTAAGGGGCACGTCAATGAACAATCGCCTCTTCTCTCCCACGGCCGTGCAAAGCCTCCGCCTCCTCAACATACCAACGATTCAGAGACTTCGTCGTTGAAAGATGAGCCCTCAGCGAGATATCTTGTCGCTGTTTTTGGCAGTGTCTTTATCGGTGTTTTCCTCGCTGCCCTCGACACTACCATCGTCGCAACCCTCTCCGTCCCCGTCTCCAACACTTTCGGATCGCTAACCCTCGTCTCGTGGCTCGGATCATCCTACCTCATCGCAAATGCAGCTTGCCAGCCTCTGTCCGGTCGACTAACGGATATCTTCTCCCGTCGCTCCGGCCTCGTGGTCTGCAACCTACTCTTCGGGCTTGGAACGTTAGTTTGTGGAGTTGCGACCTCCAAATGGATGCTTCTCGCTGGACGGGTCGTGGCGGGCATGGGCGGCGGGGGCCTCAATGCCATAACGGCGTTCGTGGCCAGTGACCTCGTGCCTTTGAGAAGACGTGGGGTTATCCAAGGCTTCGTCCATATTTGTTATGGTGTTGGCGCTGGTGTTGGCGGTTTGTTTGGAGGCTGGATCAATGACCTCTGGGGCTGGAGGGCTGCTTTCCTAAGTCGCGTGCCATTGATTGCAATCTCCACCATTCTTGTTTCCATTACCCTTCGCAATACTCCCACCAAACACAGTGATAAGTCGAGATTGTCGAGGGTGGACTTCTCGGGTGCTTTCACGCTATCCTTGACTCTTATTCTGCTACTGCTGGGCCTCAACTCCGGTGGAAATCTCGTTGCATGGACTCATCCCCTTGTACTAGTCTCCCTGTTGCTCACCGTGGTAGCTGCTGGGGTTTTCGTTCTTGTGGAGTCGAGATGGGCCACGGAGCCTATCATTCCCATGCACTTATTGCTTGATCAGACAGTGCTTGCGGCATGTCTGATGAATTGCCTTGTGACTATGATCTTATTCATGGCTACATATTACGTCCCAATCTACTTTCAGGTCAATGGCTACTCCGCAACAGCGGCTGGCCTCCGTCTTTTACCTCAGAGTGTAGGTACCGCCCTGAGTTCTCTCACCTGTGGCTTCATCATGAAACGTACAGGGAGATACAGAACCTTGGGCATGGCCGTCATAGCCTGTTCTGCTTTAGGGTTTGCTGGCCTGAGCACTATGACGATTCAAACACGAACTCCCCTTGTCTTGACTCAAGTTTTTCTGGTAGGAGTGGGCTATGGTGGCATGTTATCGGTGACACTGCTCGCAACAGTCGCGGCTGTGTCGCACGATGATCAAGCTGTCGCAACCTCTGCCAACTACGCATTCCGATCCATGGGTTCCACGATTGGTGTCACGATCGCTTCGGTAGTGTATCAGAGTTTGCTACAACGCGGCTTACACCAACGCTTTGGCGGCAAGGAAGGATCTTCTGAGATAATAAAACAACTTCTTGACTCTTTAGATGAGTTGAAGCGGCTCCCTGATGGGTGGAGTGACGGCGTTTACAAGGCGTACGAGATTTCATTACGAGGAGTCTTTTTGACTGGCCTTGGCGTAGCCGTCTTGGGGCTGATCGCAGCAAGCTTCATCAAGGAGCACAGGTTACATTATACGATTTCTCGTGCAGATAGCGACTGATATCTGAGGGATCACCACTTTTGGTCATTACGTGTTCTGGCTGATGGAGTAGAGGAAGGCTCGGCAGTGAAGTGTATATAACATGGACGCGGACTTTTTGGGCCGGTAGCTGTTTGTCATTGACTCCTTGCCAACATCACACATATACGGATATTTAAACCAAGAGTTTCATCTCATACGTGACATAGAACTCACCTGCTCAGCACGATCAGGCACTTTCCGATGGATTTGAATAATGTTTACGACAAACTGACTTCAAGCCGGCATGCCCACCTCCTTGGCTAAGGGCACATCAGGTGTCTAATGATTACTGCCCTCTTTTGTTCTTATGTCACCATGTAACTCAAGTTCAGCTCAGCCATTAATCAGCCCATTTATTATCCCCCAACTATACAATGCCTGGACCCTAGTGAACAATAACGATCTTCAAAGGTTCTCATGTACTGCTGCAGAAGCTGCATATAGTATTACATTGTTTGGAGTATTACAGTATATAAGATGCTGTGAAGGTTTGGGTATGCCACTATTCCTTATGCCTTGCACGGGCTTTTACCTTTGGCACCCCACGCACCGCCATTATTATCGAGAGCCCAAAACACAGCGCCGCCCAAGCATAATCCATCAGCCCAAGCCATCTTCAGTGCCAGTGTATCAGCGTCGTCATAGCCTATCCACTGATCACTCCCCCAAGTCGCATACTTTTGCATAGCTTCACTGTCAAGCTCGACGGTTGCTTGCTTGTCTGCTATGGCCTTTTTGATATCGCTCAGCACCATGACGCCTGTCGGATCTTTGACACAAGAACCCTCTTCGCTGGGTCCGGAGGCAGCACAACCAACCTCTTTGCAACTAGAGGAAGAGAGTGTATATCCGCGGCCGTACAAGGGGATACCGAGGTTGATAAGCGAAGGGTCGGTCTGGTTCGCCCACAGCGGCATGAGATCGTTGGCGATATCAACTATGCTGGCTTGGTAGGTCACAGTGCTCTTGGCTGGTTCTTGATCAATCCCCCAGCCGTGTAAGTCATAGGCCATGAAGTTGAAGAAGTCGACGTATTTGCCCATGCCAGCAGCGTTGAAGCCCTGAATGCTGCCCCAGTCCGCTGGCACCGCCGCTGAGATACCATAATCCTTCCCAAAGGCAGCTCGGAGCTCCTGGACGAGAGAGACCAGGTTCGCTGCATCGGCGGTTGCTGGAAATTCCCAATCAAGGTCAACACCCTGGAAGGAGTAAGTCTCCATGAAGGACTTGAGACGAGATGAACGCAGATCGAGAGTCCGATGAAGCCGCCATGGAAGACCAAGTCTCGGTAGAAAAACTACCGCCACCAATGGCAATCCACGTCTGCAGCGAGCTGCTCTGCAAAGCGGTAAACTGCTTATAGTATTCGACGTCTTGGGAGTTCTGAGCGCCCACAGCGAAACTACTCGAGTCGAAATCGGCAAACGCCAAGATCAGATGAGTCAATCCATTGGTCTGAATCTGGGAAGGAAGGACGACATCGCAAGATCGGTCCCAAGCCTGCTGTACGCGCCAGTATCCAACGCAAAGGCCATTGGTCGCCGTCTTACCGTCAGAAGAGCAAGACGGAACCGTAGGTACAGAGCAGCTCCCGTACGCAGACTGACAACCATCACTACAGTACACGCTCGTTGTTCCGCAGTATCCGACTGACGAGCAGCAGACATTCAAGGGACAGCGTGCTCCATCGTTGTCAGGACCGCATTGGGCGAGGACAAGATTGGCTAGAAGTCCAAGAACTAAGGCCAAATGGCCGACGGCTTGAGGGAAAGAAACAAACATGGTCGAAGAGACTTGAAGCAGGGACAGAAAATACGAGCGCCAGGCTCGAATCTTCTTCAGCCTGTTATATGTCCCATTCTCCATAGTCCGTCGGAGACATTTAACCGTCTCAACACTAAGCCCTGTTAATAAATAGCGATCTCCACAGCTAAAATAACGCTGACGCCAAGGTCTCGAAGTATTTCCATGTATCGCGGGACCAAAAGCACCGGTCTAGCCAGACGCGAGAAAACTTGGATCTTGACCCTAAGCGACGAAAATACTTAGTCAAGTCTAGCCAAAGTTCAGGGTGCTCTTTGCTGAATTTATTTGATCATCCTCTTCGAAGTTCCTAAGCCCCCTGTCTGTAAGGCGATCGCTTCCGTTAAAGAACCAACCGTGCCGCGCTTAAAGCGGTCAAACCGCGCTTGGGGTCCAAAGCTTCCACTACACCACTTGCTTTGATTGGTAGTCAAACGAGCTTGAACAGCGATTCCTTCTCCACAGTAAGCCTGCGCCAAACCTTCAGGGCCCATCCCGGACAACGGCTTTCGACGCAATTGGTCTCCTTTAGGTCTCTCCTGAATTCTAGAACGGAGCGTTGGCAAAGAAGAGCAAGGCGTCTTTTGAACCCTGGATCATAAACCATGCATGACCTTGCTGCTGACACGAGTCTCCCCTGTTGAAAGGATACTCAGAAGAGAGAGAAGCAAAGGGCACAATTATTCACGCTACAGCATCATTTGGACTTCCAGTGGGCTGCATGATAAGATGAATAACTTCAAGCAAGCATCTTGCTTTGAAGAATGAAAAGACTTTGAATGGACGCCATGTCGGGCCGACCCGCTCACGTTGTCCTCTCTTGGGGGCCAAGTCTATTGTTAGGTACTTTTGTCTAGCCCTATGGGGCAAATGAAGCTTTGGGGGAGTGGACTCGGCGGAGCAGGGAGATTATCAAGTTAACCTCGGAGGATTGACCAGGGTCTTTTCCAAGAGTGAGCCCACATAAAGGCATTGTGCCCTGCTAGGACGCCGAGGGTGAATTCCTTCTGCGTCGTTTGCCTTTGCCCAAGCCAAGCCAGCGATCATGGAGCTCTCCCTGGTGTACTTTCTCTGTATCCTTTCTCTAGCCTCAGCCTCGTTCCCCTTCAACTTTGGACTGTAAGCTACACGGACCTCCTGCTCTAAACTCCTCCCTAACTGGTCCCAGCTCATCCTCTCCCGTTCTACTACCGCGCGCAAAAACCCCACTAGCAAAGACGGCAACTGTGGTTCCAATTCGGAGACTAACGCGACATGCCTCACGTCCACTTTCGGTAACTGCTGTTCTGAAAAAGGATTCTGTGGCAAGACGAGCGCATATTGTTCGGAAGGATGTCAAGAAGCCTTTGGTAGCTGTTCGTCGAGTGATGATGGACAGCTTGTGAGCACGTCGGGATCATGTGGTGCGACGTCGACTAGCAACATCACTTGTGAGGGCAGCTCGTATGGAGACTGCTGCTCTGAGAAGGGATACTGTGGCAAGAATGCAACATACTGTGGTACTGGGTAAGTTCAATCTACTGTTTGTTCTGATAGTGTTCCGACAAGAACGGGATTGCACTTGGCTTCTAGCCAGGCGATCGTGTCATCAAGCCAGACGGCATCGCCAGCCTCAGGCTCCCTAACACATTGCTAGACATGACTGACATCGAGATATCAACAGGTGCCAAAGTATGTTCGGTAGCTGTTCATCCAGCGACGAGTCCTCCACGACAACCGCAACGTCTGACAAGACCTCGACCTCGACGACAGCAGCGTCAACGAGCCTTGGTGCTATATCCATTGACGGAAACTGCGGATCCAACTCGGATACCAATGCTACCTGCCTAGACAGCACGTTTGGCGATTGTTGTTCGGCCAAGGGGTACTGTGGCAAGACCTCTGGTAAGTGACCCCGCGAAAAGCACGTGTACTTCTCAGAGATCAACAATGCTAACTCGGCTCTCCAAGATTATTGCGCATCTGGCTGCCAAAGCGACTTCGGTTCCTGCGACTCGACAACCTCATCTGCCTCTGAGTCTGCATCCTCGTCAACATCCTCATCCTCATCCTCCGCGTCAACCCCGTCCACAAGTCCGTCGACAGCCGGCCTCAGCACCGGTGCCAAGGCCGAAATCGCGGTCGGATCTGTCATTGGCGGGCTCGGAGCACTAGCACTTGTGGGCTTTCTTGTGCTACGAGGCAAAAAGAGGAAGTCTTCACAGCAATTGACAGATAGCGATGCGGGAAAGCCTAATGAAGAGACGAGATACGAGTTACATGACGAGAGGACGCATGAGGTGCATGCGCAGAATCTGGTTGAGTTGCCTGCTGACTATGGGAGGGTTGATGATCGGGCTGCGGCAGGGTATGATGGGGCATACAGAGGACATTAAGTTCTGCTTCTAAGTTGTACGCTCGCTGTCCAAACTACAATCGCTTATAATTGGTGTAAGGCTGTGGATTTATGAGCTGATTGGCTGCTACTCCTTATTTAATAGACGACATTAATCATGGAATTCTTCTCAACGACCAAGGAAGGTCTACCTAAGTCTACATACGCACCTATCCCCCTATGCAAGCTAAATGTATAGAGTATATCTAAAAGGTCTTCGTAGAATTCGATCGTGGTGGTGACCTTGGGGCTCACATTGAGCATTGGGCGCTCTCCATTTAGGGATAGACTGATGTGTAGCAACAGAATATTTATTTCCTTCTGGATCACTAAGTAGCAGAGTTTTAAATATACTCCAGGGAATAACCAAATGCTGCACTCCAGTCTTGAAGAGGTTTCCGTCCCCAAACAACCTTCTGCCGGAAATATGAGTGAATCTTGGGTGATCGAATCTCCCTTCTTAAATGCGAGATGAACACCGTCACTTCTTCTTCAGTCCAGCCAAGAGCAGTAGCCATATGAAGCATAGTTCCCTGGGCATCTTGCTCAAACGCAGTTTGCATAAACTGTCCTACGCTTCGCCGCTTCGGACCCTTTGGCCATCCTCCAACTGGATTCTACCACAATGATAATCAGTACTAACTTTTGAATGGAGTAGCGACCTACCTTGTAGTCACGCTCTTCGATATCACTAAACCCTGCTTCTTTCATTCCCTCCCTCTGGATGCTTTCTTCAAAGATCGTAAACGGCTGTCCTGTCCTACGTCCACCTTCCACGAAGAACTTCTCCCATAGGCTCAAAGCACTGCCTGGCTGAACTGTACCGTCATCACTTTCTACACGTGATGATGGCTCGTAGCTCTCGATGTAGCCCCCTGGTATGAGGTACTTATCAGCTTCCTTGAACAGAGACTTCTAATCTGCGATACTGCCGACGATACAGCGCATATGAATGTAGTCGAATGTACTAGGCTGGAACGTCCACTCTCGAGTGCAGTCTTCTATCTGGCTGTTTAAGGCGATTTCAGTACCAGACTCATGAAGATTATGTGCACTAATCGCAAGGGTTACAACTCCAGATTAGAAGGGATCCAATCAAGCTGGGTTGGTGCAAGGTCAGTTCCAATAACGGAAGCATTCGGGAACTTATCCGCGAACTCTCTTTGTTTGATGTCAGCCTCAGATTATCTTCAGTGTTTGGATTAGTGTAAGCTTACATGGCCCAAATCCCTATCAGCTCGTTAATCACACTGTTCACTACACTCATAGACTACTTACCAGTTCCCGTTCCAATATCTACGTCAGTCTGGAATGACCTGTTTTTCAGCATACCTCCTTATATTCGGCCAGTTACACTTTACCTGAATGTTGCCTGGCACGAGTGCTAAGTACAGCTTGTCACCCAACAATAGAGCGAGTACACGGTGACTAGAGTGGGAGATCATCAGCGATATTCCAATGCGTGACTCTAAACTTACTTGATATCCATTGTCTCCTGGCCGGTGTCGTCGATAGGTCCCCTTCTCAAAGTCAATCATGATAACCATGCCTCACCGTTATAACGTACCAGCACTCGGGATTTCCTCGCTCACTTTGGTATGTTCACTCATGGGTTATCTTATACTGAAGAACACTAGATGTCAAAGAGGCTGTTGAGCTAGCGTTGTCAAACACAGCTGAGTCTTCATCACCTGGCGCAGTTTCCTCCTTTGACACACCATAAGCAAACGAAAGAAGGCCAACCCTATTTTTGATCTCACCTCCGGCAACTGTGACCAGTGCTCTGGTGGTAGCAGACCGCTCTCTGCGAGATCTCTGCGCGGCGGCGACGAACCAACCGAACTCCAATCCGTAGACCTTTCCGAGCAGGCGACGACATCTTGGTTGTTGAATGTCGAGGAGTGAAGAGATTTGAGAGATACATGGTGGTATGAGTTACTGACCATAATATTTGAACTCGGACTACGGAGTCAAACGTCCGATAATCCATGTTTGTTTATGTATCAATATGTGTTCAACCAACAACAGTGGAGTGCTGGTCAATTGTTTGGCCTTGATCCTTGCAACACATATGCATGCACATGTCGGGAAAAGTGGCCCGATGTACAGCAAATACATAATGTTATACGCTGCTGAGTTATTTTACTTGCGTATATGTAACATGAGACGACTGCCCTTTGCTACGGACGGAGGCGTCTAGTAGTCAATTTACTACTGCCGAAGGCGGATTGATTGAAATAGATATAGCCAGTAGCCAGATAGCTTTCTAGCATTCACTGGCAGTATCCATCTCAATTCCTTTCCCTATATCTGTTAATTAATAAGGATATATAATGAGGTGGCATCGAATGAGGACAGTGTATTTGGCCACAGGGAGACGCCTCTGACAAGAGTAACGGCGTCGTGTGATGCGGCATCAATATAATACTTGCTCCGCGGGCTGATAGTATCTATTCCTACACGTAAATTCTATTTTTCACCGGGTACTATGTTCTTTGTTTCGATCGACGCCTAGATGTAGAGAGCGAGTGAATAAATCCACCACCATCTGCGAGACGCGAGGAGGGGTGTTTCGAGTATGGAGAGGAGCGTCGAAGTCGGCCTTAAGAAACTTATCTCTGACTTATTCCCTTATATATGGGAATTTCAAGATAATTGAAGAATACGTTGAAGACATTAAAACTCAAGTGGTTGATAAGGTGAAAGCTCCCTGATCATGAATTATAATGAACCTGATATATGTGATAGGTAAAATGCTAGGTAGGGTGCATACTTCTTCCGAAATATCAATCACCACGGACAAATTTATTCAGTCAATGCTCTCTAATCAGTAATATCATTAAACTAGGAACCTGGAGTTAGTGGCCATATACGAACAGTGGGTTTACATCACGTCCTCGGCAGGGCCTCGGCATGGCCCTGGCAATCCCGAAATCCCATCCATGAGCCAGGCATGGAACAGGGGCCGCATCACAGAGCCATAGACGCGTCATCGAGGGGGTTCCTTATTCTGCTTCCAGCTAGGTGAACTATGATTGTTTCTGGGTGGCTTAGGTATAGGGCTTAGTGAAGCACTGGGAGACAATGCAACTTGAGTCAAGCTGAAAATTCGAAACTCAGAAGTAAATTCACATACCGAGATACTCAATGAAATTCTTTGATCACGCAATAACAAAAGAGACCTATCTAACTAAATATCTATACTAGTGGTTGCTTTATAGAAACCTTGGAAAACCCTCCACCTTGCTTGACAAAACGCTTGATCTCTTCCAACGCATCCTCAGCAGTACCTTCCACTACACGGACAGGTGGCAAGCGGAATTTCTCCCCATAGTTCTCAATAGCCCAGTTAAAGGCCTCCCAAGCTCTAGCATAGTCCGCTGGTCGCGCGGGAATGGAAATCGGATGAGGAGCACCGGGAGGTTGCACCACAAAGTCGATTTTGGGTTGTGCAAAGGGCATCTTGAAGCGCTTGTTATCCCGTAACACTGTCGAGGCAATTACAGTGTCCTCTGCTACAGCCTTTAGCAACTGATCAGCCGAATCAGGAGCCCCAGCTGCATCAAATGCGTATAAGAACTTGTCAAAGCCCAAGTCACGCAGAGCTTTAGCAATAGACTCGTGGACTTTCTCGTCCTTATAGTCAAATAGGTATTTGACTCCGAGAGAGCGTAGGTGCTCAAATTGCGATGGGTTTGCAGTGACAAAAATGGGAGACACGCCACTTGCGAGGGCGAACTGAAGGGTGCAGTACCCAACTGAAGCTGTCGCTCCCCAGAGAAGAAACGGTACCTTGTAGGCGAGCTTTTCGTTCTCTGTGGGGAGAGGGAAATTAAACAGGTTGAAAGCCGCATCAGCGGCTGTCATGGCAACAACAGCCAAGCTCGCTGCGTCGGGCAAAGGCAGGTTATCGGGAACTTTGAACAGCATGTCTTCCGGGCATGTGATGTAAGCTTGATGAGTTCCGTAGTGAACAGGCTGGTGAAGACCTGCGGGCGTGTATCCCGCTACAATATCCCCAGGCTTATAAACAGAGTTGGGCTTTGTTGTTTCCAAGACCTGACCGCTAAAGTCATGGCCCATGACGGTGTTTTTTATTCCTAGGAAACTCGCATGCTTAATGTCAGCGGGATTAACGCCCGAGTATAGAACTTTGATAAGCAAATCTCCATTGCTCGGTTTCGGGAGGCCTTGTCGTTCGATGACCTTGGGATTGTTCTCTGAGTCGATGAAGAGTGCTTTGGTAGTATTTGCAGTAGCCATTTTCACAACACGTTAGGTGGGGTTCGGAGGCACAAGGTCCTGGATTGGGACTATTCGGGTGTTTATGGATTGAAGTGTCATGATGGAAGGCATTATTTATAAGGGAAATTGAGGGAACTGACCTCGGCGTTTCCAGATCCCCAACTCCCGATTATATAATCGGATCAGCAGAGGTTGTAAGTCCATTTGTGGAACTGGGAGTTGGTTTCGGACCCCAGGATGGATATGACTGGCAGGATGAACATTGAACCCTTGTATCTGTTTTCCTTGGCACAATCCTTCGAAAACAAAACCTCCTGTGCCTCGTAGCATGATTTATCTTTACACCCTGTTCATGAAATTGGTAAATGTAAAGAAATGCCTACTGGTCCAGACCCATGATGGACCCGGCACTGAAGAACATCAGTCGTCCAGGCTCATCAACCAACATGACTAGTCTCACGAATAGCTCTGGCCATTATATAAGCAACCTTTTCAATAGTAATTCTGTGAACCTTGAAGGTTAGCAAAGCGCCTTATCACCTTTTTGTCTCCACGGAAACTTTGCGGAGACATACTATCCGGAGACTTTTCCTGCAGCCGAATACATCGGCATATATAAGCTTGTTAGCCAAAGTCCAATGTCTCTCTATTCAAACTTCAATCGTTCCTTATTCTCTTTACTTCTTTCCACTTGCATCACTTCCACCTTGACTCTGGGAGATATATTGCCAGTCATGGGCGACAAGATCAACAATATCAGGGACGAGGCCAAGGCTCTGGGAGAGAAGAACAAAGAGCATTTCGAGTAAGAGTCCCCCAACGCATATTAATTATGATCTAACATGAGCAGCCAAGTCGCCGCTGAAGTGTTCAAGCACCCATGGATCCAGCGGTTATGTAATCAGATATCCGACGAGTTACGCCAGAACCTGGACTGGATCGGCATTACTGAGAGACCCGACGGTTTGAAGATGCTTGATTATGCCTGCGGTAACGGCGTCGCTTCTCGTGTCAGTTATCCCGTCTTTGGTACTACCAGTAGTGGCTAATTTTCTTAGGCACTCGCTCCATATGTCTCCACCGTCCGGGGCATTGACATCTCATCCAAGATGGTTGAGCAATACAACATGCTTACAGAAGCTGCTGGATTTAATGCAGAGAGAATGAGAGCCATACACGGGGACTTGATGGATCCGGAAGCATCGCCCTCTTCCGAGCTTGACACTCCAGAGTTTAACGACTTTGACCTCATCGTCATGTGCATGGCTCTGCATCACGTACAGGACTATACAGCTATGATTCAGAAACTGAGCGAAAGGCTCCGTCCCGGTGGTGTGCTTCTCATCATCGACTTGGTTGCCTCGTCAGAGAGTGGTTGCCCCGAAGCCACCATTGCTAAAAACTTGTCTAACCATACCATGTCCAAATTGGGCTTTACTGAGATGGAGGTCAAAACTGCATTTGAGAAAGCCGGTCTGGAGGGTTGGTCTTGGAGATGGTGCTCTGAAAGATCCCAAGTCCCTGAAGAGATAGGCGGTGAACAGCAAGGCTTTTTCGCCCGAGGCTCCAAGAGTGTTCGGGATAGTGAGATTAAGCACGACTAAGAAGTTCTCGATTACACGCGAAAAGAAACAGGACTGCAGATGATGATGGTCAAACGTGTCAGCGGGGCATTGCCTGCTATAGGCGCTGTATGTAAGCCTTTTAGCCCACTACGGGGTTTAAGAAGACTTCAATATTAAACTAAGGTAATAAAAATAGCTAGTCTACGATCCTTTGAATTTGTATCAAGTTTGCCTAAGTTTACTCGAGGCTTCTTATTACTTAAGATCAAGGTCCTAAGTTTTATTGCATCCCCCTGCCCTTAGCCATCGCGTGGGGAAATCGCTCTCGTTGTAATTATTGGGTTTTAGTGTTCCTATGCTTTTCCCAGTACAACCAAGGTCAGTGGCCTTACTCCTCGCCACTCTGACATCACATGATGATGTCAGAAACCAAAATCTTCCAGACTCACAGCACCCAACAATTAAAGCTTCACTCCCTTAACCAAAGCCACAGCCATCTACCCCAAGCGTGCCACAAACAGTCACCATGGGTATGCCATATTCAAAACAAGTCCACGCGGCATTCGATCAAGTCACGCCCCTCGTGGCCGCTGGATTCGAAGTCCTCCGCACGACCAAAAATATCGCAGTCTTTCTGGCCTTCCTCCAAGCATTTGTGGCCATCATATTGACTCTCACGCTATTCGCGATCCTTGCGGTGATATACTCTGTCAATCCAGATCTGGAAGAGGAACGGCGTGCGCTGGTCACGCCGTGCATGCAGTGGATAGCGAGTTGGGTGATGGAGTATGGAGCTTTGACGGCGTGGATTTTAAAGGTTCTTGTAGTTCTTGGTACTGCTGGCTTAGGGGTTTTTCTCTGGCAAGGGTCTACTAGGGATGTTGTTCTGGAGGCTGAAGGCGAGGAAGATGCTCCCGAGGATATTGAGTGAGGTAAGTTACACCTATCTCAATAGGAGGATTTCATTAGTAAATAAACCTCTTAGGTCACGAATTGGATATACATGCCGTTTCAATAGTTATCACAACAATTGAGGCCAAAGCTCCGTTGTGATACAACTGTCTACATGATTACAAACTTCATTTTACAGCTACTTCATCCCTGACACTTGAGGCCTGAGTTTTAATGATTCAATGCATAACCCATACATGTCACTGAGAGTAGTAACTGATACAGCGAAATGAATGTATTCAGAACATAAAGCATAGGTGTCCATCTCGTAAGCAACCTCCCTCTCTTCACTACCCACTAAGAAACCTTTCACAACCTAAACATCAACACCTAGTGCTTCGAAATCTTGAACTTCTGGTTCGATCCGTTATTTCCATCCCAGGTAAGAAAGGGCGTGTAGTTAGAGGTGTTGCCCCGTTGGAGGTCCAAATACATGCCATACTTCAAGTTTCGGATCCTATTTCAAAGTAAGCTAAGGTTCCGAAATCAACAGTGGCAATGACTTACTTGAACACGGTGTTGTTATTGATTGAATCAATGGTCGTACCCTCTAGTTCCCATTGCGTTGCCTGGTCCGATGTATCTTTACCGGGGTCGCATCGAGCCTTTTGATTACGTCCTATTCAGTTATGAGTAAATACTCCGTGGTGAGGACTAATGTGTACATACCAGCAGACCAGAGAACATAGTTGTTACGCGTGTTCTTGATGATAACGACATTGTTGCGGCCAGTGACAGAATAAATGTCCCAGATCTGATTATTGTTGTTGTTCACAAGGGAGCTGTGTGACAACAGTTAGATGATCATGTTCCTCTGTTGGTATACTGGGACACTTACTAGCATTGAACAGGCGTACCAGCTCCTCCTCCATTAGTTAGATCAACCGCAATCTCCCTGTTGCTAGGAACCTGGCACTTGATGTTGCACTTGAACTTGAAGACTGGCGTAGCCTGTAGATTTCGGATCTGCTGCTGTAGGTCATTGATCTGCGACTGCAGATTGTTGATAGTGATCGACTTTGCATTGGATTCCTTGGTAAGGTTGTCAATGCGAGTAGATTGATCACGAATGATTGAGTCCTTGGCGTTGATCTGGTCTTGCTTGCTCTTGACATCCTGGAGGGCTCCGTTAAGCTTGGACTGTAGATCAGCGTTGTCCTTCTCGAGCTGCGAGATTCGGCCTGTCTTATCCTTGTTCTCCTTCTGCAACTTTTCAATATCCTTCTTCTCAACTTCGAGCTCAGCTTCAAGAGAGGCAACGAGTGTGGTGAGATTCGCGATGGTAGCGCCGGCAGTAGTCAAACTAGCCTCTGCCGCAGCAAGTTCTGTTTTGGTCAGGTCGAGGTTTTTCTGCACCTCGGCCTTTGAAGCTCGCTCGTACTCAAGTTGGGCTGCCAGTCTGTCAATGGTCTTGTGGTCGTCAATATCATGGCCCTTGTCTTTCTTGATCTGGTCCTCTTCCTTCTTGATCACCTCGTCTTTCTCCTTCAACTTGGCTTCGTAGGTAACTCGGGCTTCATCGAGTCTCTTGGTCAAGTCGGCGACCTTTGCCTTCTCAACAGTGAGGCCATCTCCAATCTGCTTAACCTCTTGTTTGAGTTGGGCGATTGCAGCGTTGCGTTCCTCGAGCACCTTGCCTTGAAGATGGAAATCAGTGTCCAATTGGTTGAATCGCTTACTTATTAGCCAAGAGTCAACTAAAAGGGTCAGTCATTGTTCCTCACCTCATGCGCGTAGTTGACAAGATAGCCAGCTTGATCGGCGTAGGCTACAACATGTTTCAAGTTCTCGATGATTCCGGAGGGGAACGGAAGAGGATCGAGGATACGGGCGAGTGAGGGCTCAGGCTGGGGTAGGCGGACTTGAAGTTCGGCATTTTGAGAGGGAGGGAGCGGGGCGTCCAAGTCACTAAATCGTGGTCAATATTGACGGGCGGACTGTTCTATTGGTTGAGAGAGGTATCTTGGACTTACTGGGTATGAGGGTCAACAACTGTAACTGACATATTGGTTTGGAAAGGCTTTTTGGTAAATAGAGGAGGAAGAAGTGTTTATTTGTTTATAGCTCAAGAAAGAACAAGTGGTATGGATTGGAATGAGGATTATATAGCCGATAGCAAAGAGTGCATCTATAGTCTCCATGCAAAGCAATGATGATAAATATTCTATATTGCCCTCATCTACCGAATGCGGCACTTTCGAAAACAATATTCTGCATGATTCTACTAGGTGATAGCTGAAATGAATATGTGGCTTGCTGAAGCCAACTCAGTAAACTCCTTGACCGGGTTAGCAGCAGCAAATCATGTTTCTCTCTATCTCTGACAGGGATGCACGCTTTGACATTGCTGACAGACCAGATCAGAGTTTACCCCGCTCGTTACCCGTAGCTGTCATTATCGTATCATAAGTGCAGGCAACAAGTATTTAAACCATTGCTGCAAGTCCCAGAAGGGTCTGATTCCTCGGTAGTGGCGAGCTGACAACCCCATGGTCACCAACCAGCTGGACGCGACAAGGGTATAACATGGCCCTGCCAGCCACAATGCACCATGATTGACAGGGGATGTCTCAGCCCAAAGTCTTCAGCAGTCCTAAAATGGCTATCAGCTCTCGATTGACAGTCTTACAAGGAAAGGATCGGCCTTAACGGTCATGCATGTCGGCGCTCCCGGCACTTGTACTGAGACTCGTATTATCAACGTCAAATGCCCTATCTTCATCGACATGACATCGTGACAAAAGGGAAAAAAGCTCAGAGCCACAGTTAAGAAGTCCTGGCCCAGCTAGGATAGTTATTAATTTCCACATTGTAAGTTATGAGAAGGGTATAACCATTGCAGGACACAGAGCAAACTGTCCGTATAGAAGCGTAACATCAGCTACAACACGCCTATAATGAGAGCTGCTACTTGCTTCTATTTTAAAGGCATGGGTAGTTCACAAACCTCTCTCCCTCGTGTAAAATCGGTAAAAGAGACGATGTAACTCATGAAGCTGACTGCATTCAATAGTCCGCCCGTATGTAGGCCTCGGGTCAGTATTTCAGCCACTATACAACGTCGGTCATCAGCTCCCCACTTTGCTCAATATTGTTTCTACGGGGAAAAGATCGGCCGAAAGGGTCCTGCAAGATGACCCTTCAGAGGCCAATCAAGTACGATTACGCACACATCAGTTAAAAGTATGATACAATAATGGCTCATAACAATATCGACAAGGGAAAATACGACGTCGCAGCGTAGGGTTGCATCTTTGAACTCACATATGTGATTAAACATGGGTTGCTACTGGATGCAGCTGAACTTTCTCAGCTATTATCAAGCAGGAACTTGGAGAAGATGTTGGGAAAAGTGTTGGATCAGGCGGACAGGTGACAAACAAAGCCTGACTGATTCTTGAGTGAGGGTTGTCTGGCTCTGCCTATATAATCCCTTTTCCAATTATGCCAAACCTGCATCACCTAAATAAAGCCACACCTATTCAATTTCTTTATTATTCATCTGTATTCTTATTTCCATTCAACCCGTCATCTTCAACATGTTTGTCTACGAAGGCAGACTCAATTGGGGCAGTTCCGCTCGCGATGAGACAGCTGCCATTATTTTACCTTCCGGCACGATGCGCGCCGGAGATCCTGTCTTTATCCTATCTCAATGGTCCCGTGATTCCGGAGGAAAACAAGAAGGCTCCCCTATCCCAGAAAATAACTATCGACAAGGTCACCAAGACTGTCAACGGTAATGACACCTTTACAGTCAAGCCAGGCTACTGCAGATGGAACATGACCTCTCGTGACAACTATGACAAGCTTGACTTTGTCCTATCTACAGACACCACTACCACCACGAGCCGTATGGAGTTTGAGCGCGTCTGGAAGCCCGCAAACCCACAATCAAAAGAGGCCGGCAAGATCTGGGTCAGCAAGCTCAACTGGCCCGTCATGGCTGATAATGAGTTTTGTTTATTTATTGCTCCTGAAGGGTTTGGCGAGGGAAAGCCTTTCCTCTCAATGTGGCAGTGGTCCTATGATAAAGATCTTAAGGAAAGAGTACCAATCTTCCGGGTTGGGAAACAGAGTGTCGGCGCGCTTGACAACAACTCCGCTATGTTCACTTGTCAACTAGACTCCGACTACTTGGTAACTTGTGCCTGGGAAAAGACAACTGATGTCCTGAATGTCTTTATGAAGGGACCCGAAGGTAATGAAGAGGTTGGCGAGCTTAAGCTATTTGCAAATACCAAGCCTCACGACGAGGCTCCAGATTGCAAAGAGGAAGTTGCAGAGCTCAAGAGAAAGATCAAAGAGTTGAATGATGATCTCACGGCTGAGAAAGCAAAGACTGCCAACTTGACGGCACAGCTTGCTCAAGCCCGAACTGCCTGCCAAGCGGAGAAGACGCAGAAAGACAACGAGATCAAGAGTTTGAAAAATAAGGTCTCACAGCTGGAGGGGGAGAAGGCTGATCTTCAGACCAAACTCGACCAAGCTCTTCGTAGCAAGGGCGATATAGGCCAGAAAGATGCAAAGATCGCTGAACAGGCTTCTCGAATCGCCGAACTTGAGAAGAAGCTTCAAACCCGGCCTGAACTTCTGTTCCGGACTTGGTTCAGGAGCTTGATCACGCACGGTTACGACAATGTTAGGGAATACTTGCTCCAAGCGACTAATGCAGGAAATTATGAGGGCAAGCCTCCTGTTTCAATCAGGTAAGTGTCGCATTCTTCAGGCTAGGGGGCAGTTATCTAACCGGCTACCTCAAGAGAAAAGAATGCTCGGTACATAACCCCGACCTGGGAGATTTACGCCGTTGATAGCTCCAATGAGGCTGTCATCCTTATGAACGCGTTTAACGGCTATATTATTTGGTCCAAGGGTGTGTATCTGTACCATCTTAATCATCAAACAGTCACTGATAGCCACTTGTTTTAGGACATCAAAAGAATGCCCAAGCCTCCAAGCATGACCTCTCAGACCCTGCAGCGCATTGGGTCCTAGAGGGCATTAAAAGAGATAGCCCTAGCATGAACAACAAAATTAAGTTCGTAAAATTAACTACCATTCTTTATTGAATGCTTAGCTAACTGTAACTAGGATACGAAATGTAAAAGATGGTACATATCTCGACGTAAAGAATGCACATGCGGCTGACGAAACTGCTATCATTACACATACCGGTAATAGTGGATCGAGCCAGAAGTGGGAGATCTACTTGACTTGGCATTGAAGGGTATAAAGTATTGAAGGTGGGTTGATTACTATAGTGATCAAAATGATTTCGAAACTTGAATAACAATTCTTTCCCTTGAGCTGTTCCTAGCCTCAAGTTCGAGATCAACAACCTCGAGGATCGATGGTCAGGTGAACGATGGAAAACATATATTTGCGTAGGTTCATGTTAACGATTTCCATTCATTGGAGTCGGTTGAGAACGAACTGCGTAAGAAACGCCAGTGTCTTTGCGGGAGCGTCTTCTTCCAGTTGGTTCGTAGTTATCTCGTTGAGACAGAATTGGCGAAAAACTATCAGGAGTTTCAGTAGATATTGGGCAGTTCTATACTCGAGCATTTCTCATCTCTCTGTGATATCTCAAGTGATGCATAGAATGTGATGACTCTTGTTTGCTGCACCGTACTTCAAGAAAGCAAGGGCATTGAAAATAACCACCAATTGGCCCAATCGTGCAGTAGTGAGCCAATATTACAAGTCGCTATCGACGCCACATGTGTCGCGGCTTGCAGGTAGTCATCTTTTTCGACTTTAATTGGCTCTCTTGCCGCTTGACTTGGGGATCTTTTGCCCCATTAGTCCACATGCAGTGCAATTGTTTCACAAACCATGAATTTTAGGTGGCTATGTCCGTCACAGCCACGACAAGTGTCTTGGCTTTTCATCTACAACCCGGCCGGCCCTTATTTTCCTTTGAGGGCCAGACATCTCAAGTACCTTGACTGTTGGCAGATTCTTTCTTCAACATTATGGCCGCGTTTGGGAAATTGCAAGCTGCTCTGGCAGCTGCTACCAACGAGGTGACTGTCGCAGCAGCCAATATTAATTTCGACTTCACGCTCGTCAAATACGAGGCCCCGAAGGAGTTTCGTCCTCTCGAAGGGTATCTGACGACAACCAGGAAGCAAGATGCAGAAACCGGAAAATCGCACGTCGTAGCTCGCCGGCTAGGTGCACTCTTCAGTGGGATCTGTCCCGAGTCACCTAACCTCTTCCGAGCGTACGGTGCCAGGGTTTCCGAGATCTCAAAGACAGCAACTCAGAAAGAATCTCAGGAATACTCCAAGTCCATCTTTGCTTCCTACGTCGGCGTTGATGCAACATCTATCTGGGCCGCTGCTACATCCTCGACAACAGCCATTCATGTCCATCTACTGGCTTGCATGCTAGCAGAGTTTTGGGATGCATCTGAGGCCACTTCAATATGGGCAGAGCTTGTTGCAGAGCGACGACAAGAAATTGCTCGCCGCCTAGAGCAGGGAGAGGCATTGCATTTTGGTCTCGCAGCAGCTGCGGCGCAACAAGAAATCACGAGAGATCAGCTTGCCTCTTGGGACGCCAGTGCTCGGGCCTGGATCCAGACCGGAAAGTCTGTTATGAGCAAGAATGACGCCCAACTGCGACTCATTCTAAAAAACGTCTATTTTGACATAAATCCAAGCGAAGCGTTATTCCGTAGTGTCATTGACGCTTGGAAGCTGGCGGTTGAAACTACGGAAAAGCTGATCCTGGGGATACCTCAAGAAGCGCAAAATGGCGCCGCGATTCTTGGTCTCTCGGCTTGGCACATTTACCCTGATATTCATGTTTATGGGAATAAGAATATCAAAGTGGCCATGAACGATGAGCTAGTTGGGGCTGGCGGTATTCTGTCGCTTGCGTCATGCCCCTCACAGCGAACCGAGTCACGGGGAGTATATTGGTCACTCTGCTTGAGCCACTTGACATTCTATGGACCCCCTGTCAAAAGGAATCAGTCTTTAGAAAAGGACCCTCGTCGGATTTCATTCGACCATCTACTTCATGCGACCGTTGGCGCTATATTGAGTCGATGGAGAGTACATTCCAGTGATTTGGTCGAGGGGATCAATATACTCATAGCCATTCTCGACACAATAGGCGTCGGAAACCGCAGTCTCTATTCGATAATGGCTCTGTTCAGTAATGCTGCCAAACAGTGCTTAGACGACGAGCAAGCATGGAGTTACATGGTATATGGAAAACGTCGATCTGGATTTATCAAGGACCCGCATTTACAATTAGCAGGAGCTATTAAAGCATTCTTTGGACTCACTGATGTTGCATTACTTCTTTCTTGCATTCAAAAGTCAGATGACAGGATCTCACTGCTCCAACGACAGGCGAAAAGAGTCGATCTGTCAGAGCAAGAGGTGGTCATATTTGACAGGCCGTCTCACACAGCACACGAGGTTGGTTCGGGGCACGCCCGCCCCAACGCAAGACCAAAACGCCGCAAAACGGCAGCAGGGAAAATGGACTACAAGATCATCGGCACACAACTCTTTCGGGGAAAGGGAAAGAATATTTCAGTGCTCGACTTCTGGATTGGCGACTCCTCTTCCACTGCGATCTACAAGAAGCAGGTTGAGAATGCAGTCCAGATCGAGCCTCCCACTACAACTCTTGATGATCTAAGATGGTGTTTCGACACTTCGTCGATCTGTCCAAATACATTCGTGAAGCTTCTCAACCGCCAAGACACAATATTGAACACCCTTGTTTGTCTATATCACGCTCACGAGGTGTTCAAATCTCTCCCATGCTTGTTTGTCCGGATACAATGCCTTGAAACATCTCTACTTGATGCACACTGGGCAATACTTAAAACAGCATATCATGATGACTCCTTAGGCTCTACATTCGAGGGTTATGTCCCTACGATTCACGTGAACCACACTAACCGTTCTATACACTTTCAGAGCTTGGCCCATCTCATGTGTGGACATGATATCCACGGCAGCGCCATTCCGCCACATACCATGGGCCTTTCTTTCGAAGATTCAATCATAGTCCCTTCCACGGTAAATATCTTCGGGTTCCCTCCTCGCCTGTCTAGCTAATGTATCACCTCAGCTTGTGCATGACCCTGGAGAAAAAGTGCCATATTTGACGAGAATTCTTGGTAATATTGGCCGTCCGGGACTGACATTTTTAACTGCGCCGGGAAACCCTATGCTCGCCCCTTTGGATGAAGGCACCTGGAGGATCTCGAATTTGAACAGCTTCAACGGGAAGCCAGAGGATATGCTCAGCACCACGTCATTACATCTTTCTTTTACTGATTGGAGCCAGCCTTTGAGTTCAGGGGGCTTCGGGTACTCGAGATGTACAGTGCTCACTTATGGAAGCTGTCATCAGCATCAAAGACTCGGGTCAGTGGGTAGGGGATGTTGATATCTTGAAGGCACTGCAAAGCGACATGATTCACCTGGCACGAATAAATCCTTTCTGCTCTCATTCGCGTGGCTCTCGGCCCCTAAACCACATCCATTCGATCGAGTGCTGGGATGAATTGCGAGATTGTCCTGAAGAGCAGTCAGTCATTCGAGCCAGTGGCAACTGGGTGGCCCGCCTCGCAGCAGTGTCGTATCTTGCTCAAAAGATGAACACCAATGACATGAGGTCGTCTAGAATCTTCATATGCCCTGATAATGTTTGCTGGGCCTGCCTAGAAGCGGAGAGCAACATGGATGATATCTTTATCTACTAGATCAAGGAATTAGTAAGCCTTGGAATTTTTATATTTCACTCCTTTTCAAGTCTCTACCACTTTTATACAAATAATGGTCATTGGCTCTCCCGAATTCGAGTCCATATTCTGAGTTTCATGTGCTGATTTAAGTTCTCAGTCACAATTCTCAACTGCAAATAAAGATGCTGGAGTACGTCTTCCTTCATACTTAACCTATATCTCAGCCTTAACGGGGAGGTCTGAAGGTTACGCTCGGTACGAGACTCCAGAAGACTTTAGTAATATCCTGGCTCTCTGTTTTCACAGACCTGCCAATCCTGTTGTGTATAGTCAGCTCGGACCTGGCCTTACATGAGTCGTCACAGCACAACAGCTTGTACATACGACCATACCTATCAGAGAACTCGGGATCCCGTCCGCTCTCCCATAGATAAGCTGATAAGGGGCGGATTAGTAGTTGGGTCGGTGACGACCAGCGAATCCCCGCTGTTGTATGTTGTTTTTTGACGATATCTGCCTGCAATTGTGGTTTTTGCTCTACCTAGTGTCTTACGACTCGGTATGACCCGCGAGCAGCGTGTATG
Organism: Fusarium pilosicola; assembly: GCA_020615335.1. NCBI lineage: Eukaryota > Fungi > Ascomycota > Sordariomycetes > Hypocreales > Nectriaceae > Fusarium > Fusarium pilosicola. The sequence goes on along the minus strand of JAGQDI010000001.1, from coordinate 4,538,182 downwards.
GGATGGTCAACAAATGTTACTATATCAGTGACACAATCTTCAATTACATAAAGTTGAAACGGCATTTGTCACCCATTCTTGAGGGCTTCGTTAGTGCGTGATCTATATCTTATCAGATCTGGTGGATCCTCGCTGACGAAGTTATACACTAACTCCGATTTCTCCACTTTCGTCATCGGCGACCGTTTTTCTCTCATTCTCACCCGCCACTTTAATCTTGGCATGAACGGCCTACAAATTCATATCCCATCATGACTCCAAAACCATCCTCAAGGCCTCAGAGCCCTCGACACTCCGACTCAGACGAAGCACCTCTCCTCTCCCGCAGTCCCTCACCTCACTCTCCTCCTCCCCCAAACCCGCCCGTATCATGGTCCTCCCTCCCCAACAAAGGCCAACTCGCCGTGATCCTCCTCGCGCGTCTCGCAGAACCCCTCAGCGAGCGATCCCTAGCTTCATATCTCTTCTTTCAGCTCCAGTGGTTCAATCCCGACATTGATCCCTCGGAAATTCCGAAGCAGATGGGTTACATCACAGCGACGTTTGCGGCAGCACAGTGTCTTACGTCTATGTGGTGGGGAGAGCGGCTGATCATCCGAGACTGGGCAGGAAACGGGTTTTGTTGATTGGACTTGGGGGATCGTCTTTGTCGGCGTTGGGGATGGGATTTTCGAGATCGCTTGGGATGGCGTTCTTTTTCGTTTTTGTGCGGGTGCGTTGAATGGGAATATTGGCGTTTTGAGGACCATGGTTTCTGAAATTGTTCCTGAGAAACGGTGAGTGGGAAATACTTATGGGACCAACAATTGGCTGACTTTGTTCCTCAAGACACAAAACAAGGGCTTTCCTCCTACTGCCCATGGGCTTCAACGTCGGAGTCATTATTGGACCTCTCCTGACAGGTTTCATGGCTGATCCTGTTCACACTCTCCCTGGAATCTTTGGTCCAGGCTCTCTATTTGGTGGAGAGAAGGGCGTACAGTGGCTCGAAACATTCCCTTACGCACTGCCAAACCTCTTCTGCTACTCGATCCTAATGTCAGCTTTCTTTCTAGTCATTCTCGGACTTGACGAAACGCACTCACATCTCCGACATCGCCCCGATCCTGGACGCCGGCTGGGAAGCTTTTACTACGAATCATTCTCCGCCGAAAGAAGAATGAGCATCTTTACAGCTCTATCAATGCCGAGGATCCGTCTGAAGAGCTGATGGATCAAGAATCTGGGGAAACTTCAAGACCACCTAAAGCATACAGCAAAACGCGTCCTCCCTTCCGAGACGTGTTGACCAAGAACGTCTGTCTTAATATGCTACAGCGCTTTCTCCGATCCCTCCACGTCTCGGCGTTCAACTCCATTCTTTTCAGTCTTCTACCCACTCCCAAAGCAGACTCTACAGACTTTCATCTACCATTCCGCTTCACTGGTGGTCTGGGTCTGTCAAGTGAGAGAATGGGTTTAGCCAACACAATCATCGGGACCATCGGCATCCCGCTCCAACTCTTCATATACCCTCGACTCATTGGAAAACTTGGCGTCAAGGCTTCATACAGTGCTTTTCTTCCACTGAGTATTATTGCATACTTCCTCCTACCGTACTTGGTTCTGCTACCAGATAATAACGCTCTGGTATGGACTTGTCTGTCTGCGGTTCTGAGTCTACAAGTATTATCTCGAACATTTGTGAACCCTGCCACTATGATGCTCGTCAATGATTCGGCGCCGAGTCCGAATTTGCTGGGTACGGTGCATGGTTTGGCATCCAGTATTTCGAGTGCTGCTCGAATTATGGGGCCTACTGTCGGTGGAACATTACTTGGATGGGGTCTTGCTCATAATCTTGTTGGACTACCTTTATGGGTGCTGACGATCTTGGCATCGGCAAATTGGGTTATTTTGTGGTGGATTGAGGATGTGAACATGTCTGAATAAATTATGAATTTAGACCTATTCATGAGATGGCTGATTTGGTTTCTTTTGATAACTGATGGCTCTTGTCTGATATGACGTGATTGTTTCTGAGACTAAGGCTATGTCAGGATATCTAGTAAGTAGACCTCAGCTATCATTCCTGACCCTTCCCTCCGCCCCTCAGCATACTGAACACAAGTTCTCGTCAGCGTAAAAGCTTCCCCAGAGTCTTGAATCAATAACGCCATACTATCATGAGCTAATGTCACCAGTATTTGAAGGAAGGATGTCGGGCAAGTGCCCAGACCACACATCCGGACAATCTTTCCCTTGGGTTCATCTCTAACCTCCTTGAATGACCGTCGTTCCTCCATCGCATGCTCTCGCTCTCAAGCATCCAAATCCTCATCACTGTCCTCCTCCGCGACAAGATCGATTACCAAGGCCGCTTTATCACTCAGCTTATCAAGCTGAAACCCCGCCGCAAGCGCATCCGTCGCATCATGTATACAGCCCGCAACATCGAGTCCAATATCATGCTCTTTAAGCGCAAGACAAATCACCCTAAAATGCTCATGATGAAGATCATCATCGGCGCCTCCGTCAAAGATGAGCACAGCGTTGCGGTGGATAAGACAGAAATCGTCCTGCACGCCGGGGTATTTCTTGATGGCTGCTAGTTTGGCGGGCGTACAGGATGAGCTGGCGACTAGGCGCGTGAAGATGCCAGCGTTAAGGAGGGCGTCGACGGATGAAGGTGATTTCGGGTTGAAGATTATTACGTTAGGAGGGAGTGAGGGTGTTTCTGAGGGAGGCTTTTGTGTCGTCATCGTAAAGCTGTAACCCAATGAGTTGGACTTGGAGAGGTGTTGGTGATAGCATTTTGGCGTGCAGAAAAAGTCAATGAGAGCAAATTGTGTCAAGATGTGATTAGTCATCCTATTCAGGGTAGGTTGACGCACGACAGTGATTCATTGCCTGGCAATCAACACTAAGGGAGTGTCAATATGCTAGTAAATGGTTCTTAATTAGCTTGCAGAGGTCAAAAAAAAAGTATGTTTATTTTGAGAATGGCATCAAGTTCCAAGACAAACGCAGGAAAATGTGAATCGAATAAAATCACTCTGTCCTGCAGATCTTGATGTGAACGTGTTGTTACCGTCACGACCAGGACCGCAGCAGTATTACTCCAATTTGCTATGCATTTAACTGGAAATTCAACTTCTTTGAAGCATCAGATCGATTGGGATAGAATTTGTTCAGACAATAAGTCGAAATAAACATTCTGAGCGAGTCATAATCCGAATAAGGCAGTGCTTATCCGACGCGTCTTATCGGGCCAATCAAAGTCCACTATGAGAGGCAGCCAAAATCTTATCTGCGCGATGAACCTTGATGAAATTGAGGCGCAAGCCGGAATGCGTGAGGCGTAGGGACCAAATGAACGGCCAGAACGGTTCCGAATATGCAAAAAGAGGCTTGAACCGAATAAATATCTTGAAACATTAATGATTGGAATGCTCCATCGTAAATACAGTTCGCTCAGCCATGGAGAACCAACAGCCCTATCGGCCTTAGCGCCGTGTTGGTTTACCCCAGACATTCCTCACCACGGCCTGACTGCGCCCCCAACATGACTCACTTCCCATCTCAAGGCATATTCGGTACCTTCCAAATAGAGTGCAACAAACGAACTCACCTATAAGTTATAGCTCTCAGCCCTACATACCGTGTGACTCACGCGGTAGCATTTCCATCTTTATATAAGCTGTCTATGAACCCCAAATAATTTCCAGATCTTCACCAGTACTCATTATGGAAAAGGTACGCAAGACGTTCTTCGACCCTTTGGCTACGTCAAAGGGTCGGATAGCGGAATTACTACAAACTTTGCCTGTTGGCTCTGCACACCCTTACAGCCCTGAGGGCATCTTACTATGTCGAACCAAGAATGGCATTGAGGAGATTGATATCTCGAATTACAGCCAAGACTACTTCTTCAACTCCGTTGATCTAGGAGAGATGGGAGAGATTTTACTAAGACGGATGAAGGGGTTCAGAGAACATTTGGGTAAGTATACAAAACACTCACAGAACCTTATTGTTGCTGACGATTGATAGCCGTGTTTGATGACTTTCAGATCATGCAAGCTCCAGCAGCCACCTTCAAGATCCCCATAGTATCGGGTCAGATCACAATTCTGGCTGTATCAGAACGCACTCCTACGTACTACGACTTCTGCTTCGCTGATAACGACTGTAACACGTGTTGTTGGCTCGAACGAACGACCTTTTCTGGAATCAAGCACAGCGGTGATATTCTATATGGTCAGGATCTTCTGGACTATGTGAGGATAGACAATGATACACTCACGGAGAAGCCCATTTGTGTTTTCATCTCAGGATATACCAAGACGCGCATCACGAGATTCCTTGGGACCAACCCTGCACTGATGGTTGCTGATCATGTTGATAAGGTAAGTCGCTAGACTGCGATGTGAAGTTATCAGACTAATGCGGAGTAGATCCTTTATATCATCCCTGTTCCTTTGGACAAGGCGACTATTGGCGATGCTACCATCTGCTGCCCTTTGGTCATCAAGCGTGATGAGGATTCCATAATCTGCTCTATCCTTCCCAAGGCGACGACTGATAGAAACATGATGTGCGACAGCAAGAAGCTTATAAGTCCTTGCTTCCCTGAAGCTATTAACAGCGCCGACTTCACTATCTCTGAGATGCTGCCTCTTGTAGCTACAGAGGAAAAGAAGACTGAGACGAGTGCTGAGGTTGAAAGTGAAGTGCAGGTTTCGGATAAGAGGCGCGCTGTATTAACCACTAATGTCTCAAGCCTCCCTTCTTTCTTGACTGCTTCTGATGCTCAGGTCATTCGCTTCAGCACTGGTATCGAGTTCATGGGTTCAGATGCAAACACCGGCCAGGACGAGTCAGCAGTTGTTCTTCCCTGCATCTTTGGGTCTCAACTCCAAGGCCCAATACTCTTGTCCACCGGCAGTACCCCTTCAAACGTTCCCTTTAAGGATGAGAAGGCTCTTTGTGCTTACTACGAGCAACTGGAGAGTGTAGTTGTGGTTGTTGATGAGCGCATGACTGATAACGCGCGAAACTTGGCTTCTGGCCTTCGGATGAATACCCTGTTCATCGTGCAGATCAAGACCAAGGAGAAGCATGAGACCGAAGAACAAATCTCGGCTGTGTTGAGTTCGGCGAATATCAATGCTGTCACGGCACTTGCTGGACCTCAGTCTTTGATTGTGGCTAGTATCGATGAGAAGTTTTACTTCTATCGGGGTTTGGCGAATCACAAGATCTTGGATACGGCAAAGTTGAACTTTGGAGCGGATATCACGGATGTGATCACCTCAAACAGGGTGGAATCGCTATTGGCTCCAAAGATCCCTCGACTGGTCAATCTCAGTGATGCCAACACTATTTATCTTCCCTACTCGGCCCAAGTCGTTCGTCCTCAGGACTTATCTGGTATCTTTGAGGGCCTCAGCATTGCCGAGATCAACACCATGCACGACGACATCACCGCCGCAGTTCCCCAGCTCCAGGCCCTCCTCAGCCAAAAGGATCTCCAGCAACTCTCCAAGACCCTCGTCGACACGCTCTCCGCCAAGATCGACAACAAGATGGCCCCTCTTCGAAGCGAGTACATAGCCTTCATCACCGCCAACCTCCGCACCGATGATCAAGCCATTCTCAACAAGAAGAACAAGATGCTCGGTGATATAAGAAAGGCCAACAAGGAGGTTCAGAATGTTCTTGAGCCCGTTATCAATAGTCTTGCGAATATGATCTCTGTTCAGACGACATCGAAGAGAACACATGATATGAAGAGACTTATGAGACAGACGCAGATCCAGAATAATGTTGAGGCGACCAAGTCGATGACGTTTGAGAGCTTGACGGGTTTGTTGGAGAAGCATGCTGAAGAGATGGGGGTGATGTTGTTGAACATTGAGACGGTGCCTTACAAGGAGATGCTGGCCAAGTTGAAGGGTACTACAATTGATGCCAAGTAAGTTTACTATACACGCCCATTTGAGACTTTGGTTGCTAACATCACTAGACCTTGCTGTGCTCTTGATGATCGAATCCTTCATCTTGATGGCTTCGATGCTGGTATTATCATGGAACAGTCCCAAAGCCAACACGCCGGCCCTCTGGTCAGCCAAGCCGGACCCAACCATCCCATCCTCGCGCTCCCATACCTCAGCCAACAGCGCGGCGTCGGCTCAATGCTAGCATGGGTATGCTGGGACGAGTTCGTCAACCTCAAGAGCCCATACGCAATCCGCTGGATGGAGAAGTGCAACGAATCACATATTGCCGCACTACGAATCATGATGCGAGATACGCTTAGTCAAGCAGTTGCTTCACGGGAGTATAACTTTGAAGCGGGTAGTCCCGAGATCGGCCATTTGATGAGTTCCTTGCTTATGGCGGCTATGTCGAAGCTTGCTGCGATGAGAACGAGTGCTCCTGTTGTGTTGGACAAAGCTGAAGATACGGTCACGAGGTTGATGAGAGGTCTTTTTGGGAATCTGATGACGATTGCGGGATCGGGTGTGAGGCCTTTGAGTATGGTCTGGCAGCTCTTTGGGCTGAATCCTCAGTATGACGTTCCCGTCACAGATGCTGATTGGATTTGGTATGAAAATGTCGTCGAGCTGTATCCCTACACTGGATGGCCTTTGAATACGTTTAACGACAATCTGCTCAAGCTTCTTGACAAGATCATCGTGCGGGTCATCACCAAGAACGAGAACGTCGCCGAGATCAAGCAGAGCAAGGCTTACGATATGGTGCAGTTCTGCAAGCTTCGGAATATCCAGCTCGAACACTGTCGTACCATCATCACCGTCTTTGAACGAATGCTCACCACGGATGGTCTAGATATTGCAGCCATCGCGGGACGTCTTCAAGAGAATGTCCCAGGGGAGCTTGAGAAGCAGACCAAGGGCTACACGAGAATGATGCGATATCTCGGCCATCTTGCCAGAGGCGGTGCAAGGCGTCCTACAGATGATCTTGTCTACGGTAACGTGTACACCAAACGCTCAGCTGCCTTCAAGGATCTCAAGATCGCGGTCGCACTGGCATGTCAAGACAAGGAATGGGATGTTGCAAAGGAGGACTGCCAGGCTGTTCTTGAGTTGCATACGGAGATCGCTGCCAAGTGGCAGATTCAGCCAGACCAGCTAAAGGTACAGAATATCCACTACTACCGCGAACTCATCGACGCAGATGTCTCCGAGGACGCTGATCAAGAGGTCAAGAACCGCACGAGAAAGATCGTCGGGCGCATCATGGACGATGCAGAGAAGAGGCGTATCCCATGGCAAGTTGGCAGCGACGCAGCCAAGAACAACATCGAACCTCTTGACGAGCAGTTCCTCGAGCAAGTCCTTACCGGAACACGTCCTGAAGCTGAGACCAAGGCTGTAGTTGAAGTTGCCAAGGAGGAAGTTGTTGAAGAAGAGAACTTTTCAACGTACAAGAGCTCTTTAGCGCCTGCGTTTGTTTCGACAATGGAGAGGGCGCTCTCAGCAGAGGATGTCTGCGCGATAACCAAGATTCCTGAGTCTTCAATGAGGGTGTTCATCAAGGCGCTTAACCCTGAGTTTGAGTGGGATGAGTTGGCGCAGCAGTTCAAGATTGTGATATTGAGTTTGTTGCGGGAACGGTCGGGGCGGGTAGAGAGCAGACCTGCTGCCAGGATGTTGAGACTACGATGAATGGATATGGAATATGTGATGGACATTTAGTCTGGTGTTATTGGTAAATCAGGCTTTCTTATGTATAGCTCGCTCTAATGGAATGATATCTAAAGTTTCTCTGCGCGGGAGTTCCTAATTGTCTTATCAACTATGCTCATTGCTCGAAGACATTCCTCGTCTCTGAATCGTGGTGCGATGATTTGGATTGCGGTGGGTGCACCGTCCGTGGCCTCGGGAATATCTGACATCTGTTAGCTACAGTGGGATAGACTCTTTAAGTTGTAAAACCTACAGTCAGGGTCGAATGGAGCCTTGGCCTTGACGTGTTCGGGGTCTTCGGACTTGGAAGAGTTGCCAAAGGGAATAATACCAGCAGGGAACTGTCATCTTGTTAGCAAGTACATCGTTGAGTGGTACGGTGATGTCAACTTACATCCAAGACATTCCACATAAGAGTATAGATAGGAACACCATAAGTATCATGAGGAATAGCCGTGGTCGCAGCTCCAGGAGCGAGTATGACATCAAGCTTGTTATCGCGATACGTCTCCTGCCAAGCCTTAAGGTACTCAAAGCGAACTTCATTCAGACGAGACAACTTCGTAGGTGTGTCCAGATCCGGAGGGACAGGGAAGTTGCCGTTGGCAAAGGGATGGACAGCGATAGCCACAGAGTTGACAAGTGGCTCACCGATCTCTCGAGAGACGGTATCAAGATCAGGACCCATGAGACTGAACAGCTGGAATCCAATTCTTGCACCAAGACCGGCATTTCGCTTGGGATCTTGGGGGAGATAAACGAGCTTATGGCCTGCGTTCTCAAGCGCAGAAGCAGCCTTTGCTAACGCGCGTCGAACAGGTGGATGAAGAGGATATTCGGGATCTTCAGCCATGACACCGATGGTAAGCTTAGGATCTGCCTCACCGAGCTCTCTCCAGGGGATATCTGCAACAGTGGGGTCATAGTTCCAAGGTCGTTGAGCAAGAGTGATCTTCATGAATAACTCAAGATCTTCGATGGAGTTGGCCATAGGTCCACCGACTGGTGCGACACCAGGGAGATGATCCTTGGGAAATGGATATTCTGATTGACCTCCGAATGGAACGCGTTCAGAAGTAGGTTTGAAACCGTAGATACCGCAGCACAGAGATGGAATGCGGATGGAGCCGGCGATGTCACTGCCGACGCCAAGAGGAGATCCTCTAAAGGCAATGAGAGCGCCTTCACCACCGGTCGAGCCACCTGCTGTGAGACTGGTGTTGTGAGGGTTGAGGGTTCTTCCAAAGATGTTGTTCTCCGAATCTGCTGTCTACAGGGTGTCAGAGAGTACAGCTGATCGGTACATGATATAGCCTACCATCATTGTCTGGGGCAGGTTTGTCTTGCAGTACAAAACAGCTCCAGCGTCGAGTAGCAAGTCAACGAGCGCAGAGTTATGATCAGGCATTGGTTGACGAAGAAATTCGACATAGCCAACGGTGGCATGATGGCCTTTAACGCGATATGAGTCCTGGTTTGTCAGTAGAGTTTCTGATGTTGGAGTTGCTGCTGCATACCTTGAGACTAATGGGCAGTCCGTGGAGTGGACCAGCCAACTTTCCCGTTGTCTTTAATTGCTCGTCAAGTTCCTTGGCTCTTTGGATGCCCTCCTTGAACATAATCTCAGTCAAACACGATGTCTACTTCTGTTAGTACACGTTCCAACAGTTGTCTCAGTGTTACATACCAGTTGCTGAGCGAGACTTGCACGCTTGGAAAACGCCACAGTCACTTCCTCTGAAGAGAGTTCTTGAGAATGTATCTTGCTCAACAACTCAGCAGCAGTATACCGCTCCGTAATGACAATCTCCTTCTCCGTCAAGAGTCCAGACCTGTGAACGGCCTTTGACTCAATGAGCTTGCTCCCATTCCCATCTCCAGTATTCTTCAGTCCCTGGAGTTGTTTCTCTGGGATGAGCCATTCTGCCGGTACAGCATCGCGCTGCTTCTCGCGGTGCTGAGCAGCAATGGTCTTCCAGTTGGTGGTAGTAGCAGGCATGGTGAGTGATGTGAGGATGATGAGATGAGATTTGCTGGAGAGCTGTTTTTGGTCTCCGCATTGTTTATGAATGAGGAAAGAAAATAGGCAACGGAAGTCCGGAGTTCTAGATCGTCTAATCTCCCCCACAATACGGATAGACTACCCCATACTACAAGCCGAGATAGCGTCGCCGCGAGATTTGGAGGGGGTTGTTTTAGCTCCGCGGCGCATGTAATGCCCTCTTTTGGCAGTTGGAGCCGCCGCCGTATCGGCAAATTCATGCGGCATAGAAACAGGGTCTGATCTGCAATGCTAATCCTTAGCATCATTGGTATCATTTCCGTAGCAGTCGCCGTATCAATCATCGTATCTAGTTAAAAAATGATTTGTAAAGATAAAAGATGCCCTGGTCTTCCATATCAAGTACACTAGGTTTCAGCAAGATCCGATCTCAGATCTAACACTCCCTGCGCACTCCCCAGTACATCACCTTCGGAATGACTTCTCACGTTCCATCCCCCGGAAACGACTTCTCTCCTTCCGAAGTCGATATTCCAACAATGCGCATGCCTTATCTAGAGTTCATCTACCGCATCGTTGCCGAGATGGACAAAGAGGGGGTCACCGAGATTGCAGGCATCGACGGCACCTCCAAGAGCAGAGTTGTCCTCCCCATCCAAGGAGGGCAAGTAAATGGTCCTCAGATCAAGGGAATCATCGTTGACAAGAGCGGTGCCGACTGGGCCGAAGTCATTAACCCTAATAAGGTGAATACTTTGCAGAAAAAGACAAAAGCTTATCGTCGATTAGCTAGCTAACAGGGGTATAGTCTCTTGTTCGGTTAAATGCCATGTACACCCTGCGGACTCATGATAACGTACATATCCTTGTTAAAGCACAGGGTATCTATCGTACTGGACCTGGAGTGGAGGAGCAGGTGGGAGAGCGGGATACCGTTACGCAAGATGAGATGGAGTATTTTACGCATATTAAGTTTGAGGCCCCTGGTGATAGTTCCTATGGCTGGTTGAACACTGTTGTTGCTATTGGAGTCATGATCATGTCAGAGGGGAGACCGATTATTGATTGTTATCGGTTGACTAACTTTCCTGGAAAGGGAGCTGCAAACTTGTAGACAGATGGATAACTGATAAAATAACATAAAATTTTACATCATATCTTTGAGCTGAAGATTCCATGTGGGGCTTAATGACCCGGGAATAACTGCTTTTCGTATATGGTGTGCCTCAAGCACGTAGTGATCTCCCTGGAGTGGGTGAGGCTGAGTCTAAAACGCCGCCGAGTTTCTAAAGGTGTGACATGCCCCAGCAAAGTACGATACACCCAATAGAACGTCGGCTGTTTGACTACGGAAAACTGGAATTTAAGCCTGTTCATCCCAAATGAAACTTGACAGAAACCTGAGTTTTGAGATGAAAGAGAGTATGATCATGTAAATTGATGATACCTAAACTAACAAGACTACAACATATCAAGTCCCAACATCGTCCACAGATTCTTATCCCCATGTCATTGATCCATCGTAAACTCCTGTCAAATACGCGACCGCTTCTCGACCAGCTTCCAATAGCGAGGTGCCAAAGTAGTGCGAATCTTCTTGCCGTAGATAATCATGGGCACAAAGAGAGAGGCAATGGCGAATGAAATACAGCCACTGATGATAAACATGTTTGTGAGACCCATAGATGTCATCCAAGGAACAATGGCAAAGGTGACACCAACGGAGACAGCGTTTCGCAAGAAAGCAATGCCGATGAAGGCTTCAGCGACGAGCTCCCGATAAGTATCGATGATGAGAGTGAAGGTGATATCGCCGTTGGCACCGAGTCCAAAGGCAAAGAATGCTCCGCCGAGGGAGGGATAGATCCAGTGCATGCCCTAAAGAATATTAGTGAAAGATACTAAGATCAAGGAGGTCAACTTACGCGAGCAGCTGTAGCGCCAAACATGATGATTCCACCAGCCATGAAAAATGTAGGAATGACAAGAGGATACAGTCGCATCTCAGGCTCGTAGACACCACCATTGCGTCGTGCAAGTCGAACAACAGTCCAGTCTGCAAGAGGCCCTCCATAGATACTTCCAAAGATATTTCCAACAAAAGGACCAAGAGCCATGTATCCAATACCAGCGGTATTGAAGTTATAAGGAGGAGCCGAGAAGACAATGGAGATGATTTGCATGAAGATGACAAGCCAGCAGACTCCAGAAGCAAACTGTAGAGCAGTAAACATGACGTGGGGAAGGGTGATGACATGGAACGGCATCATGAACAAGCGAGGAAGGTTTTCGCCTGTCGTGGTAGTCAAACGCATACACTGGCGGTATGAGTTCATGGGAATGGTAGGATCCGTATGAGTGCCAACGGTGACAAGCTCACTGCCGACCTTGTTTTTGGAGTCAATGTCTTTCTCAGTGGGGTTCTGCTCTGAAAATGCTTCATCGTGCTCTGCCTCGCCGACCGAGAGGGAATGTACTTTGTCTCCTCGAAGGCAAAGAGGAAGACGACGAAGAGAACGGTGATGCAGATGGACAAGGTGTAGTACGACCATCGCCAGCCTTGGTTGGCAGCTTGTGTGCCGGAGGCCATGGGGGTGAGAAAAGAACCGACCATGACGGCGGTGAAGTAGACAGCATTAGCAGATCCACGATGATGAACAAAGAAGAGGTCAGAGATCTACAGCTATCAGTAAACGGCCTTGAAGTTGAGGACGTGGACTTACAGTCATCTGAACAGCCGTCTCATTGATAGCACCACCAAGACCGGTAATGACCATGGTGATGATCAACTCAGGATAGCTCTGCATTCTCGCCGTCCACCACGAGACACCAGCAAGAACAGCAGTGGAGAGGATATACGCAGAACGACGCCCATACTTGATAGAAGGGGGATGAAGAACAAGCAACCCATGGCCAGACCAGCTAGCTGGGCGGATTGGGCATTGGTCAACTGCTGAATGGTGACGCCCATGTCAACAGTCATCTGCTGCCAAAAGACAGTCTGGATAGAGAGATTGGTAAAGGCAGCGATCGTGACGGCGATCGACAGCCCAAAGTTCAAGAACTTTCGCCATGTAGGCCAATTCTACAATGTGTTAATTGAAAGTTTTACAAATGATGACTGGAGTATAGCTCACGAGAGGCTCATTGGGATCCCTGGAGGGCGTTGGCTGAAGAACGAAGCGCGACGCGTCGGTAGCTGACTCTACTGTAAACCAATCAGTCAAATTGTCGATGCTGAAGCAGGTCATGGTGTTTTACCCAAGATCAGGCGGGCCTCTCCTGGGATGGGGACGCGATCGGTGGATGTCATGATGGGGCTTGGGCTCGCTTGGAGAATTGAAAATGGGGAAGAAAGTGGAGGTTGAAGCTGGACTGAATCGTACGACAAGAGGCAAGCACAGGGACTATATATCTTTTTCAAATCTCAGCCCGGTCCGTGATATCAGAAAAAGGTAGTGTAGTGTACAGCCACCAATATGTAGTGCACTGAGTCTTGTTCTGCACGAGACAGACTTGATACGGTGGCCGTCGGCCGTTGTCTCTCCAAACTCAATGTCGGCAGTGCGTCAACAGTGAGCGTACGAGGTATAGGGGGTCAAGGGTCTGTGTGCGATTCGCTTCACTCTCCCGCTATCTACCTCTGACGATCCCTGTCGAGGTGGTATCTGCAAATCACGAGCAGAGGCCATCTCCCCGCATTCTGCTCGTTCCCACATACGAGACGTGAGAAAAATAACTTTTGTGTGGCGATAACAGACCGCGGGACGATCTAAACTGCTTTAGGGAGATACACGCGCGGCGCCTCTTTCACCCCTTTTCGTCTATAAACTTCCATCCCCAGCCCCGCAAAGTCAGAATATCGCCTCCTTTCGTACACGCACCAACAATCCCTGAGCCCCCAAGATCTTTAAGGCCCCAAAGATCGCACTATGGCCCGATCTCGCGGAGGCTGCCTGAACTGTAAAGCCCGCAAGCGAAAATGCGACCAGGCTCGCCCGGAGTGCCACGCTTGCTCCCAAAGGGGCATGAGGTGCCAGGGTTACTCGACTCCCCTCCGCTGGGTCAATGGCGTCGCTTCTAGAGGCAGATTTGCCGGCGCTTCTGTCCCCGACGCGTCATTGGTCGCGAATCAAGGGCCTGAGAGCAATCAGGACCTCACGTCGATGGATTCCGAGACTTCCTCTGCTCCTAGGCACGATACGTCGAGTCCTGCGTCGGGCTCAATCTCGTCGTCTGCCTTTTCGCCCCAGACCATTGGCGTGCCGTCAGCAGACGCTCAAGACCCGAGATTCCAGAGATGTATGTTGTCGTCATTCATTCATTCACTTTACCTACTCCTCATTTGATACCGAGGTAGGTAGTTCATCGTAGTTGATGCTAATTAATTGTCTCGCTAGTCATGAACAATGGCCTCAATCGGCTGTACTCTACGGAAGCCAGCTCTTGGATCAAGCCCTTCTTTGAGCAGATGGCTTATCAGAGCCCGGCGCTGGTCATGATCGCCGGTGCCATACAGCTCTACATGGATGATGGGAATCGCGGCATGTCTGTCAAGTCGATGGAATACACCGACCTGGCGCTGCAGACGTTCCGACAAGAGCTTTCCGCTCGGTATGAGCGCATGCACCTCGCGACAATATGCGCTGGCTTGCTAGTCTGTTCGCTCTGTGTACGTGTTCCCCTTCTTTTCCTGCTTATTCCCGGCGTGCGTCTCGGAAATTAACACCGTCCAGCTACTGCAGACCCAACCGTGGACAATGTACCTCGAGCTCATTGTCGACGTCTATGATCTCAAGACCAAGCTCAGCACCATTGGTCAAATTTCCAATGATCTCCATACCCAACATCTCCTCGAAGTCCTTGGTGTAATGGATCTTCCATCCAGCGTCATCGGTCGAGTAAATCCTTCCATCGGCGTCTGGAAACTCTTCCGTCGTCTTCAAGATGATCGCGACGAAGGCAGAGCGACCGGTGTAGAAGTCGTATCAGGCATTCCCCGCTCCCTCCTCGATATCTTTGCTAGCATCATGGACAACGATCCAGAGTATACCGAGACGCGCTTCTGGGACTGGCCGGGACAGGTAGGTGAGTCGCTGCAGTGCCACTACTGGGAATGCTGGCGCTTGGCAGGCATACTAGAGATCCGTCGTCGGCGGAGAATGGAGCGGAAAGCGAGAGGGCTGCCCGACCGAGAGGACGGCACGTCGAGTAAAGGCCCAGATACAGAGGTCGTTCTATGCCGTCTCATCTCATCGATAGATGCCCTGCAAAAGGCCTTTGAAGAACCTCGCAACCAACACCTCCTCGTCCACAACGGCCTTCCATATGCAGTCGTCAACGCGGGTCTAGAAGTCCCCCTCCTCAAACAACATCCAACATGGAAAGCAACCCTCGACGATGTGAGGAAGTCGTTGCTTGGCACAGATTCCTTTGATCTAATCAATACTATTTTCGAAATACTCGATGAGGCGTGGGCGAACGGGACAAATACTTTTGACATTGAGAGCGCAGCACGCTCCAGGAATATTGAACTTGCTATATTTTAAAGGGCGTTTGGAATAATCGGCGCATGATGCACTCAAACTCATGACTCTCTTCTGTACTATGGACTACTATTTATCGCCTGAAATAAATGACGCAACTCGCTGGATGAGAGACTTTGTATACTCCGTGCTGGGCGCCGAGTAGTCAACCGTGTAGAAGGACACAGACGCCTTGCCGTTCTCAACTACGTATGTCTCACCGGGGAGAGAGCAATCACCATTGATGCAAGCATTCACACCAGCGGCGTAAGGTTTGATATTGGCCCAAGTAAACGTTCCCTTCTCTTTATCGAGGACAGCTTCATTGACGTGAGCGTTTCCAGTGAATCGCGTCTGCACGAAATCTGGGTTCTGGTTCTTCTTTGTCAAGACGGGTAGATTGACGTTGACGCCGTAGCCAAGTGGGAGAAGAGGACCGTTCTTGGGGGAGGTAGCGATGAAGTTCTCGACGAACTTGACCGAGGCTTGAGCGGCCCATGTAGCGGGGTTGGTTCGGTTCTTTACCTCAAAGTAGGGGACTTCTTGGTTGCTTGCAGAAATGGCAATAGCAGGAAGTCCACGGTTGGTAGCGGCATATCTATACGTCGTCAGTTCAGACATCTTCTTGTTGGGTTGGTGAATGCCTTACGCAGCGCCCGCAGTGCCAGATAGGGTCCACACGAAGCCTCCCAGGTTGGTTCCGTAGTTGGGGCCAGTAACGACAAGATCGGGAACGCTAAAGTTGGCGAACTTGGGGAGAACATAGTCCAAAGCGACGAACGTGCAGGCAGCGGGAGTGCCGTTGTAGTACCAGATCTGGCTGTCCTTTGGATCGTGTCCAACCTACGTCATGTTAGGCCAATTCGAAGGGCAATGCTTGAGAGAACGTACTGAGGGTGCACCCTTGGGAATCAAGTCATACTGCGACGGGGCAGTCAAGTTTCCTTCAGTGGTGAAATCAGAGGTACCGCCTTTGCCGCTCTGCTTCGTCGCAGGGGCGACAACCCAGACTGTGAGCATATTAGCGTTGTTTCTCGACATCATGAAGAGGTAGCTCACCGTTGTGACCCTTCTCCTTGAAAATGCGATACATCTCGCGCAAGTTCCCAGAACCGAAGCCATCATCATTACCCAGCAGAATATTCAATGCATTCGCACCCGAAGAGAGCAGGGCTGCTCCAGCGATGAAGGAAGATAGACGCATCGTCACAAAGGTACAGGGTATGCAGTTGATACCGTAGTAACGCCAAGTGACAAAACAAGAGAAGAAGTGCCCCAAAACAATCAATTGAGCGATGTCGACGATCTTTTATCTAAACAAAGTCAACGGAGAGCGGCCATGTCCGTTATCGCATTGCCAAGCCTTCGAAAGTTCCCTTGTCTATCATTATAGTATCTATCGCTCGCGTGCTCTCCTTCCAAAAGTGGACAAGGTGAGGAGACGACAAACATGGCTCTTGATACTGCACTATCAATCCTTGTAGTGTTTTGCTAGGTGTGAAGATAATCATCTAGCGTGCTTATCTATCGCACGCGGGGTTGGGACCAACCCTGTGATAGACAAGGCTACCCGGATATTACGGCGACAAAAGATCCTGGTTTCTCAGTAGAGGAACAATAATTGTCCGTTAAAGTTTGATATGCTTATTCGCTAGCTTGGTTACCGCTACAGAAGACTCAAGATGATGGCGCTAACACAAAGGAAGACAGTAGCAGCCTCCAAACCTCCAGCTCGCGGCGCCGAGTTCTCCTCTTCCTCTTCCTCTTCCTCTTCCAGCTTCAACTGGGGCTTTCGACTACCCGGAACAACCTGGTCCGGGGCCATACATATCAGCCTATCCATACCAGCTGCTGAAAATAGCAACGGTATGGTCTGCTGAACCATCAAATCATACCTATCAAAATTTTCCCGATCCTCATCACCGGTACGCCCAGTCCGCAACCCACTGCCAAAAGTTATGTAACCTTCCGGCAGATTAAGATATGGCATCTTATTTACCGAACAACGCGCCGAGGAGAAATTCCGTGGGGTTGCTGAGAAAAATAGTTAGCGCATATAGATAGTTAAACGTTCGAGACTGATCAAGAAAGACATACTTTGAGTTATAAAAACGTACTCCTTACATTCGTCGCTGAGGCCCAGAGAATACAAATTCGGACCTCTAGCAGCACGCCCTATACCATCACGCGTTGAATTCTCGAACTCCCCGATGCATTTCTCGCTCA
The DNA here is from genome assembly GCA_020615335.1 of Fusarium pilosicola. Taxonomy (NCBI): domain Eukaryota; kingdom Fungi; phylum Ascomycota; class Sordariomycetes; order Hypocreales; family Nectriaceae; genus Fusarium; species Fusarium pilosicola. The sequence goes on along the minus strand of JAGQDI010000001.1, from coordinate 4,520,732 downwards.
CGACGCCTTTGCATGAGTGATTTGCGTACGGCGTGTTCTCGGGAGCATCCATATCTGGGGGGTTCTCGGAGGTCCTGTTTACAGCTTTCAACAAGGACGAGCAGACCAGTATATCTTGTCCGGCTAAAGTCGTCGGGCCTGCAAGTGTTTTAGGGACGCTTTTAAAAACGGCGGTATCGACGCCTCCAAATACGCGGGCACCTATTGCGCGTTTGTCGGTTACAGCGGCGGTTATGTACCATGGCAAACCCTGTCCTGCGAATTTGGTGCGCGCTGTGCGTGTTGAGTTGTAGATCAAGCGGCCATCGTTAACGCTTCGGATCTCGGAAGGGCAGTCTTCGGGCAGCGAGGAATTCTGCGCGAGACATATTCCTGCCAAGTGTAGGAAGGTAACCGCGAATATCCCAAACATTCTTTGGATTTTGGTAATAATGATGAACTTGCAACGATAAATCTGAGCATTGAGGAGCCCCCGTCAGAGGGGAATGGCAAGATACCTAGATATACCCTTTATGCTTTTGGCCCCCATTTTACATGACTTCATTGTAGTCCTCGGCGTTTGCCTGTTTAGCTGTGCCAAGTAACCCTTTAAGCTTATTCGCTAGCCTAATTATACTACAGCCTATAGGAGAGTGAACATCATGACGACAGTACTGAGGAAAACAACCCCTAAACCTCCATCTCGTGACGCCATGTTCTCATCCCCTTCCTCACCCTCACCTTCATCATCTTCATCTTCCTCAGCTTCTCCTAGCTTAAGCTCGGGTTTTCGACTGCCCGAGACTATCTTATTCGGAGCAATGCATACCAACTTCCTGTCACTGATACCACTACCCGACACCACCGTGAATATTGGAATAGTCTGCTGAACTCTCATATCATAAGAGTCAAAGTCATCGTAGTCGTCATCACCTGTATCCCCTGAAGAGATAGAACCGCCATACGTCCAATAGTCAACAGGAACATCGAGATTTGGTATGTTGCCGAGTGTGCAACTGTCCGTGGAAATATTCCGCGGCGAGACTAAGCGGAAGAAAATAATTAGCCAAACAGTAAGACGTCAGAAGGGGGCCTCCAAGTTACCTAGCTGGTACAAAGTAAGGTGCTTCTTGCATTCATCGCTGAGGATAAAGGCCGCGGAGCTGGGACAGCCTCCGCTAGTGCGTATCGGGAGAGTCGAATTCTCCAATTCCTCGATACACGCGTCGCTTATGACGCCTTTGCAAGACTCATCCGCATCGTCTGGGTTTTCAGAGCTGCTGTTTAGTCCTTGGAACATGAACGAACAGACCCCGACGGACTTGTCAGCAACAAGGTATCGAGGAATGCTTATAAAGCCCTTGATCCACTGCCTGGAATGAGCGCCGTCGAATGTACGGTTTTGGTCCCGTTCATCGGTCACAGCAGTACTGATGTACCATGGATTCTTTGCTCCCTTGAACACAATGGGCAGGGTACCCGATGCGTTAAAGGAAATGGCGCGCTTGTCGACATTATCTGCAAAGTCGCTGGGGCTGCAGTCTTCTGATGGTGAGGAACCTTGAGCAAGGCATGCCCCCAAAAGGTATAACCACACAAGGGCGAACATTGTGAGAATTTTGTATAGTTTACTAGTAATGCCAGACTGATAGTTAAAGTAAAGTCGTGCACCGTCGAGGGCAGAGGTGGCCTTATAAATATCCTTCATATTTTAGCCCCCAACTTTATGACTTCATTACAGTCCTTGGCGTTTGCCTCTCACTGGCTTTAAGCTTATCCAATAGGCTGGTTATGCTACAGAAGGCTACAGATCATAACAACGCCAACGCCAAGCAAAACAGCCCCCAAGCCTCCAACTCGCGACGCCCTGTTCTCATCTTCTTCTTGATCTCCTAGTTTAGACTCAGGTTTCCGACTGCCCTGAACAACCTGATCAGGAGCAATGCAAAACAGCTTGCTTTCACTACTATCATTGCCGTTTGCTACAGCCATTAACACAGGAATACTCCGCTGAACTCTTTCATCGTAGCGATCGAAATCCTCGCGATCACCATCACCATCAAATCCTGCCCAATCAGTGCCGAAAGTGGTGTAACTGGCTGGAAGGTCGAGATACGGCATCTTGTCGAGCGAACAGCGCGTTGAGGAAAAGTTCCGTGCTGTGCCTGGGGGAAGAACACTTAGTTAGTGATACAGCCAGATGCCGGAGAATAGTTAGTACCTACTAATGCCGGTAAATACTTGTTCTCTACATTCCTCGCTCAGGTCAGGCATTATTGAGGTAAAATCGGGACAAGGTTGGCCGAGCGCAGGGACAAACAGAGTTGCATTCTCATATTCCTTGACACACTTGTCGCTAATGACCCCTTTGCAGGAGTATCGCGTATCAGTTGGATTGTCAGAGGTTTTGTTGACGCTTCCCATCATGTGAGAGCAGACCCGGATGTCTCTTCCATCTGGACTTGCACCATATCCATGCGGAACGCTAACAAAGACACTGAGCTCCTGACTCGAGTCGAGCTCAGAGCTGCGCCCAGCTACGAACTCGCCATTTGGGGGCGCACGTCCGTTACAGCGGTGGTTATGTACCATGGTTTCGACTGTCCTTTGAATTTGTAGGACAGTGTGCGTGTCGAGTTGTAGATCAAATGGTCCTCGCCTACGCGCCGAAGTTCCATGGGGCAGTTAGAGAGCGAGGCGGCACATGTTCCTGATAAGTATAACAGGATGACTGAACAAAATTTGTATCTGTATAGGTTGTCCATCCTTAAAGAAATGGAAATTCAGTAGCACCACGGAACCAAACTCCTCGATGCTTTTTGGAGAGGAGCGCTAAATGAATGATTGAAATTATTGCTACTCAAGGGGCATAACTCTCGAGATAAATAGGCACTCTTCGCATTTCGGCCCCCAACTACATGACTTCATCGCAGCCCCGGAGTTTACCTAATTAAGAATCCTTCACAATGCAAATCTCCTGCTCAGCGCGTTGTCAAAGTGCCAAGGCGGCGCAAACCGGGCCAAGACGTGCTAATTGGTGATCATCGCTTAAAATCTCCGGTATTCAAAACGGATTGACATGTTGGTCGGGAGAATGACGTATTACTACATATCAGTTTTGACGAATAGCTGTTTCTATGCTACTTATGACGGAAATAATTTGGGGGCCATCCATGCCTGGACTTTTCCTGTTTTTAAGTTGAATCTGATCGTTGGGAATTGATATATTGGCGACTTGAAGGCTTTACAGCTACCTACTCAAATCATCAAGGATTATACAAAGCTCAATGTGACGCCCTGTGTGCATGGGGGGAGCAATGAAATCAAATTTATATCTCCAACATCCATTTAATCGCCCTGATTAAGTCCTCGTCACTTTTCATAGCACTCCGTAAAGGAAAGTTCATAAAGGCATGTGGGAAGCCTGCGTACACACTCACTCTAACGGGGACTCTAAGTTGTAGTTAGCGAAGGTCCTCCCCATTCAAAAGTTAGTATATTCACTCACCCTGCTTTCTGCAGTTTCTCAGCGTATGCGAATCCGTCGTCGCGAAGGGGGTCAGCTCCGGCAACCTGGATATAAGCCGGCGGAAGACCCGAATGGTCTTTTGCTAGGAGCGGAGAGATGCGTATGTCCTCTGGAGAGGCCCCGTAGTAACCCAGACACTGGATGACAGCCGCAGCCGGTAGTATAGGTGCTGTGGCGTTCTCGGCGTAGCTGGAGAAGTCCAGCTCGGGCGGTATGGCATCTGTGTGTACGACTAGAGGAACACGCAGGATCTGTCCGCGAAATGCAATGTTTCTGACATTTCGGGCTCTCTGTGCAAGAACTGCTGCCTTGTAGGAGTTAGAGGTTCTGTAGCGGCACTGAAATGTAGAAGGGAGACACTTACTATGTTCCCGCCGGCACTGAGGCCACCTATGATGATCTTATCACTGGCACCTCCCAAGGATTCAATGTTGTTAAAGACCTGTTGTTCATTAACAGTCTGTCATGTTCGTAGCATGGGAGACTTGCCCAGAGCACTCCTTGCCAAACATCCTCCAGACCAATCGGGAAGGGGTTCTCGGGTGCTCTTAGGAAGTGTTAGTATAGAGCTGACTGTTAGTGAATTAGATGGAAGACTTACTTGCGGTAGTCCACACTGGCAACAATCACGCCTGCAGAGTTACACATGGTTCGACAGACCTTATCCTCTGAGTCCAAGTCTCCAATTGTCCACCCTCCACCATGGACGCTGATTCTCGATCAGCATGATGATACAACTATCTTATTCTTCTTTCTTACTATATGACGACTGGAAGAGGCTCGGAGCTATCGTTCGGGGTGTAAAGGCGCAACTGGTTGGTGGCGTCCAGGTAACCTGGAACCTCGACGTCTCTGATAGAATACCCAACAGGAGGGCTGTTGGTCTTTGGGAATTTCAGGCGAAGGCGAAGTTGCTGGGGGGTTCCGAGTAGCGGAGGAACTGGAAACTGTTTCTCGAACTAGCATTGTGTTTAGTAATATGTAGAGATGGCGTAGAGTTGAAAGTGCATACAGCTTCCCATTCGGGATCAATCTTTACAAGTCTCGGCTCGCGGATAATAGATTGCGACATGGTTGAAGTGTATAGCTAGGTTCAAGATTTGCAGAATAAGAGCACTATATAGAGTGCAAGTTCATGTATACAATTGTAACCTGGTTCCAGAGGGAACGCTCAGACAAGTCGACTCTGATATATTTAACGGCTCGGTCTTGGATATCAAGCCACGGAATAAGCACGGCATTCATAATAAATCATTGTTTCGGGCACTGGTGGTCGTGTCGTGTCGTGTGACACGCCCCAAAGTACGTTAGTTGGTGTGGAGATTAGTATGCCGAGGTACTACTCCGCAGGGGGTCTAGCTTTCCCCGGGTCGAGTCAGAAAACAATGAGGTCAGTGTGCACAACACATGTCATTGGCCTTGTTGGAGATCGGGAAAAGAATAGCCGTGTCCTGGGTACCGGTCCATTTGCCAGGTCAAAATATGATCGTTTATCGGTAATTGACATCTCCCTGAGTCAGATAATTCGTGTCGTTGCTAGCAAGGCCCAGCTGTGTTTGAGTCTAGCTAGGGCTCATCTCTGATAACAAGTGAAATGAAACATCTTAAATAACCCCTCTATGTATCTTCATCTATGTACTAGCCATACTATTAAGTCGCCAGACAACAACTACAACCATTTTACAATTTTCATCTCATCCACTATGTGCAGCACCGAAGAACCCAAGGGCGAATCCAACTCACCCTTCTTGATTCCAGGACTCAAGTTCTTCACGGACCCCGAGTCGAACAGTCGTCCAGGAAACCTGTTTTCGGAGAAACTTCACCCTGACTACCATAACAATCCAGAGACTGGTTATCATATCCCTTTCGCTCCTATTGGGGACCCTGGAAACAGGAGACTAAAAGTCATCACGATCGGGGCCGGTCTGGCTGGTGTTATGCTAGCTTATAACATCGAGAAGCATTGCCCTAATGTGGAACATGTAATATATGAGAAAAACCCAACAGTCGGCGGAACTTGGGTAAGGCTTTTCTCTTTTTCTATACTTACCTTGTTGAATTCACTGGTTAGCTGACAAGGAGTCACTAGTACCAAAACCGATATCCCAATGCCGCATGCGATTCCCCGACCTGTACATATCAGTTCAACTTTGCTATCGACCCCGGTAAGATATCCCCATATATCTTCTGATGGATGATTCAATAAGCAAGTCATCAAAAGCTAGGGACACTAACATTTCCATAGAGTGGGAGAAGTTTCTGTCAGGATCTGACTACCTACGCCATTATGTGGCTAAAGTTGTAAAGAAACTCGATCTCGAGAAGTATATGACGTTCAACTCGAGAGTGATCGAAGCCCGCTTCGACGATAAGAAAGGTATATGGGATGTCAAGATTGAGCAGACGGCGAGTGACGGGAGCAAGAAGACCTTCACCGACGACTGCGACCTCCTCCTAGGCGCAGTGGGTATCCTGGATCGTTGGGAGTACCCAAAGATCCCTGGCCTCGAGTCGTTCAAGGGTCAAGTGATTCACTCGGCCGACAGGACAAAGTGAGACGCCCAGTCTTTTCCTTCTTCCGGAATGTCTTACTAACGCGTCGGTTACTTCCTAGGTGGGAACAGTACACCAAAGATAAATGGGCAAATGATGAAATTGCTGTCATCGGGTCAGGAGCAAGCGCGTATCAGGTCGTACCAGGCATGCAGCCTTACGCCAAAAAAGTACACAGCTTTCTCCGCACACCGGCGTGGTTTTTGCCCAGATGTCTTCTTTTGGTGGAGACCCTCGACCACAGGACTATACATGTCAGTGCCGTAGGATGTCGAACCCCATTGCTGGATTTACGAAGCTGACCGTTGGTGTTTGGAGCCAGATACCGAAGAGGAGAAGTCCCTCTTCAGAAAGGACCACGGCGCTATGCTCAAGCACGCAAAGGCTAATGAGAGTGTTTTGATGATGGTTTGTTCCCTTCTACCTTGAGTTTGCGAACATGACTCAAAGAGTGCAGCTGCAGCATATGATGGTGAAGCACGGCCCTGCGTATCACCAGGCCCGAAAGGTACGTCACAGTTGGTTATTTGCTAGAGCCATCTTCTGATCATGTTTTTCTGTTTCAGACTTTGACGGAGAGGACTCGCAAGTGGATCAAAGATGACGAGCTGTTTGAAAAGCTCATTCCTTCTTGGAGTCCAGGCTGCCGCCGCATCACTCCTGGCGACCCATTCATGGTAGCGTGAGTTCACTCCACCAATATGCTGCGAGATTCATCTTATAGAGATTATCTAGTATCCAAGAGCCCAACGTCGATGTTCATTTCACGGGTGTCTCACGAGTTGACGAGAATGGAGTCTTTGGTGACGATGGCACCTACACCGCGTGCGACACCATCGTGTGTGCGACTGGCTTTGGTACGTGACGATTTCTGATCGCCGGTATGACTTCTAAATATCTGAAAAACAGATGTGTCCTACCGACCTCCCTTCCCTTGATCGGGTTGGACGACTACGACCTTCGCAAAGAGTGGCATACCGTCCCAGCGAGCTATATGGGTGTAGGTATTCGAGAGTTCCAACCTGGAGACGCATAGCTGACTGTCCTAGCTGATGGCGCCCAACATACCAAATTACATGAGTAAGCCTACGGTGTAATCAAGACCAAGTACTGTCTCTAACGTACGCGCCAGTGTATCTCGGTCCAAACTGTCCAGTAGAGAATGGAAGCATTACTGGTTTGTAGAATTACCCTCACTAGACGACATGCACTCAAACCGTCATAGGTCTCCTGGAAGCAATCGTCAGCTACACCGTCAAGGTAATCAAGAAGATGCAGCGAGATAACATCAAGTATTTTGTCCCCCGCCAGGACGCAACCGATGAGTTCAACGACCACGCTCAGTCGTGGTTCAAAGGCACTGTATGGGAGGAGAACTGCAACGCCTGGTGTAGGTTACACAGTATGCACAAGGCATTAGATGTTGACTCTTGATCAGACAAGAACAGGAAAACCGGACGCGTGGATGCCATTTGGCCAGGAAGTGCTCTCCACTTCCGAGACGCTATCGAAGATCCTCGCTGGGAGGACATGGAGATCAAGTATCATTCGGTAATAACTAGGACCTGGTACTGCTTATTGATGCCGCTTGCTAACTTTTGCTGTTTCACAAGCGTAATCGATTCCAGTATCTTGGATATGGGTTCGCCCCGGTCGACCTTAGCACTTCTCCCGAGGCAGACCGTAGCCCATACCTCAAGCTAGAGAACCTCGATCCGCGATTTTACGAATAGGTATTAAGCGTAGGTTGACGACCTTGAAATAGAAGTAAGTCGGCTTGCAAGAGGCCTGTTCTCTATAGTTAAGATAGCCAAATTGAAGTCATTACAGTGATAAGATAGTACGAAGGACATATGAACATGAATTATAGCCAACTCCGTGAGCGCTGGCCAACTGATATCAATTGCAAAACCAGCGCGTAGCAATCAAGTCCAACATCCGCATCTTCGGGTACGACCAACCGAAGACGAATAGACCAAGTTATGCCGGAAGTTCCGTGATCGACACACTTGCCTAGGCACAATTTGTGCGGGGGAAGCGGAGGTTTCGGCACCGACTGACCCCCAGATTTCTCCAGGTTCTCCAGATTTCCCACTTCTTCCTCGTATACTGGCTCCCCTCATTTTCGCTCCCATCTGCCAGGTCGCAAGATCTCAATCTTTCATTCTAAACAAACCAACTCTCATCTCCTTGCATAAACAATGACAAGCAGGACCTCGATAAATGACCGCAAGTCTAGAAAAAGAGAGCTGGATCGTAAATCCCAGCGATTAGCCCGTCAACGAACAAGAAGTCGTATGGCACATCTCGAAACATTGGTGGCTAGTTTCCAAGAGGCAGACGAGGATGTTCGCTTCTCCTCTCTGATCGACCAGCTCTCCGAGTTGACCAGTGAGCGAGATAGACTAAAAGGGCTTCTGCAGTCTCTTGACTTTACCATCCGTAGTCACCTTGACAAAGCCCCTTCAGCAAGGCCCGTTCCATCCTCTACAGTCCTCAAAGAGAGTTCTGCACAGCCTCAGCAGAGGGGGCAGTTATTCCAGACTATCGACAAACAGACTTCTTTCCATTACGTTCTTCTGGGATTGAGAATGCCGACAGTGCTCCATCAATGAACAGTAGCGACGGGGCCCAGGCTGGGCATAACCCTGAGTCCCTGGATATAGATCATCTTCTGTTCCAGCTACCTCCTCTATCCCAGGACTTCTTTCACGCTGCGCTTCCACAGGTTGCCCCACTAGAATGTGAATGCATGCTCGGGACATCGTACGACACAGGCTCGACGCTTAGCATCTGGCGCCAACTCAATGATCTCTACCAGCCATTGGCCCACGCAGACCTCGCAGCGGAGGACAGAGAAAGCGAAGACTCAATTATCCGTGCCGTGCTATACGGGTGGAATAGTGTCGGAGCAGCGGGACGAGCGCTAACCACTTACCGTACGCTCCGCACCGTAGATGAGCTTCACGGTGTGAAGCCCAGCCCCACCGACCGACTGGCTCTACTGGGCGTGATGCGTCTGATGCTGGTAAGCCAGAGCAGCACAAGAAAAGCCGAGCTGCCGCGTTGGCTCCAAGCCAGGTCAGTGCCCTTCCGCGAACTTGACGTCCAACACTAACTCTGCCCCAGGCCATCTCAGAACCTTCCTCATGCAGCCGCTATCGACTTTGTTTTCTGGTGAGAGAGCACTGCCTTGCTTTAGCTATAGCTAATAGAAAACCCAGGCCTGGTGTGCGAGAGCGGATGGTCTTCTCGGAGCATGAATACTGCAGCGACTCTTTTTGGCGCGGTGCGTATTCGAGCACGAGGCTCATGTGGCCTCTCAGACTGTCTGATGCATATGTACAGAACTCGGTGACTGGTAAATTTCACTTTTCGCCGTCCTTCCGCATGTTTATTCGGGAACTGGGGAACTGGACTGTCTCACCTGAGTTTTTAAAACAGTATCCAGAGCTACACAATGATATCAAAGGATACTGAGCCCTCTTAAGAATACTATAATAATATTAAGTAGGACATTGAGTAGGGTCTACATCTTGGTTAAATTAAAGCTGAGAATCATCTATGAAGACCTTAAATGTACCTAGTGAATAGAAGCAGGTAGAGGTCTAAGTGTGACTCTGGCCACTGTTTGGGGAAGAATATTCAGTTAGGCCACTTAGTACTGTTGAACATAAGTAGTAGGAAGCTCTGTATTGTTGATCTAAGCTAATTTAGTATCTAGAATGAGTCTAGAATAACACTACGACGGAATAAATATTATGCTTAGCCAATCCAGAATCCACTCCCTTATGAGTATATTTAGTTCTTAGAATATCGTTCTCATATTCTCATTCCCAGTCACTAATATGCATCTAACATAAAGACACACACTCGATACTTCTACCTAGGCCGCGTTGATGGGACTGTTGGTAGATGCCCTTAAGCACTGCACCGATCAATGGCAAACCAATGGCCATCAAGACTCCAAGTGCCGTAATGATAACCTCCACCATTCTGATGATTAAAACATTGGTTGATGATATTCTCATACGCGTCCCAGCACATCTGTTGGGGCATTCCTGGGCCTTGGTACTCGAAATGGCATTTGCCAGAGTTACGACCGTTCTGGCAGGTTCGCTTCCAGTTTCCCTGTCCAACTAGAGTAGTACAGAAGATCTCGCGATCTTTGTAGTTTCCAGTTCTGTCGGTACAAGCTCCAATGCTGTCGCTGCCAACTCCATAGCCGCCGCACTCTGCAGCCTCGGTTGTGTAAAGGTTTGCAGCCAGGCTTAGGGCGCTAAGGAAGAAGTTTCCGGCCTTCATTATGACGATGATAATTGAACTTGATGACTTGTCAGTCGTGAGAACCTTTAAACAGATCGGGAGTTGCTACTCACGATGATAGGGAAGCGCTGTTAGAGTATTATTGTAAATTAAGGCTTGAAGACTTGTACTAATGTTTAAATGTTCTTCTGGACTGGGTATCAGGCTTTATAGCTGTATTTACCTGTCCTGCACGAGACTTGCAGCCTTGAAATGTCTCGGAAAGTTTGCCGTGGCCCGTCATAAGCGGGCTTGGCAGAGTCGGTCTCTGTTACTGTGGAGACTTGCTCCGTCTTTCGATTTGCCAATGGCCTCAAAATGCTGATCCCAGTTCAGCTTTCATGCAGAGTTACTCTTGGCATTGTAACTACTACGCATTTCAGTGATCCTTCTCAAGGTAAGCAGTTCTGAAGCCGTTCACCATCGGCGGCCGCTCCATGCTAAGATGTATAGGGTGACTATGTTGTCACAGGCTCTTGTCGAGTATAAACACAAATGGTGGGTAGGCTCGGTCTTACAATGATACGTGAATCGCCAAGACTTCTATATCACACACTCTTAGCCGAGGTAAATCCAGCAGCCTTTGATCTTCAAGAGTAGCTGGAAAGGAGAGAAGTATGTAGAGTTTCAATATGACTCAGTAAACAACTGTAGGAAAGTGCCAGACCAAGGGTCTATGGGGTTCACTGCGGCCTATAAGGCTAAGCTTTAGGCTGCGAATACATATAATAAATTGGTAGGTCAGAAACTCTGAGGCTGGTTGAATATGTCAAAGTCGGTATATCGGCCCTGTTGCAAGAGCTCATTCGTCCTTGTCGTAAAATCTTCTGACTCGATGTCCAATGTTTGTGGCATGATGGGCAAATCCCTCTTCATTAGTCCAAGAGAATGTTCGAGCAAGAACCTAACCATCCATCCATCCAATTTGTGATTTTCCGTCGACAAAAGACAAAGCTTTTGGAACGTCATTAGTCTATTTATCTAGAACATGTCAGTATCATGTATAGCGCGGCAGAGCTTGTGCTTACCATGGCTTCCGTGGCTGGCCAGTACTGTCCAAGTTCAATCAGCGCCTCGAAATTCGTGTTCAATTCCTGTCGCGCTTTTGGGATATCCTCTGGTTCTCCTAACAAAAGTGTATGCAGAAGAACAGCCGACGCCACGGTTGTCATGTGTCCAACAGTCGGGTAGTTCTGCTGACATCCAGTCATCTGTCGGGAGGTGTGTAACAGACTGCTGAAAGACGAAGCATGGGATTTGCACAGCGCGACGTGATCTTGTTGCCCTATGTATGATTGCTCTTTGGTCTCGAGGGAGTTGAAGTATACCAGTGCGGAGAGGTGGTGGAATACGAGATGAAGACTGATGAAATGCCCTCCGAGGTCGTTTTGTTGGTGGCTGTAGATATTCTGGATCGTCATCTGCATATTTACCGGCAGGCTGGCCTTCCATGATTCGAGCTTCTGGCCGATGAGTTTGATGGCATCACATTTGACCTTCGGTGCCATATCTCCCTTGGCCATAGCGCGGTTCACGCCTTGGATTTGACCAAAGTGTTGGATCAAGGTCACCATATGTGCAAATATGCCCGGAGTTCGATCCGAATTTTGATGCAGCGATGAATGGCCGAGGCGTTTGAAGGACGTTTCATCAATGGGCAGAGGAGATGAATCAGGGCATTGGGGATTGTCCAAGTGCCGCGGGATTCCAAGACCAGAAGAGCACCAACGATCGAGTATATAAAGCGACCACCAAATTCTAAGAGCCGTCTCACTCTCAATACTTGGGTTATCCGCCGAGAAGTTGAGTTGAAGAACCTCAGCCATACCAATCGCAATTCCTGCAACGCATCAGTAAGACTCACAGCTTATACATTTATATCCGCAACAAATGAACTCACGTAGAAATAATGTCTCTGAAGAAGTATGGCAGTTCCCAGCGCTAAGAAGTGACAAAAGAATGCACGTCTGCACATTCTCAATGCAAACATTCTCAAGATCTTCTTGAAACAGCCTCTTCGCCTCTTTTGTCAACGGACTCTCCAAGGCGCGATCATCAGTCTTGGTTGAGAACTTTGAGCCTAGAGCACATATAGAATAGAGCAAGGCATCTCTAATTTCTTTATCGCGAACTTGTCTCCGAAGCGTCTCTTGATGGAAAATACTGTGGGCCCGGCCGTCAAGATGCGTCAGATAAGACTCCACAAACTCAATAGCCAACTCATCGGTCAGCTCTAACACAGATTTGTGATTTTGTTTGGGTGCAGATGTGGTTTGTGGGATGACGTGCGAGGAGCAGGCTAGATTCTTGCGCTGACAGGTGTTGCACGGCGAATCGATCGTCCGCTTTACACACCGCCTCTTGGCCTCACGGCAATGAAGACAAGATGTTGCTTTCATTGCTGAATTGATTGATAATGTCTTTTTGCGGAATAAAATGGTCGAGATTGGGTAATTGAGAGGATGATAGGGATTATTAATGATGAGCCAATCGCATGTTTGGGTGCCCGAATGTCTCCGGACAGGCTGCGGCCCCGCTTGCGGAGTGTTGAGGTTGTGATTCGTCAGGTTTGGGAGCCGAGGACGTTTGAGCTCGGAGTTTGAGCACTGCTAAGTATCAAGTACTTTGTCTCTGATATCTCTAGCGCAAATACCTATCATCTAACATGGAATAAATACTCAGTTGATCTCACTCCTGGTCATAAAAGAACATGCTGCACTCAAGATAATATTAGAAAAGATATCTTGTAGTATTTAAAGTCTCTGGGTTCTCTCCTGGACTGATCTTGTACTTGGTTCAGCAGCAGTCACTTCAATTATCCCAAGCATTACTTCAAACCTATCTATATCAGCACATTCCACTCCATCATGGCAAACCTTCTCGAACCAATCACCATAGGCGGCAAACTCCCTCTCAGAAACCGTATCGTCATGGGTTCAATGACTCGTAACCGCTGCATAGACGATAACAAACCTGGCCCAGCCCAGATAAAGTACTACGTCGATAGAGCCAAGTACGGCGCGGGTCTCGTCGTCACTGAAGGCACTTTCGTCGATTGGACTGGCTGTGACTGGAAACACGCTCCTTTCATGGTCACCCAAGAGCATGCAGATGCTTGGCGAAAGGTGGCTGACGCTATACATGATGCTGGTGGAAAGATCTTCTTTCAGGCGTGGCATGCTGGGAGGTGTCAGCATGATCAGTTGCCTATTATGAAAGATAGGGGTGCCAAGGTTCTGGCTCCTTCTGCTATCAAAGCTCAGGGAGGGAAATATCGAGAATTGCCTGGGATGCCTGTAGGTTTGTTCTGAGTTTGATGGGTGAAGGCTGATCAAGAGATAGGGGCATACGGACAACATCGAGGCCATTACAGATGTTCACGCTGTTATTGATACTTACAGGCGAAGCTGTGAGTTAGCTAAATCAGCTGGCTTTGATGGAGTTGAGCTTCTTGCTCAAGGGTAAGTTGTAACATATGACATTCGCTGGAACTTCTGAACTAGTTACTAACTCACATCAAAGCGGCTATCTGCCTCAACAATTTCTCAGCAGGTCAGTTATGCCAATAACTTCATAACCCCCTAGTGCTAATTATTTAGCCGTGCGAATCACCGGATAGACGAGTATGGCGGTTCAGTTGAGAATAGATGCCGCTTCATCCTCGAACTCGTCGATGCAATCACCGCCGTCTTCAGCGGGCCCGAGTATATCTGCGTCAAGATTAACCCGACAGACCATCTCAACGATTCTATCGTTGACTTTGATGAGATGAAGGAGACTTATACGTATCTCATCACCGAGCTTGTTAAACGAAAGGTCGGTATTATTAATCTCGGCCGTCGTGGTGCCGAAACGTCCCCCGGTTCAGGGGAATTCTTTGGACCTCTTCCTCGGCCAGAGGGCTACCCCCTGCCTCCTGGTTATGATCCAGTTCTTGACTTTGGGGAGCTCATAAAATTTCCTGGTAGTTCGACGTTGCTTGTGGCCAACCATGATTATACAGTTGAAGCGGCTGATGCTCTTGTTGAAGCGGGCAAACTCGACATGATTTCATTTGCCAGAGCTTTCATTTGGAATCCGGTGAGTAGTACAAAGTTGAAGTATCCAAAGCTAACTAGTTGGAAAGGATCTTGTTCCTCGAATCACTCACGGAATACCTCTGGCCGAGAATAGTAGAGGCCCTTGGGTTTTTTATGGGCTGGAAGAGACGCCAGACGAGGGTTACAATGATTGGCCAGCTGCCTCATCCGCATAGACGTCACTAGACTTTTCACGCAATACCAGCCAGGGACAGATATATGAGCAATATGTGCACTGTTCCATTCAAATGAATGTGACTTGATAATATACGAGCAGATAACTATGTACAGATGAATGAGTGTCATGGATGAATCACCATGATGATCCCATTTGCAACGCAAAACTGGGTGTCCAGCATCCACGTCCGTGCAAAAGCGAGAGGAAAGAAAAGCAGTGCTAGCACGTCTTCTCAAACCGCTTACTTCTTAAGGGTGAGCAGACCAGGGCGGTAAGGCAGAGCGTTGTAGTCGCCACCAGAGCTGGGGTTGCGGCCCTGGTAGAGGAGCTGGAGGTTGCAAGGGTCGACAGGGAATGTCTGGTCGTTGCTGGTTCGGATCAGCTCTCCGTGGCTGATGTCGTTGGTCCAGGTGGCACCACTGTTGGCCTTGCCGGCGAAGGGGTTGGACTCGGTACCGGCGTTGACGGTCCAGGCGCCGTCGAGGCTGTTGGCAGTAAAGGAGCGGAAGTATCGTCCACCGCTACCCATAGCCTCGACGATCATGAGGTACTTGTTCAAGCCCTTGAGGGAGTAGACCTGCACGGCCTCGAAGAGGTTGGCCTTGGTGTCCTGCAGGATGACCTGCGAGGCGGAGCCGAAGCTACCGGGGAAGTTGCCAATGGGCATGCTGGCGCGGTAGATGGAGCCGTTATCGCCGGCGAAGAACAGGTACATGTTCTTGCTGTCGCCAATGACTGTCTGGTCAATAGGACCAGTGTCAGAGTTGGCGATGTTGCCGGTGAAGAGAGGCTGGGGAGAAGACCAGCTGCTGACACTGGAAGGGTTGCTGGAAGTTCTGTACGAGAACTTGGTGGGACCCCACTGGTGAGCCAGAATCCAGATGTTCTTGGGCGCAAAGTAGAACAGAGTAGGGGCGACGGCGGCAAAAGGCGTAGCGGTCTGTGAGGCAGAGCCGAGCTGGCTGACGCTGGAGACGGGGCTGAAGGCCATGGATCCATAGGCAGTGCCATAGTTGGTGGCGTAGACGAGCTGGCCGCCGTTGTAGGGAGCGACGGTGAAGTCCTTGAGGGACTTCCAGCCGTTCTTAGGCTCGGCGAGGACACCGCTTGAGGTCCATTTGTAGGAGGTGGGAAGAGCGCACTGGGCTGAGACGTCGCCGACGTAGGCGAGGAGCAGCAGACCTGTAGAGGCCAGGCTGAGATCGTTGGGGAGGAACTTCATGGTGATGTTTGTTTGAGGAGTCGAGATGAGAGTGAGATGGTGGTGATACAGAAGAAAGAAGACTGATCGACGAGGAAGAGGTCAGTACATTATATATGAAATAGTAAACGGACTATGCATGGCGAGATGGCCCTTAATTTGTATAGGGATCATTCGTTGCTGGGGAATAATCGAGCTGGCATTGGAGGAGAAAATATGGTGTATCCACTGGAATACAACGATACAACCCAGTCTTGTTCTAGATCATCCGAACAATGACCCAAACAAGGATCGATCGAGGGGTGCTGAACGAGTCTGAACGAGCGTGCTTCCTTTTGGAACCACGGAGACGGATCCGAGTGTTTCTGCTTTGGGGTTAGCTGGATCGGGGGCCCAGGTACACTTGGCTTACGCTAGAAGGGAAAAGTACCTACCTAACTTGGCTCCCCTTTGTCTGTTGCGAGTCAGCTCTACCGTGCGTGCGTTTGCCTGAAGCTGAAGCAGTGACGAATACACTAGATGCATGTTTACGTAGATTCGTTTCGAGCGTATAAACTTTCTTGTTCCTTGGGTCAACGGTAGGCACGGCATGTTTCTCGGCTTCACCAAATCGATTTGCCAAGCTGAATCATAGTGGGTTTCATCTTGGCAGGCCTGGTTTCAGCCTCCACTTTGTCATTCCCGCGGGATACGAGAAAAAAAGCCAGGCCTGACCACCACATGATGTCCGTTCCCAAATGGACTGATGCAGTCATTACTATACACAGTCTAGTTCACGATGCCATGTGGCGACTGAAGTGTGTATGCACCCCAGGGAAAGAATGCAGCAGGATATTGGCGCACCTATAGAATTGCACCCTTCATCGGTAAATCTAGTCAACACCCCAGATTCGTCCCTGAAAGAAAAACAACCCCGGCACGGCAAAGGACTGCAACTTCATTAGGCTAAAACGCATCGCGGTGTACGATTGTCATATATTACTAGCGTGCCAGTAGAATTTAACTACTGCCATGTTGTTTCACATGCAGCGTGTTATTCCGCCTATCAGACCTAACCTAGTATTTAACAGTTTAAACTTCACTTTTGTATTTTAGCCAGATTAGGTGTAAGCGGGCGAATTAAACTATTGCGAGTCGCGGGAATAGCAACTACAGAATGCGGGGGATGAAGAATGCGGAGTGCATACAGCCGTGTAAGTCGAAGATATCACGAAGTTCAAGTATTACTGATGATGATGGGGGATTTTTGGCGGTGACTGAGGAAGGGGGAGGTGGATTGAGCAAGATGAACTTTTGGATAAGGCTGAATGTTTTTCCACGGGACTCGGCTTCTTTCATGTTTGATGTTAAATGTCAAGGCGAGAACAAAGTGGGTTTGTCATGTCATAGCGTGATGGATGTCCCCTTGAAACGCCAAGTAATATCCGTTTCTTGGATGCGATAAGATAGGAAGACCCAAAGGGGGATCGAGGCGAGATATGGTGCTACTCACTGATAAGATAAGCTACTGAAGTCATTAGAGCTTACCCTATACGTCGAGAATATCTTGAGTATACAATAATTAGCACACCGCAATGGCACAACCTTAATGTTAATAAAGAGTGATAATATAGCTCTGAGTAACTTCAGGTTCAAAGGCTATATTAAGCGTTCATAAAGAATTAAATCTCGTACTTTTAGTAAGCAAGGTCTTTAAAGGTCTTTAACTCCTAGCTGTTCCTTTAACTATAAGGCCATTGTTGCAGACAATGCGACGTTTACTTACCCACTACAAATCGTTGACAAAACAGTACAGGATTAAAAGAAGTGTATTTCTAGGACACATGTCTAATATACATCTATTCTAGCACTCTACGCACTTGGCATATGATCCTTCATCCAATTCTCCTTTTCTATCCGCAACGATCTCTGCCCCCATTTAATAGTGGTCCACGCCCCAATCGCTCCCCAAACCGACGGAACCGCCCATCCCAGCGTATATCCAACCTCAACCGGCAACACCCACGCCAACACGATCAAAACAATGCTCACAACCGACCCAGTAATCGCCCAAGCCCAGAGCATCTCAACAAGCATCCTTCTAAACCTCGGCGACGCGTTGTACCGCGCCATAGCAGCCTCTCTATACTCTTTCCCGCCACCTCCATCGCAAGCCGTAATATCCTCCATGATCGTGAACGTGAGGGGTGGATGTTTATCGCCGACGACGTGGGAGCTTAGACGGTGAAGGCCAAGTCTCCAGCCGAAATGGTACGCTATGCCCGTCCAGATCATGTATGTTGTTACCATTAGTATACCGACCGGCATGATGATGCTCAGACCCCTCATCATCGGTGGATCGGGGATGCTGAACCCAATCATAAGCGCCGTCATGACAAAGTACGGTGGCCCGAGAACAAGATGCACCGTATCGAAGCTCCATCGTCCCGCACCGTTGAGAGGCCGATAAGTATCGCGCTTCAATGCAAGTCGTAAACCACGAAGACCGTACTCTCCACCTGATATAAACCCAAACATGGCCGTTATAATAGCAAACATGGCGCCCGGTCGCAAATCAGTGAGATTAGAGATTGTGAAGTAAAAGATAATCGGGATGAGTGTGCATTCTGTCAAGATGAGGAACCAGAACAGAAAGATCATGAGTTTGTGCTCGTGGAGGTTATACGGTAATGGCGGCGGGCCACGCGCGATAGGATCAGGCTGCTCATTCTTGCTCGGCATAGACGGCGTGCTCGGAGCAGAAGAAAGCGTTATATTCTCCGTCCCCGCCACGTTATTCGAAGCAGTCGTGGCCATTGTGAGAAGAAAACGGCGTGCATAAGCTTAAAAATAAGCTTATTTTACAAGAAGACGAAAAGCGGCGTTAAATCACTCAGGAGGGGCATTCAGTCTGTTTTATTCTAGTGGTTATGGCGTACGTCAGTGGCAAAAAGGTTAGTAAATGGATGAGTGCGTCAGAACGGGCTTGGTATTTGGAGGATGGAGCGGGTGATGATGTTATTTTTGCTTGGCGTGAGCGCTGAAGGATGCAATGCCAAGGGAGGAGAAAACAAGATTGGTTGTTGGGGAGGCTTCGTTGGTGTTGGTGTTGGTGATAGGAGATTTAAATCCGGGGATGTAACGTCGAATGTAAGAGAATTGGACCGATGATGATTGCTTTGATTCTTCGCTTTCGTTTTACTCGGGTGTTTCGTACTCGTTCTTGGAGATACCTACTGATAGTGATGAAGTGTATGTCATTGTGGGATGATCTTTAAATTCACAGCAGGTGATGTTCGAAGCCATCGCGTAGAGGCTATCCACAAAGCCAGAATAGGGTGTCGAATGCCACGGCAATGATTGTAGTGAAGAATGACAAGATATGATACCGATAACGCATCGTGGGCACACGTAACTACCGGCGCTGATCTGCAATAGTACCAGCATCTTATTACCGACCCGGACGTCCGTAGGCCAAGGATGACAATCAGGCCATTCCTCCGCATCTCCCGGGCCGCAGTCGCATCACGAGCGACTCTCTCTTCGGACCTATTTTAGCATGTCAAGTGGATGTAATAAAACTTAGGACCTCTATTATAGGTGAGAAAAAGACTTAGACAAACTTAGGTGAATTTAGTACAATTTAGTATAGATTTAGAGGATCTTAGACTAAATAATATTTTTAGCACCTCAATTTAACATCAGAAATCTTCTTGCATCCCAGGGCATGTCTATCTGGACTGACCCACGGGAGAGCCATCTCATACTATACTCGTACCAAAAGACTAGGCATAACGCCGAATATAATAATACTCCGTAGAGACATACAATAACGCCGCCCGAACGCGAGATCGGCAAGACCGAAAGTTTATTCTTTCGCGAGCTCGAATGCGATGCTATAGGTGGAGGAACAACTACGCGGCCTCTCTACACCGACATGTGGATAATGTCAGCACAGAGATGTCTTCGGAATGAATTATCCATCGAGTGAGGACATGCCTAACGATGCAATCTAAGTGCGACAGAGATCGCCTAATTCAACACCGCATCGTAAACTCATCAGACATAATGAACTCGCTGTATCTCCGAGTCAAAGCAAAACATGGGTATTCGTGTACTGTTCTAACCTAACTCCCCCTCAGAAGTCCAGTCCCTCTTCCTCTTCTAGCTCGTCACAAGTTCCGGGAAATACCTCTTAAGACTACTATCCAGCATCCGTATCCCCACCGGCTTGACAAGATAATTATCCGCACCCGCCTTGCTCGCCGCCTCCCTGTCCGTCTGGCTATCCTGCCCCGTCACAATAAACAGCACTGCCTTGCTCGTCTTCTCCAGCGCCCTGATCTGCCGCGTAGCGCTAATCCCGTCGCACACCGGCATCTGGAGATCCATGAGGATGAGGTCGATCGGCGACGACGTCTGCTGCTTCTTGAACAGCTCGACTGCCTGGTGCCCGTCTATGGCGCTTAGGTAGGGAAGCCCGCGCTTCTTGCAGTACATTTCTAGGATGCGGAGATTCACTGCGTTGTCGTCGACGATGAGAGTCATGGGTTTTGAGGTTGCGGGAGGGATGAGCGGGCGGATGGGGAGGTCGATTGTTGCTGCTTCGATTTGGGATACGGCTTTCGCCACCGAGTCGTTGAGAAGTGCTTCGGTTGTTCGTACAGCGACTGATGAGCCGGTGACGGAATCGTAGCCTTCGTCTGAGGTGGACTTTTGATCACTCTCGGTTGTTGGGTCGGGAGGTGAGAGGAGAGATTTTGGATCTTCTAGGGGTGCGGGAGATGGCTGTGGTGATGTTCTTGTTGATGCGCGTAGTCGTGCTAGTAGTTCATCTGCTTTCTGGAGTGCAGAGTCGAGTGCAGACGACGAGAAAGGTCCGTCGACGAAGACGATGTTGGTACATGATTCGGGAACGTCTGGTTCATCCGAGTTGGTGACTAGGCAGATAGCAACCTGTCCCTTGGGTAGTATTGAATGATATTTCTCTCGTTCGGTCGGATCGCGTATATAGTCAATGATATTGACACAATCTTGCGGGTCGTTCGATGATGTAAAGCCGTTTCGGGCCAGGTATTTCGTTAGGTTCGAGGATAAGTGCGCGTTGGGTGAATCGGATGGAAGGTGCCGGTAACTCAATGGCAAGTGCTTGAGCTGCAAGGTTGTTGATTCGGTGGGAGGAGTACTAGAGGGACGAATGTCACGGAATGTCGCGCGGAAGTGAGAGCCGTGATCGACTTGAGACGACACCAATTCGATCGAGCCGTGAAGCAGTGCTGAGAACTTGGTCGCAAGGGTCAAGCCAAGCCCAGCGCCAGTCGAGTGCTCGCCCACCTTCTCGTACAAATCGAAAATACGACCCTGATCCTCAGCAGGAATACCGCAGCCAGTATCCTCAACATCGACCACGAGCGTCTTTGTATCTTGTGTATAGGACTGTGTGACGGTCACTACTCCTTCGGTCGTGTTTTGCAACGCGTTTACGATCAGAGGAAGAATACTGTCTCGAAAGAGGTTGATGTCGATTCGAAGGCCTTCGCTTTCGGAATTGAGGTTGTGATGGAAGAAGACGGGTGCGCGTGTGCGTGTGTCCCTGAAGGTAAAGTCGGCCAGTGCCTTGACGAGTGATGTCTCCATAGTCTCGATGCTGTGGGTAGCATATTGCCGCTCGGAAGCAGCAATATCAGCCCAGCGGTTGAGGGTGATCATATTGTTGACGGTCGACATGAGCTCTCTACCTGCTGTAGAGATTGTGTCGAGGTAGATGGACGACTTTCCCAGCTCAGCAAGCGGCTTCATTATAGCCTCCACGCCAGGCCTCAACGTTGAACTTCCAGGCACTGTCAATGCCCTTAGATCCTCCGTCAATAGCTCTGCGGCGCCGAGGATCCCATGGATTGGGGTTCGGAGCTGGTGCGATACGCCGCGAAGGAACTTCTCTTTGGCTCGCATGACTTCTGTGAGGAGACGTTTCTGCCATCGCTGGGTGAGCATGGTAGCGCAGGTGTGCACAAACCAGGAGTCGACATCGTCAAATATTCTTCGGAAATCCTTTGTCGCGACGACAAGAACCGATGGACCAAGTTTCGTTTCGCATTGTGCTGAGATGAAGCGTACTACTCGATCTTTTGGTGGCTCGTCGAAATTGGAGTTTGCGATGAAATCCTCGATGTATTCGTCATCCTCCCACAATCCATGCTTCAAATCTGAGGTCGTCGCGGGGTACGGGACCGTCGATTGATCGGTGCCCGTAGACTGCAAACTTATTGACTCATCGGGGAACGCTTGTCGGAGTATTCGGAGGATAGGTTCTTGGACATCTTCGCCGTCGGGTTCTTGTTGGACTGCTGCGGTGAGCTCGACAAATCGGTGACGTTCTCGTTGGCGTCGCGCTCGTGCACATTGTATTATATCGTGAACGATCCAGTCGGCCAATCGAGCTAGTGCAAGCTGCTGTGTTTTGGATAACGGATCTCGACCTGTCGCTGACGCTACACACAGCGAGCCCAGTCCGACGCATTCACCCGACTCGTGCTGCATCCGGAGTGGGACACCGGCATATGCGACGAGTCCACCGTGTTCGACGTAGGGCGATTCGCGGAATCTCCAGTCCTGGAGCATGTTTGGTAAGAGGAAGACATTCTATCGAGGCTTAGCGGAGGGCGTCAGAGAGGCAGTGGTGGCTATACTCCAGGCGGTTGAGTAACGGTATGTGCGCAGAGGGTTTCGCCACGGGGAAGGATAGCAAGTTGAAGGCCTACCGTGGCCAGACGAATGTAAACATTAACGTCCAGCACACCGACAACAGCATACTCCCAGCCCGACGACTCTTGCGCAAGACAGGCCTTCTCCTGCAGACCCGCGAGGAGTTCAGGCTCGTTGTCTAAATCCCTCGCATAGTACCACAGCATAGACAGCCTCAGCCTTTCATTCTTTGCCAAACGCGATCGCACATATTTCGAAGACGACGCGCACTGCGCTTCCGGCGGTATCGATGACGGATCGAACGGATCTGATTTCGGAGGGTAGAAGGACGAATCGTTGTCGGAAGTCCACGGCTCTATCGGTACCTTGAAGTTGCTGGCATCGAAGATTGGGCCGACTGCCTTTGGACGTGGAGGGAGGGAGTTTTTATCGACAGTTGAAGAGAGAAGCGCGGCATCTGCCTTGGGGAAGAAATGCATTTAGTGATGATTGTCTAGGAGCTGAATTTGGCGAGGCATGGGAGGAGCAACTTTTAGGGCAAGGATCGTCAGAAAATTGGAATGTTAGAGGAACTGAATTGAATTGAAAGTGAATTGAATTTGATGAGGATGGAGAAGAGAGGGAGGGGCTCGTGACCCAAAATTTACTGAACGCAGGCGGGAATGACAGACATTTCCAGGGGCTGACAAAGATGTCGTCATAACTGTTCATGCCGAGACAAGCGCTATTAAAACCGTTTTAATTCTTCAATTCCTCGGATCAAAAGACGCTTTCTTTGGTAGAGTTTATGCACTCGATTCAACTAAAGAACCCCCGCTCAAAATGATACCCTGAAACCAAACCTGCAGTGCCCTCCCTCATTCTTCCAAAGTCATGGGTCGTTTTTGCTAGGCTAGCCTGTGAGCCCGCTGATCTTCCGCCGCTACACTAGATACCAGAATCTTCCTGAGTCGCGTTATTGTGCTTGTTAAACATGGTATAATACGCAGCCCAGTTCGCGCACGTCTCGGAGTATGTAGGTAAGATGCCCGAGTTTTTAAACATAGGTCCAATAGTTTTAGGGGACTCAATGAACTGAAGCGCCAGGCCTCCCGATGCGTGGAAGGCGATCTGAGGGGGAGCATTAGTTCCGAGGATCGAGATCGTTGAATTAGGCGAAACTTACATGACAGTGCATGAGCCAAACACCAGGGTTGTTGACTAGAAAGTGTTAGCCCCGTAGATCACTGAAAAAAAAGGGATTACTTACTTTGGAAGGCAATGATAATGTAGCCATCGACGGGGAGGAGTACAACATCCCGACGAGGAGGATTATCCAGCTGAAGAGTAAAATTTTTCGGATCAAACTCTTTGTTTCCAGAATCGAGAAGAACAAAGTCGTGTCCGTGAACGTGAATGGGATGCGCGACGGGTGCTTGCGTCTTGTATACCTTACGATGACCCTTTGTCGTAGAATTATGAATCGACTCTGTGAACTTGCCCTCGATGAGAAAAGCAACCCACGTTCCATTCTTGTAGTCCAGAGTCACAGGTTCATACCCAACAGGAAATTGTGGATTATCCCATCCCTTCTCAGAAGCAATCTTGACGAGACTCAGACTTGGTTCTGCCCAGTCAAGATAGAAGGAAGAATTGGCGAGGACCCATTTGTGCATCATGGAGTCTTTCTTGAATTCGTTGGGATATCCGACGAGATGTACCTTGAACGAGTTCTTGATGTAGTCATCATTGTGCTGTGTGATGTTGCGCTTCACAATGGGCTTGAGCTTCTTACTAGGCTCGTCTTGACACCCGTAGCAGATGTTGTCCTCTTTTGGGGGAGGTGTCCAAGGGATAGACGTAGAACTAGCGTTATAGCGAATGATGCCAAGATTAGACCTCGCACCGCCATTTTGACAATCGCGAGCGTGCATCCAAAAGTTGACGTTATTGCTATTCTTCCGCTTGACAGCTGTGGCATTGACAATAATGTCGTAGCGCTGACCAATGGCTATGTTGATCAGGTCTGTCTCATATGGCTCAATGGGAACAAAGTCAGTTGCCACGACCCAGAATTTATGGTTGTCAATCCAAAAGGTTGTGTGTGTCGAAGCAGCAGTGTTAACGAGACTCATTTTGTAAGTCGTGTTTGGTTTGAAGTGGAATGATGTGAGTTTGGAATCACCCTTGCAGTTCTTGTCTAGAGAGGGACAGCAGTAGTATTTGCCGTTACCGTTCATGAGCATGCTGTCTGGAGCTGGAGGGCGACCTATTGTCTGTTAGCACCAGTGGGATTCCGTCGGGAGAGGAGAAGTACCTAGATATTCGAGCTGGACTTGGGAGAAGGTGGTTTTATGAAAGTTGTCAGTGATGAGAACTGGGCCGAGATCAACATCGTAGTTCATGCTAGTCGGCCCATTGATCTTGAGAGCGCCTGCCAGTCCATCGGCATCTAACCCAGCGTTAGTAGGAAATGGTGATAGAAGAGCTTAGATACTAACACTGTAGACTAAAGTGGCCTGAGAATGTCAGATATTGTCGAATATTTGAGGATATGTAACTCACTGTGATACCACGATGTTCCATATTGTGTAGCTCTCCAACTGTAAGTGAAGTTCTCCCCGGGCTGTTTTGGTCAGTACATGAGTTAGGTAGTAGATGATTTTACTTACAGGAATTGGGCACTCTGTCACGCCTGATACGCCGTCCATCCAGTTGGTGTTTAGTTGGCGGATACCATGCCAATGGATGGAAGTGCCGTTGAAGTTGGTCAATTGGTTCACGACGGTGATTTCTTGGAAACATTAGACAAGATAAGGATGTAACAAGGGACTCGAGCATCAAGACTTACCAAAAGTATCTCCCCAGTTTCCCTCAAGAGTCGGTCCAGGATACGTTCCATTGAACAGCATCCGATCAACCCAGTATCCATCAGGTGCAATCCTTTCATTAGTAACGTACAAAAGAAACTGCACCATTCAGTACCGGTCTCACAAGGCAAAAGATCAGTCACTTACCTTCCGAACTACACCCTTAGGGATGACCTCCTCATAATCAGTATGAATGTCAAAGTCAGTTGACCAACATTTTCTGTTCGTAGGTGAGTTGCAAGCTCCATCAATAGACTTGGCATCAAAAGCATCAACGAGAGAAAGATCTTGAACGGGGGAGTATGTATGAGAGAATTTTGTCTGGTCTGTGAAGCGGTGAATGAAGAGAAATTCTGTAAGTCTCTTCCAGAAACCCATGTTGAAAGGTACTCGGATGGTAACAGAGTAGAGAAGGGGAGAAGGTAGGAATGACAGCTGGAAAGAAATGGAGGGTTACGCGGACCCCGATGGAGAAGAGATATTGATATAAACGCCCAACACAGTATCTCCTCACAACAGCGCATACCCCCAAACAGTTCACGATAAGCAATCCTGCAGTGGCTGAAAAAAGCCATGAACTAAAGTGTAAAAACCCGCATGGTGGCGTACGAGAGTACGAGCGAAGTCATCGTCAACACGCACGTTATCCGCACAAACTCATTCGTCAATGCTACCCCCAACGTCGTAATATTTGCATCGGTCTAGACGCGAGTCTTTCCTACCGGCATATGTGTAGCATCGAACTAAGGAATTAGAAGAGCGCTGAAATGCAGGATTTCAATAATGCGATGCAGAGGGTAAGCCGAGCATGCAGCTGAGAGCGGGGAAACACCAAAATACGATGCTGGAGTGATAAGACGATGATAAGAGTATACGATTTTGAGTACCTGGGCTAATTTAGTAGAGAGCCGATTGATTAGGCATGTCTCAGTTCTCCACGCTACAAGTTCGCATCGATAGTTTTGAAACTATCGACCTAAAGCGGACGGACCGCTACCCAAATGGTTCTGGCACGAACTGTTGGCGGGGGAGCTGATTGGACGAGCAAGTATCCTCCCTGGGCGTCGTGCAGTTTTTGCGGGATAATTTATTGAGTGGTTAGGGAGGTTTGATACGACTTCGTGTAGAGAAAGGAAGGGTTGTGCAGATTGCTGACCGGTCTTGGCCGGGAGGATGCGGGTGAGATGCGTGGCTGGATGAGGTTGTATCGGTGGGCTAAGATGCGAGACGGCGTGGATTTGGGGTATGACAATGATATGATACTCGTTTGCTTAGGTCCGTTCACTCAGTATGGGCTTGGAACTGTCGATGTTGTGTTAAAGGATGGATTGAGGTATTAAAGGATGGATTGAGGTATTAAAGAGCCAGCCCTCGTCCTGACTCTGAATTACGGTTCACTAAGCATCGCCATCATGGCTACTCCCACGGACCCCCTCAACTTCATCCCCGCAGACATATTCTTCCCTACCGTTCCAAACTTCACCAAGCCCTCTGAGATCCTCACCGTTGAATCAACCACCTCAACATCCCCCAGCGATCCTCTTCGCTATGCTGCTCACATCACTCTAAAGGGTGAGCCCAACACTCACTGTCTAGTCCAGTTTGCATCACCGCAGATCTGGAGAGTCAGGTATAATCCAAAGTACACTGCTGTGTCGGACTATGATGATTTCAACTCGTGAGTTCCCTTGTGAGTTTGTTAGTGCTTGGTGCTGATGAGAACAGGCGTACCATCGTTAGAGATACTTTCTCGAGCTTGGTAGATGATCTCCAGCAGGAGTATCGAGACTCTGAGGCTTGGAACTCGCCTATTGCTAAGGAGGGGTGGTTTTGGAAGACAACTTTTGAGCAGAAAGATCCAGACCATTGGGTCCTCACTGTAAGTCTACCAGCACCGTATGCTACTATCATCTAACTCCATTAGACCGTTGAGTACGAGACCAAGGAATCCACTGGTGTTCCAAACACAGCCCTTCACTTCTTCGCATCCCCATTCCGCATCGTCGTAAGTACCATCCCCTCACTTAAGCCACTACGCTCACACATTTAGGCGACGAGAAAACTCAAGCCTCTTGACGCAGACCCAGCGTTTTTGAAGACCGTTGGTATCGACACTGTGTCTGAGTACGAGGAGATCATCTGGCAGACTACAGAGGAGACCTTCTCGTATCAAGGTAATCCAAGCATTGGTGCTGTGAACAATGTCGTTCTCAACATCAAGAAGCCTGGACCGGCAGCGTATCTTGGCTTTGGAGAGCAGGGTGGACGGACTGTTATAAAGAAGCCCACTTATCTCAACTTCTTCTGTGAGTTCAACCTGTATGCTTTGAATGGGTGGCCACTGATGAATCAGGTTATGACAACTTCAACTATTCCAAAGTCTATGGTCTTGGAGCTCTGGATACTCGAGAGCCGCTGTAAGTATCGTATACAGTATGGCGATCGCATTCTAACAGAGGAGATAGGTACCACTCTACACCTTTCTTTCTGGAGATGAACGGCACTCCGGATCGGAAGAATGTCACGGGTGTCATGGTGGATAATTACTCCCAAGTTGCCATTGACCTTGGAAAGAATGATTCGCATACTATCAGTATTGCTACACGCTTCAACACCTTTGACGCATGGATTCTCACGGCCGACGATGTGCCAAGGATGATTTGGTGAGTATCCATGCGATTGGAAGAGCAGCCTTTGCTGACTGTTACAAGGCAATACACCTCCATTGTCGGACGACCTAAGCTCAAGCCTCGTTTCATTCTGGGACATCACCAAGCATGTGAGTTGCATGAAACAAAGCACCTTTCCGCAGAAATGACCTAATGACAAATTAAGGCTACGGTTACTCCAACGAAGTCACTGTGAACAACGTCGTACAGCGGTACAGAAATTCCGACATCCCATTAGATGGGATGCATCTCGATGTCGACTTTCAGGCACGTTCCCTTTTGAGATAGTTGAACTTGACTAACAGTGCCAGGATAAATACCGTACCTTCACCAGTAGCGACTATGGCTTTCCCAATGTGGGAGCTTTCCTGAACGGTCTCAAGGCAAAGGGCGTCAAGAGCTGCACTAACATCACCCCCATCCTCACCATTCGTCCCTCAAACCAAGGTCCCTACAAAACACTGGACAGCTTCTGGGATGTGAACGACAAGAAGAATCCAGAGACCAAGTAAGTTTCAGCGGCGTCTCAGATGATAATGGCTGACAGGTATAGTCTTCTGGTCGCTGACAAGCGATACCTGGATGGCCTGCCAAACAACCAACCTCTTTGCTGGCGCTATGACGGCGGTCTGCAGAACTTGGACCCCAATAACCTCAACCAGCGTGAGAGATTTGCAGACTATATCGGTGCTCCAGACTATAGAGATGACTACAACTTTTCTGAGAATTATAACAGCGGATATCCCTTCCATGGCGGTGTCAGCTATGGCACTAACCTCGGAACTGTAAGTCCATCCGCCCTCGGGATGACAGTAACGGACTAACATGGACAGCCCGGATTCTATCCTGATCTGAACAGGAAAGCTGCGAGAAAGAAGTGGGGAGAGCAGTATCAGTATCTCTTTGACAATGGTCTCGAATTCGTCTGGCAAGGTAAGACGTCCTACACAACATATCTATCAATTCAAGCTGACAGCTTTAACAGACATGACAACTCCCGCCGCTGCAAGATGCTACGGCGATTCCCTTGGGTACGCCGCCCCCTCCATCAACCAACCACTCTAACAGAACTAGTTTCCCCTCTCGTCTCCTCATGACAGACGACTCCTACACTGACCCCCCAAGACCAAAACCGCCATCGAGCTCTGGAGTCTATACTCCTACAATCTCCACAAAGCAACGTACCACGGTCTCAACAACCTCAAGGGCCGCGAAAACAAACGCAACTTTATCATCGGCCGCGGAAGTCAGACCGGCATGCACCGCTACGCTGGGCTGTGGACCGGCGATAACGGTAGCTCATGGGACTTTTTCAGAATCTCTGTTGCGCAGGTTCTTGCGCTGGGGTATAGTGGTTTGAGTATCGCGGGTGTAGATATGGGTGGTTTCACGGCTGATCCGGCTAACAAGCTGCCGAATCCGAGGTGGTGTGATCCCGAGTTGTTGATTAGATGGTATGCGGGGGCGTTTTTGCTGCCGTGGTATAGGAATCATTATCTACAGCATCCGGAGGCGAGTTCGGGAGGTTGCAAAGCTTTTCAGGTAAGATTGGTCTGAGATGTACTGGCGAGATACTGACAAGAATAGGAACCCTGGGCTTACGACGATATTCTGCACAACTTCCCTGGCCCTCTTCCTCCTGACCAGGCTGCGTTGTATCGCTCCGTTGTACCTGTCTGTAGGTACTACGTGCAGCTTCGATACTCCCTCATTCAAGTACTGTACGACTACATGTTTGCCAACCTGATCAACGGTCTGCCAGTCGCACGTGCCATGGTAAGCTTCCATCTCTATGACACATGGCTACCAGACTAACACATCTAGCTTGTCACGGATCCCTTTGACACAAGTCTGTTCAACTCGAACCAGGGATTTATCGATAACCAGTACCTTCTGGGCCATAACATCCTGGTTTGTCCTCAGGTTGAGGAAAAGGCAGGACGTCGCGATGTCTATCTTCCAAACTCGGACAAATGGTATCCCTCCAACCTTCGTGTCAACAACCAAGGTTTTGGACCGGATCCGATTCTCAAACATGCTGCTGTGTTGCAGAAAGCAGCTCCTGGTGGCAAGATCGTGGACTATGATTGCCATATCCCTGATGCCGTCGCCGCTCCGGAGCAGGTAGCCTACGTTACTCCTGTGTATATCCGAGGAGGTGATTAAAGATTCCTGGCGACATGAGTCAAGCTGACAATAGTGAAGGTGCTATCATTCCCCAACTTGATGTTCGTCAGTGGGTGAAGGAGGGCGATCTAAACCCGCCTACCATCCATGTATACCCAGGTGGCAAGACTACTGAGCCTACTGTAAGTACTAGCCAGACTCTCAAACATCTTACGCTAAGTGTTCTTGCAGTCATACTCGATGTATCTGGATGACGGTGTCAGCCGAGACAGTGCACCCATCGAGCTGCCCCAGCACAAGTATAAAGATGCAGCAACGTACACCAAAGCAAAGGGTATCTACCGCGAAGTCAAGATCACCCAAGTACATCTCACCCATCTATATATTTAATGCAATGTACTGACAGAGTTATAGGAAACCACCAAGACAAACCGCAAAATCACCATTCGGCACCAATGGGACGGCTACGATGCCAAAGCAACCGTCGGCGATACCTACAACTTCGCCGTGTGGACCGTTCAGGCAACTGCACTGCCTGAGTCACAGATCAGTGTTGATTTTGAAGATGAGAATGGCATGACTATTGTTGATTCTGGATTGACGTCGACTTATATTGCAGGTCGTGGTGTTTTGACGGTTAGTGTACCGGTGCATCTTGTGCCGTCGCTCAAGACACCTCAGAATTATACGCAGGGGTCTTTTGCGGATCGGTATCTGGCCATTAATGTCAGTGGGCTGCCTTGAGAATGGCATGGGATATTGGATGGGGACACTCTCTTTGCGATTGATTTGTTGGTGTCGTCATTCATGATTGAACATTAGTCAGATTGAAATACTATCACACTACTTGCGGGCTATCCGTGATGGGGGCAAGATAAGCTATGAAGTGTTAGCGTCAAAGTAGTGCCAGGTACCGTCTTGGGTCCCAGAGGACCTTGACGTAAACCACGTTCTTCTGATCAGAGATGATACTACCTTAGCCCCAGCTGGGGGCTTGTAATTAAGCTTGTAATATTAAAAGCCAAACATGCGATAGCTCCCATACACCGTTTAGTTGCCAGTGACTATATTAGGCTGCTGGTCACCGCCGTTGGGCCGTTTCACTTCAACGCCCGCTCATAACCGCCGTATGTCACCTGTGTCACATTGGGCTGCGAAGAGTAACATCCAGTGCTACAACGATGAGATGTTCCTTCATGTCAATTAATCCTCAGTTTTCAGTCGTTTCTCCTGTGGAAAGCCCCTGCACCAGATAAACACCACTCAAAATAGACATCGTGCCACGAATCATCAGTGGAGCAATAAACACCTTGTCCATGTCTGCATCGTGTCTTTGCTGCACCTGCATAATCTACGACATGCATACCCGCAACATCCTCCTCAATCAAGTGTCTTGCAGGAACACAGATCGCCAATACATCCGCCAAGGATCAGGGCATCGCATCATATCATCAAACACCACGTAAGGCGGTCATTGACTCACGCCATCGCCGATACATGCAACGCTGGCAATCCACTTGGGCATCAATTATACCACTTAATCCAAGGATACAAAACTCTGACTCATGACAACAAGTTCAAGTTTTACTACCTGCCAGCAAATCTAGCATCGTGTACCATCCCCAATATGCATGCCACATCATCGCGATTCCACCAGTGGGGCTTCACCGCCAAAACCCATTAATCCGTATGGATACCTACCTATTTCAAGGCCCTACAACTCTCTTGTCCTCAATTCTCCCCTCAAACCGCTCATCTCCTCCCTCTTTTCTCACAATTATACCCCTGTCCTTCAATGTCCCGCCAGAAGAATGCGTCTCATACACACCAAAACCTTCCAGCTAGAGGAATTCTACGGCCAGCCTCCCGAATATGCCATTTTATCACACACATGGGGTCCCGACGAGGCCACGTACCAAGACTGGCAGGGCAACCTCGAGCTCATGAAGCTCAAGAAGGGCCATCAGAAGATTCGCCGCGTCTGCGAGCAGGCGAGAAAGGATGGCCTCATGTATCTCTGGTGCGACACCAACTGTATCGACAAGAGCAGCAGCTCAGAGGTCTCTGAGGCCCTGAATGCCATGTTTTCCTGGTACAAGAATGCGTCGGTTTGTTATGTCTATCTGAGTGACGTGTCACCCATTGATACGGGCGCTTTTGATCCCATGGTGCAGTTTAGACAGTCGAGGTGGTTCACTAGAGGTTGGACCCTACCTGAACTCTTGGCTCCAACGTCGGTGGTGTTCTTTGCGAATGACTGGACGACTATTGGAACGAGAAAGACGCTTGCCAATACGATTTCATTTGTCACCAAGATCGATCAGCAATATCTGGACTGCACCTTTTACAAGGCCAGTATCGGGGAACGCATGTCTTGGCTATCCAAGCGAGAGACAGAAAGAGTCGAGGACATTGCCTACTGCATGCTGGGTATTTTCGACATCAACATGCAAATAGTTTACGGCGAGGGAATGCGGGCGTTTATCCGACTACAAGAAGAGATCATCCGTGTCTCAAACGACCAAACGCTCTTCTGTTGGGCCTGGGATGAGCGATACGTTCCTCACGACTGGGCTAGCATTCTCTCCCCATCGCCAAAGACCTTTGTCGACTCGAGTATCTACACCGAGTGGCCTGTCCACGAAGCAAAGACATATACCATGACAAATGCCGGTCTGTCAATCAGGCTGCCCATCATGAACACCATCACCGAATCAGTCGAGCAATGGCTCGTTCTACTCAACGCGAGACGAGACTCAGAGAACCAACAAGTCGCACTGCTTCTAAACCGTTTACCAGGAAAGGACCGCTGCACTCGTAACCGAACACCACCCTGCCCAGTACCAGTCCTAACAGGATCGACGAAGCTCAGAGAAGAAAACATGTTTATCGCTGGAAGTCGAGAGCGCGCCTCATACCAACCTGACTTCCACGGCCACGGCAGCTACGAAGTCCTCGTCACTCTCGATAGCGGTGCCATTCCCTACGACAGCATAACATCCTGCCCACGCCTAGAATCCGGAACCATCAGTCTCCAATCATGGGATCAAGCAGGCCACTACGGCCGCGTGCTCGCCATTCAAGGCATGCAGAGCATAAAAAGAGCGAAAAGCGCGCGTCCGTATTCATCGCCACCCTAGTCTTTGGCATAGAAGTCATCGGTTCTAAAATCGAATGGTTCTGCAAAATCCGGGGTATCCAAGAATCTTCCTCCGCCTTTAGCAACAGTACCCTTGAAGAAGCTGTTTACGAAGAAGAGCAGGATATCCGATCTCAACTTGCGAGAACGGGACACTGGAGAGCTGTCTTTGATCAAGAGAAGGATACGACGTCTGATACGGTGCGAAAGCATGAGATTGATCTGTTGACGTCGGTGTCGTTGAGTTCTGGGGTGAGGATATCGGCGTCGTCGATGATGGCGGTTGCGCATTTGCAGTTGGCGCATATTGTGAAGCCAGCGGAGGTTGCGCCGTGGGATGATGGGCATAAGTTTAGGACTGCGGATGGAGCGAAGGATCTTTCAAGATGGTTGAGTGCCTTGGAATGAAGAATGAAAAATGAAAAATGATTTACGCACATGATTTAATGAAAATGATAGATACACATAAACTGGAGGACTTATTGCATTCAAAAATTGATCAGAATCTTTACTTTTATACCTAAAGAACAAATCTAGGTCTACTTCATCTTGATAACTGTCTTCTTGGGACCAAAATCCATAAAGTCCTTTCCCTCAATAGCCAGTCTGCTTACTGTAATAGCTGTCCGCCTTTCTTCAATCTCAACGTCCTCGTCACCTCTTAGAACCACCAGGAACACCAGCTGATTAACCAAACCATTCCTCAACACTTCCTCCTTAAGTCTCGCCGCCACTAAACAGCGATATTTCCCCGTGGGTAAAGTCATGTTATGCTTGAAATTCCTCTCTGTAACACACTCAATCGCCTGATCAGTTCCGGGTATAACCACCTCACTGAACGGTTCTGTTCGTATATCGAGTGTTACAGTCCATCCTTCAAGCGTAACCACCTTGTCATCAATACTGACCATCCGTGGAATGAGATCGCCATTTTCAGTGGCTGTTTCGGTAAGGCCACTGGGATACTGCACGGTTCCGCCCCAGCCGGCCCAACTCCAGCTTGGGAATGCAGCTCTGCGGGTTGCTTTGACCGTATGGTCGTGTATCCAGGCTAGCGACTGGCTGAACTCTTTCAGTGGCATTCCAAATTCGAAGCCTTGTGGGTATACCGGTTTGCCAAAGCGTGCGAGGCCACCCTGGAAGGCATTCAGAGAGTCGCCGTCGTTGGTGAGAGACCGCGAGGTATTTGTTGTTACCGCTAATATAAACATTGACGAAGTTCAATCCAGGAATTCGGTGTTCGTGGCCTAGATTCGTGAGCATTGGGGGCCTGGAGACAATGGGTCGACAAACCTCGACGTAACCAGCTTTCATCTTTCCATCAGAAACTTTGGTCCAAGTGAGATCTAAAGCCGTATCATGCGCCTCCGCATAATCACTCGGACCCAGCGTCTCATTACACTGCAGTATCCACTGCGTCTCCGTCAAATACAACTTTCTCGTAGACAGTACATCCTCTTGCCACGTCCAGGCCCTCGTTTGCCAAACGGAAGACTTGATCTCTGACATGATCTGTGGAGGGACGACTACTAGATCTTTTCCGTTGATGCGCTCTCGTGTAGATCCCACGCGTGGCTTTGATATCCCAGGGATTCCGTAGTCGGAGCGTGGACCTGCGACCACAAAGATCGTTATTGTGGCGCAGTAGTAAATCAAGTGCATGAGTTGAAGCTGTTTGGCTTTGCTAGCTGCTTGTTCAGGCGTTGGGTTGGGGCTTTGATCGATACAGAGGGCATCAACCTAGACAGTTAGTGACATCTTGAAAAGGCATTGGATCTACATACCCATAGGTATCGCTTTCCAAGCTTCTTGGTCGAAGTGATGGCATCTTCAATCGTTTGAGGAAGAGTTCCAGCTTCCAAAGCTCCATCAGCTGGATGAATTCCACCCCAGACATAGCTGAGAGCTAGATAGTCGCAGTCATCAGGACAATCAACGACCTTCCGGCTATTTACATCAAGCACTTTCGTAATGAGAAGGCCTTTGTCGAACTTGGCATTGCACCGCTCTGAATGATGGTTCTGACAATGCTCAAGGCCCTTCTTGATGAGATCGACGTCGACCTTCCCGTCGATAACCCTAGCATTGTAAATTTCCTCTAAAGAAGAGCTAGTATGCATGGCTATTGCTTCACCAGTCATCATAGCAACTCTTAGCTGCTGACCCGCGTTAAAGAAACTGGGTCCCGACATATCGAGGCCAGGCGTTGAAAGCCCAAACCAAATTGCAAACTTTGGCTTATCATCTTCCGGAACACCTTCCCAGTGATCCTGTCGGATATACCATCGATATGGAATAAGCGTGAGAACGGTAGTATCGTGCTCCGGAGGGGGTCTAGGAATGAGTCGATAGAGCAACCGACATAGCGGACAAGAAGGCTTCATGTGAAAATCTGCCAAAAGACCAAAGCGCAGCCTGTATGGTTCCTGCCTTTCGGCATGTTGAATGTACTGGGCTTTTTCTAGCTTGCCTCTCTGGCTTTCATCTAGAGGATCAGCTTCGTTGAAGGCGCGAATGATGTCGAATTCGTCACATCGCTGACAAAGCTCACTTGGTTGCTGGCGCAGCTGTTCCAACAAGTCCTCGTCATTTCTGGTCCATGGCTTCGTGGTATTATTCACACCGCTGGGGAAGGCCTGGGTTGCTTGATTCTCGATCGAAGGACAAGGCTGGTCTACCGGCTCGAGCTTACGGCAGAAGCAGCATAGTCTTAAGTTCTGGATAGACATGTTGTCTGTGGCTGGGTCCAAAAGTTACTGCACTATTAAGTGGACCATTAGATAGAAGCTGCTGCATAATCTGGCAACGCGACTAGAACCTACTTCACCGTGGAAAGTATGCTTAACTCTTGAAATAGTATCTGATTGTTTGCAAACGGTCTTCTTACTGCGGGGTTGAGCGTTAGCGGTAAGACTGGGTTAATTCTTGACCGTGATCTAGATTAAATTGCCTATATATTTAACTGTGCTAGTTTAGTATTATTTTAATAATCTTTTTATTACCGTACTACCTTTATCTGCCTATAAATTTTATAGTATTACTATAAAATGAAATGTATAGAGTATATTATTATTATAGTTAACTTGCTTTATTATTAGTATTAATTAGTACCTGAGAAAAATGTCCTTTTATAATAGTTACTTAATAATATATAATATATAACATTCTTAATACTTAAGGTACTTTACTAACCTGTATAAGTTATTTACTATTTAATGTCTTATTATTATTTATTTATTTAAGGCTAATAAGGTAGCTAATTTTAAAAGCTAATAGAAAGTAAATAGGAATATAAGTAGTATTAATAATAATAAAGATAATAGCTTTAAATATAAGCTTATATAGGTTTATAAAGTCTTTAAATAAAAAGTATAAAGAAGGAAAGTAAGATTTAGTACTATAGTTTATTATTTTCTTATTAAAATACTTTATAGGTTTTATTTTTTTAAAGAATATTTATTACTAGTAAACTTTGTTAATTATTATTAGTAATTGAAATTTATACTATAATAAATAAAAAGCTATTAAACTACTAGTAGTAAATAGATTTTTCTAAAAAAAGTATAAAATATAAATAAAATTCTAGCTTTAATTAAAAGTTAAAATATATTATATAATTAAAATATCTTTACTTTAATAAAAATAATATAATAATTAGCTTTAATTAATAAATTATATTAAAAGTACTATAAATAAAAGATAATATCTATTAATTTATAACTACTTAAATTTAGCTTTATTTACTACTTTGAATTTTGTTAAGACCTAATTTTATATAAAGGTCTTATTATATAACTAAGGAATATATTATGATCCAGATGACTAATCAGGGCAAAATATATACCAAAATAATGAGAAAAATCAGGGCTTTCGATTGGTGTGCTTACCTAAGCAAGATGTGGAGAATTGAGCAAGTTCCACATATTAAAGTTTTTCTATAAACTTTAAATATTTCCTACTAAGGGAATATTAGTCAGAAAGTTACGTAAACTGGGTTACGTAATGATTATATAATAAGGATTATATATATAAGATTTTACCCCTTAGTTAGATAATTTATAATACACTATGAGAAACCTTACTTTCTTATTTAAGCTTTATAAGCCTACTAAAGGCTAGCGCCTTCTAAATTGGGTAAAAAGTATATCTTATTTTTCTCTGAATTTTGGCGGTTTTTATGATAGTTATTTTGTCACTATTAGGTCTACCTCTCTTTAGGAATTTCAATGCCTGCTCTTTGGAATGTCTATATAAACCCCAGGACTTCCTACTTTAGGAACTCCTTCTTAGTTAGAGACCTATTAGCTTTCTAATTATATAATATATATTATTAAATTCGGAAAAATTCGCTCTATTTAACGGACCCACTCTTATCTTATAAATCCTACCCTATGCCTTATTATTTGGCAGCTATAACCTTTTATCTACCTAATTCCTCCTTGACCTCCTTATCAGTTACTATAGTACATCCTACTACTTATAGTGAATTTATAGGCTATTTTATTCAAGCCTTAACAAATTTAAACTTAGTTTATAAATAGATAAGCTATTCCCTATAATTAACTCTATTTATCCTTACTTGGTCTCACCCTCAGAAGCTGTATTAAGGGCCTGGCCAGAACTAGTTATAGACAGATCGTCATCTTCCCATTCAATTCTCTGTAAAAGTCCGTTATATGGCCCTTTGTAGTGAAAAGGGTGTCCTGGAGAAGATTGCAGGGTAACCCGGACTTGTAGCTCGTCTCCTCTGCCATCTGTCGTTGCACCGATGCAAGGATAGAATTTGCCCAACGAGAAATTATGAGTCTGGAACTCACGACCTGCTTACAAGTTATAATGTGCTGCATGCATAGGGAACGGGTACCTGACTGGAACCGAGAAGAACACCATTCTTGGTGCGATAACCATGACCGGTCTCGAAATTCAAACCACAGCCGACTATATCGCCTTTATCAAAAGTTTCATCACTCTTGTGAGCCTCGCAATGACCTTTGCTGATGTAAAAACCCCCATTATCTCCATGATAGGCAAACGAGCCTTTATACCATCCAGGAACCTTATATTCGGGAACGTCTGACTGGCAGAAGCCAATGACACATTCTCTGTGTTTGAAAGGTTAGAAGAAAGTAAGGGTATGGCTTTTGAATTCTAGTATAGGTTTTTCTATCATATGGATATTTGTAAAACTTACTTCATTTCTAATGAATGGAGGATCTCCATTTCGAAGTAAAAATATCTCAAGTCTGGAGGAATGGCTTCTTTCGTGCGAAGATGGCAGAATTGTCTGTCGAGATGGTCGTTCTTCGGGAATTTGACGTCTACATGAACTTAGCAAGACGATTTCCTCATCGAGGATATTACTGACCTAACTTTCCAACAGGACACTGATCGTGAGAAGGACACGTTGCTGATTCAAATTCTGGCCCTTTGAAAAGACTGATGAAGGTCGATGGTTTCGCATAAGGGTCCGCTCTGAAGTCTCTTGGGGGTTCATGTTGGCGGAGAAATGCTTCAAGCTCGCTGTAGCCATATCTGCGGG
This sequence comes from Fusarium pilosicola, assembly GCA_020615335.1. Classification (NCBI taxonomy): domain Eukaryota; kingdom Fungi; phylum Ascomycota; class Sordariomycetes; order Hypocreales; family Nectriaceae; genus Fusarium; species Fusarium pilosicola. The sequence continues at coordinate 4,481,898 of JAGQDI010000001.1, read as the reverse complement.
CGACGTCGAGAGGCGTCCAGCGATTTTCATCAAACTGAGGGCAAACCTCCTTGTTTTGCAAAAGCGATTGAAATCTCTGTAGCCGACCCAACTCAGCGAGCTCGTGAAATGGATATGGCACCTTGTTCTCGGGATCAAGAATGGCAGCTTCCCAGTCTAGTTCGAACCAGGCCATATTTTTGGAGTGTGAGTGCTTCTGGACAATCCGCTTCCAGGCTGACGTCATGAGCTTTGAAGACCTAGCTTCAGGGTGCAAGAGTAAAGACTTGATACAGTCCTCATCAGACTCTTCATAGGCAAACTCCAGGAGATTAGGCCAACTATCACAGGCTATGTTGAGATCAGGAAGCCGCTTGGGGTTTCGAACTAACATTTCGACAATCTTGAAGTTCTTCTCCTTCAAGGCAAGATGTAGTGGCGTATAATAATGGAATCCAGTTGCTTGGTGATTGACGTCCACTTTTGACGACGTTAGCAATATCTCGACGACATCGTTCCTGCCTTTTTCACATGCCCAAGCAAGGGGAGATTGATTCCACTGCTTATCACCTTGGTTGAGATTGATCTTAGAACCCTTTTTCTTCGACAACTCAATGACTTGGGAAATGAAATCAAGGGGCTTGCCGTCTCTGCAAGCCCAGGTGAAAGGCGTGTGCCCATGATCATTATGCACATCCAAGCAACCAGGTGCCTCAGTGAGAAGCTTCTCCGTAGTTTCGGGCATGCCTCCAGAATATTCCCAAAATATACGTGCCTCATCGAGTGCAGTATAGCCATTGTACGCTCTGACACTAGGGTCTGCGCCTGACTTGAGCAGACTGGAGACTGCTGAGGCAATGCCATTCTTCGTTGCAATATGTAGCGGTGTGTAGCCCTTATTGTCCTTGACATCTAAGTATTCCATGGTTTGGATGAGTTGGTTGATGATTTTATCGCGGTCGTGATCGCTGCAATCTTTGGATTCAACCGCATAGTGCAATGCAGTTTTCCCCTTCTCATCTTGCTCGTTTGCAGCCCGTCTATGCTTCCACAAGATAAACTCTACTATCTCAGATCGACCTTGAGAGCAAGCAAGCATTAAAGGAGATTGATGTTTGTCTCCGTTGACGTACGGACTCGCACCATGATCAAGAAGAATATCGACCAAAGTAGGATTTCCAAGGCTGACTGCCACATGGAGCGGGGTTTTCTTAGCGTTATTGCTCAAGTTCATCGTAGGTTTGTGCTTATCTTGCAAGATTTTGAGTAATGCTTCTTTGTAGACGTAGTCTAGTTTATCGTCCAGAAATCTGAAGACGTGGTGCCAGACCGTTTGCCCTTTGCTATCCTGCTTTTGAAATTTCATCGAATGTCTTTCAAGTAGAAGTTTCCCAACCTTCTTTTGATCTGGATCCTTCTCATCGAGGTAGGCAAGGAGTGAATTCCCACGGCAATCAAGGGTGTTTGGGTCGAATTTGAAGTTTTCGTTATCGATTAGAGCCGTGCAGCACGAATATTGGGCCTGGAAAATAGCAAGATGGACTGGGTTCCGCTGCCAAGCATCTTCCATGATCCCCACTTCGAGGAATTGAGGCAAATCCTGGAAGACTCTGATACAGCCTTCATGCCCTCCTTGGACGGCGAGATGCACAGGGGTCATGCCGTCCAGACCTTGAGATACAAGCACGGACGGCTTGTCCTCGTCCAAAAGACTTGCTAGCAGCATCCTTAGGAACTCCTTATTTCCAGCCAGGGAGGCCACATGGACTGGGCTCCTATTAAAATTGTCCAACCACCACTTCCCTGGACGTCTCTCCTTCGAGAGGGCACCCATGCAACTTGGTCGGGGACTTGCTAGCTTGCTACTGCCTTGACTCCCTCCAGTAGTCTCAGATTCTGGGTACGCTGCGGCATAGTGAAGAACCGTCCAACCAAAAATATCTCTCTTCTCAAAATCTCTTTCTGGAGGATTGTTAGTCATATTAAATTGCCTTCCGATAGCTTTGTTACCTTGTAAGTGTTGTAGGTCTATCTGATTCTTTTCATAAAACTTGGGATACACGCTGGTGAAGCCGATCTGTTTCATAAAAGCTGTCATCCATCGAGACTCTCGCCAGACTTCTTCAGGGATCCTTTTCTGGCAATCTTCAAGTTTTGACAAGAACTCAGCCCGCCCCTGGAGCACGTAGAATATCCAAAGTTTCTTGATAATATGAGAAAATGATTTTGAGAGAATGACCAATAGCTTTTGGACATCGCCAGACTGTTGCCCAGTGCAGACGTTCGATCCCGCGTTTGAGACAGTTCCGTTCATCTCAGAGTCGCTGGTTCCACTATTGCTTGATTGCTCTGAAACGTCTGGCTGTTCCGAATTTTCAGACTCCTCTGGATGATCAGACTCCTCTGGATGATCAGACTCCTCTGGATGATCAGACTCCTCTGGATGATCAGACTCCTCTGGATGATCAGACTCCTCTGGATGATCAGACTCCTCTGGATGATCAGACTCCTCTGGATGATCAGACTCCTCTGGATGATCAGACTCCTCTGGATGATCAGACTGCTCCGAATCGTCAGACCGTTCTGAACCTTCAGGCTGCCCAGTGATTTGCGGTTGCTCACGCTTTTGGTGTTCCATGTTCGCTTCGTCTAGGACCATGAGAAAGACCAGGTCCAGTGCATGCACCACTACCGCTAAGACCAGGTAATCTTCATGATCACAACTAGTACTCTTCTCCATAAATTCCATGATCTCCAAGTACTTAGGCACTGCCTTTGCCCAGCTTGTTCGGTCGGAGAGTATGGGTAGGTCAAGCAGGAGGGTTGCGCCATTGGGTAAGCGGTCTTTGATGCTTAGAACCGGGACGAGGCATAGAAGAATATCATCCAATAGCCCAAGGCCTTCTTTCTCTGCGTGAAGTGCCAGTTGGGTGAGCTTGTCGTGGCTCAGCTTCCGGCCTGTTCCAGGTTTCCTTGACGATAGATTCAATGGCTCAGGCGGCTGAACACTGACAGACTCATGGATATTGATGGAACCTTAATTCAGGAAGTCTTTTGGTAAAGAGTCCACAACCGTCCATATGAAATGAGTAAAGAGATGTTCTGCGGCAATGGTAGCCAGGGCTGCAGTAGAATGCTGGACATGAAGCATGTGCGATTTTGACTGGTTGGAGGGTCCAGTGTAGCCAATGGCCATTTTGACCTTCTTGTGCCCTGGGCTATCGTAGCTACGTTGGAGGTTTGACGAAGCCGCCTGTTCAGAGCTCCGAAAAGGTGAATGATGTGCTCTGACTGCTGTCGAGCGTTGTCGTCGGAAGGTTGTATTCTCACTCCCTCCAGCTTCGGGACTCGATTTCGCTACCAAAATTTCCTCTTTCTTTTCGGTTGCAATTTCACTTATGGCTGGATTTCCGACCCACCAGTAGATATCGCGTTCCAGGACACCATTGCTGTATTTGCGTCCAAGGATTCTGCAGTAGTCAACTCCCAAAGCAACACCAGCTTTCGATCTTTGCCACTCAAAGCCTTCGTGATTTTCTGCTTCTGCGATGTCGTTTACCTCAAGATTCGCCATCCATAGGGACAGGACAGCCTCGACTTCACCAGCATTGATGTTCCAACTCTTTTGCTTCTTATCTTTCGTGATAGTCAAGCTAACAATTTCTGTATTATCGTTAGGACCTCGGAAAGGGATATCCCAGGAAATTGTGGTAAGCCCTTCCTGTAGGAATTCATCTAGAAAGCGCTCAATAGAGCGGACCAACGCAAGAGCTGGCTTGAATGCTCTGGTTTCCTATTCACAAAGATCGCCTAGGCGCTTTCGAACGAGCATGATTTGTTGAGCCTTGCTGTTCACATGGCTATGGGGATGCGAAAAATCAAAGGTGTAGTTAATGCGATCACCTTGTTTTGCTGTTTCAACTCTCCATGATAGGACTTCTCTCAGTGACTTTTTGTCTTCTTCAAGAAGTCGAGGCTTGCCGCTTTTGCCATCGACAAGTCGAGTAGCAAGAAAGTCGAGTTCGTACCATGACGGCGCCCGGAAATATTCTGCACCTTGTCCAAGCCGCCTTCGGATCAAAGCTCTTATTATGGCCATGAAAATAAGAGCCCCAAGGTGAGCAACGGCGCATGGCCATGGAAGCCCTCTGAGACCAATGAACTGGACGGTAAATCCAGCGCCACCAGCGACGAGTGCAATGACTGCCTTGTAGTCGTGGTACCATGGGAGATCCTCGTCAGTAACACCTGAAGAATTTTGCTTTTGTGTCATGTTGCTGATCGCTTCACTCGTTGCACTGTTCTGACGATGACTCTGCACATTTCCACCATGGTCCTGGTTCTTGTTGGAACTGACATCTTCCCGTCGACTCGATGTCGAAAAGAACTCTTTCTCCTGCGCGTAGATTATATAGGAGCCGAAGTCTTGGTCGCTGACTCGTTGCTTGCGTTGCACCCAGTACAAATTCACCTGTTGTCTCGACGGTTCAGAATTATTGCTTGAGTTTGAAGGGTTCCATTTGAACTCCTCAGTACTCCTCTCAATCGCAATAGAGCAACAAAGCATGCCAGTGGAGAGTAGGACAGATCCGATGATATAACACGGCAGACCCCAAGGCTGCTGTTGTCCATAGCCATCAACTCGGTATGGTATCACAACAGCTATAGCGAGAAGAGAAACCTGCAAGATGACTGCAGCGACGGCAGCCAATTGGAGCTCAATACTCCTCTGCTTTGATGAAATCTTCTTGGATGCGATGTTCAGTTGAAGATTGGGATACTGTAGAGAACTCCAGTATTCGTGGTCGTCGTTCTGCCCCTGAGCGCCGGAGCTCGTGTTGCTGTCTCCTCCATTCTCAGGTTCCATTACTCGCGATTTAGCTGGAAGCTCGAATGGCTTGAGCCATTTCAAAAGAGCCACATCAAGGTCCTCGCGGTAATCTGAAAAGCAAATGTAAACTTCGACTTCACAATTGCATGATTTGGTAACTCACCTTCTTTGCTGAGAATACCTTTACCTTTCACAGACTTCAGGGTGTGTATACCCCACGATTGGGCCTCCTTTCGCTCCTTTGTCTGTTCTGGCTCTTGTCGGTCTGGCGAATCGGGGCTATGCTGCTGTGGCTCTTCCGTTCCTGTCTGATTTTCGCTTGATCCTTTCTCATCGGTTTCAAGAAAACTGTCAGGAAGAACGATAAACTGAGCAATATCTGATCGGCCCATAGTTCTCACAATACCCTTCCCATTAAATAGTTCTCCAACTTCGGCAGAGGTAGAAGACATAAAGTCTATCTCTGCAGCTGCTCTATTCTCGCGGGCACGGCCAATAAAGGCCCTTAGAACCCCGCGGCCTTCGACGCGAATTGCACCCGCGATAGCAGTCATAATGCCCAGGGGGACGCATGCAAAAATAATGTGGTCGTACCACATAAAGGTCTCGCTAAGGAATTGACGAGCAAATTGCTCACCAAATAACGCAAGTACCCTTCAGATCAAGTCAGTTCGTATTATCAAGTCCGCGTCCTAGCCTAGTCCGGAGAAAGAATAGCAGCGATAGCTTACGGGCCAAGGTCAGAGAAGACGTTCATGAGGAAATCAGTATCCTCATCATCAGCAAGCGTTTCTACTACTAATAGCAGCAGAAGAGCAAGCGACAGACGGAAAGAACTTTTATCAGGCATATTTGAAGCGATGTTGGTAAAAACAATTGTGGAAATAAGCAGTAGGGGATTCTGCGTTGGGAGAGTAGGATTTATGGGTTAGAAAATCTGGATTGCTGCTCAGATGGTACATATTTAAACCCCGTATGCATATGCAGTTAATTGCTGTGAGGCCATCAATATTGGTTTCCTTGCAGCGGCTGAAAAGCAGGCTCTGGATGGGAGCAATGTGAATGGATGGTTTGCGGAGCTGTCACTTTTTACAAGCCCATTCGCTGATCTCTGGTGGGTAAATTGACAGCCAAGAAAGTACAACACATCAGCTCTGATAAAAATGTATTGTCAAGTCGCGAAGATGACAAAACCGAGAATGGCCCATGACAATCAGAAGCCGGAACAAGCTGGAGCGTTTCAACATCGGACAACTATAACCGTTTGAGAACAGTTCCAGGAAGCTAGGCTATGACTTAGAAGACTTAGTTCGGGATTCCCAACTAGGATCTATGCGTGCAGTGGATAATTAACGATCTACACGGCCCGGAGCAACAGATCCTGGATCAGCGGAGATGATTAGCTTTGGGCTGCATGTCTCATCACCCATAGGCCGTCCCGTAATTAAAAGCGCACCAATAGGGCAGTATCTGCAGCTACCTGCATCACTTGCCTGATCAATGTCCGGTGCGGGCAAGGAGCGTTTGGTGTCTGTTACTCCCATGTACTTTGAGTCATTGCTCGCCTTCTTCTGATGGCTTAGCACGAACGTCATAGTGTACCCAATACCATGCTGCGTATCGTGATATCGGGAATTCAATTTCAGATATGTAGTCGCTGTCTTTGACACCACATACGTCGGCCGCGTAACCTTTACAACACCGTGCGACAATCTACAGTGCCACCTTACCCTTGCATCTTGCTTGGATGAGAAAAGAGAGTGCCATGCTAACCTGATCTGATTCCTGCATAATGTTGGACAAGCCTAGCCCCAACATATGATGTTGGTTACATCAATGCGCCATTTTCTATCTCTACCTACGGCTGAAAACTCTTCTCCCGCCACCTTCTGTTCAACTAAGTTCTAGCTGCTGATTTGGATGTGAAAACATGGACAAAACCGACGCGGCACCGACAGCGATTAGTGAAACAAACCCACGGAATCCGACTGAGATTCTTCCGGAATCAATCCCTCCCGAGATGTCTAGCCAAGGAGCTCTGGACCTTGCTGCAGCACAGGTACGGTGTTCTGCTTAAATCTGGATTCATGATTACCTGATAGCGATATAGCCTCTGGAAGAGAACGAAGGGGATGACGATGACTCGGCGCTAGGGCAAGACTTGTAAGTGCTATATCTATCTGTTCTATGGTTACTAATCCAACACGCTAGTGCAAGCTCGACTGCTTCCCTCACCTCAAGTATTCTCGAATACCGAAAGTTTCAGGGTCGGACTTTCAATAGTGACAAGTACGAGACTGAATATTTCGCACCAAATGATGAGAGGCAGAAGGATTCCATTGACATTTCGTAAGGAATACTCTATGCAACCAACATATGATCGTCATACTGAAAGTCAGCAAGCCATCACTACCTCATGTTACTTCTCGATGGCAAGCTTTCGCTCGTCCCTTCGCCAGATAACTTGGAAGCTAGTTTCCCATGCTTGTTCTAGGGTATTGCTTGAACTAACGACATGTAGAAGGTCCTTGACATAGGAACCGGTACCGGTAAGCGATGCCTCAGATGACAGCCACAGCAGGAAAGCAGCTGATGATCAAATAGGTATATGGGCAATGTAAGGATGAGTCTTGTATCTCACACAGAGCTGTCATAAACACTGATGCCTCGCAGCGACTTTGCCGACCAATATCCCAATGCCGAGGTCATTGGAACAGATCTTTCCCCAATTCAACCTGATTGGGTACCACCAAATGTGCGATTTGAACTCGAGGACGCAACCAGTAACTGGACTTGGTCCAACGACTACTTTGACTTTATTCATATGCGCTACTTGATTGGCGCTATTGGCGATTGGGGCGCATTGTTCAAAGAAGCGTTCCGCTGTTGCAAGCCTGGAGGCTTCATCGAATCTGTTGAGGTCAATCCGACTTTCCTCAGTGACGATGAGACAGCCAGCGATGTGAAGGCAGTGCAGACATGGAATAAGCTTTTCAGAGAGGCGAGCAAAGCTTTTGGTCGTAGCTTTTGCGAGATTGAGGGGGACGCAGAGCTTCTAGCTGCAGCTGGATTCGTAGACGTGCAAGTTACTGACTTCAAGGTATGGTATCGTCTTTCTCAAAGATTGCCCTTTCGAACCTTTTTATCTAACTCCGCAAAGGTTCCTGTCGGCGGATGGGCCAAGGACTCCAAGTTACGTCAAGTCGGCCAGTTCCTTCGCGCAACGATGGAAAACGATCTTGAAGGTAAGCCAATCATCGGTTCTGCTCTTCAGTCTTCTAAGAGAAATACAGGATATACGATTATGGCTTGGCAGCAGATATTGGGGTGGCCCAAAGATGAATATCAGTTATTTCTGATGGACATGCGAAAGGCTCTCAGAGATAAGAAAGTGCACAGCTACATACGTGTTCGGTTTCTTAACGCCCGCAAGCCATGAGATGCGAGGTAGATAGGAACCTGGGAAAGAAGACTACAGTATCTGATCGTAAGATAATGTCTTCTTCCTGCGGGGTTAAGAGTCAGCCGTAAGACTAGGTAGATTCTCCAATGCGATATATCATGTCGGGTAATGAACAGGTCAATATCAGAGCCAATATCAGTAAGCTAGCCCACTGCTGCGGCGGGTTTGCCACCGAGTGTTGGGGGTAAGATCCGTCAACATCTCCAAGCTTGTCATTCACGCCGGTGCTTTGTTACTGATACGGGTTATTTCGGGCTTGCGCCTGCCGAAGCAGAGATCGGATATCAAGTGGTTGTCTGTGTTGGGGCTTCGGTTCCGTTCGTGCTGAGAGAAATTAGCGGCAGTGGAGGCGATGAGTTTCAGCTGGTTGGGGAGAGCTATCTACAGCGCGATGCATGGCATGGAATAATCAACAACGAGGGTGAACCTCAGCCTCTGTACATTGTATAATTCTAGTTGTCTTCGTCTATATGTCAAGACTCAATCCTGATAAAGAACTCCTGCTCATCATCCTTCCTCTCAACCACCGCTCTTCTTACAAGGTCATCCGCAACAGCTAATCTCAACTTCTCCGCCGTGGACGGAGCATCCAGTACCAGAGGTTCACTAACACCGTTCATCTCTCTCGCAGACTTGACTGCCTCTCTCAAAGCGAAGAACACAGCACAGCCCAAGAATAGAGGAGGTTCGCCTACACCTTTGCTGCTTTGGATGGAGCCAAGTTTTGACCAATTGATGGGGTTGCCTTGAGAGTCGTGTTGGAGCGTGTTTACATTGAATACTTGGGGAATGTCAGAGAAACCTGAGGTGGATTAGTGATTTATACAGAAGTGGGAAGGTGGGAAGACTTACCAGGGATTTTGTATGTTCCTGGGCCTTTGGTGAAGATTTCGCCTGATTTCATCCAGAGTGATTCCTCCATTGTGAAGAGACCTTGGCCTTGGACGAAAGCACCCTCGATTTGACCGTAGTCCATTGCTGGGTTGATGGAGCGTCCAATATCCTACAAATAGTCAGCACCGACGGGGGATTGTTTCATTGGTAACGTACCATCATGAGATCTGTTCTCAATACTGTCGAGTCTCCAGTGAGAGTATCCAGCTCAACCTCCGATATGGCCCTGAAGTTACCATTAGCGAGACTACTCCACAATGATACGGTAAAACTTACACTCCTTGCGTAAAGTAATAGTACCTGAACTCAAAGTCAGCAGAGGCTCTATCACCATAGAACAATCACTCACATCGGCAAAGGATCCTTCCAGTTCCCCCACTCATACCCAATCCTCGGCATCTTCCAAAAACCATTCGCCGCTAAATTGACTCTGTCCCTATACGCCGCATGCGCAATAACCGCCATGCTAGCATCCTTACCAAGCTTTTCTCTATATGGCTTCAGCCTCTCATTAATCTGATCACATGCATTCTTCACAGCTTGGCCGTTGATGTCACTACCAGATGATGCAGCGGTCGGTGAAGCATTGGCGACTTGGTCGGTTTGGGACTCTTTGTTGTAGATTGAATCGACGCTCACGTTGAGTTCTTCAGCGGCGACTTGGGTCATCTTAGTGTATAGACCTTGACCCATTTCTGTGCCGCCGTGGTGGAGAAGGACGGAGCCGTCTTCGTAGATTTTGACGTAAGCTGCTGCTTGGTTGAGATGCAGGGCTGTTGCGAAACTACTTTCATCAGCAAGATACTGCTAATCTATTTCAGGAGACTTACCTGAGGCCGAATTTGGTTGGAATCCTGGAAATACCTCGCTTCTTGAATCGATTCTTGGTGTTGAACTCTTTGATGGCGGATTTGCGCTTCTCAAATTCAGAAGAGGAACTCAACTGCTCCATCATAGTAGGCACGTGGAAGTCATCTGTGATCTCCTGCAAGAAAGGTGTCCGTTGACCGACTTCGTACAAGTTCCGCATTCGAAGGTCATCAACGTCCATGTTCAGAGACTCTGCAATTTTGAACATGATCGTCTCGGTGATGTACATACCCTGGGGACCACCGAAGCCTCGGAAAGCCGTGTTGCTGACCGTGTTTGTCTTGCAGACATGTCCGCGGACCCAGACGTGAGGAATGTGATAGCAGTTGTCGACGTGAGTACAAGCTCGGTCCCTATCACCGTTAGCTCCTCAACTCATCACTTCCAAAGGAGTCTTACATGACTGCGCCGCTCATATCCAACGAAGCACCCGCATTGTTGTAGATATCAATGTCCAAAACCTGTATCTTACCCTGCTCATCAACACCAACCTTCCACTTCGACTGAAACGGATGTCGTTGTCCACTAAACGCAATATCTTCATCACGATTCAGCATCATCCTCACGGGCCTCGCCGTCTTCTGCGCCGCGAGAGCCAGATACATCGATAAAGCTGTGGTTCTTGACTCTTTACCTCCATACGCACCTCCCATTCTTCGAACGCGCATGTTGACTCTGTTCATAGGCACACCGAGGACTTGCGCGGTGAAGACTTGGTTCTCCATGAGGTTCTGCGTCGAGATGTAGACTTCCATTGACCCGTCTTCCATGTGAGGAATTGCCAACGCTGCGTTGGTTTCTAGATAGAAGTGCTCTTGGCCGCCCATGCGTGTGGTGCCCTCGAGAACGTGAGCGCATCTGCTGAAGGCTTCGTCTAGCGACCCACTAAGCGCATCGCCCTTTCGAAGTTCTTTGCCGTGCTTGAAGAAGCTCTTTGCTTTGATGGCTTCGTCGATTGTGAAGATTGGGGGAGGCGCTTGTATGCTACTGTGACTGCATCGGCAGCAGCACGAGCTTGAAGCGCTGTCTCGGCGTAGATCATACCGATGACTTGGCCGTAGTATTCGGACTTTCCATCTGCAAAGATGAGTTCATCGAGCACGACAGGGCCCCAGGTATTCTGCTCTTTGGTGATGCTGTCCTTGTCGATATAGCCAACTACACCGGGCATCTCCAGGGCAGCTGAGTAATCGACACTGAGAATCTCTGCATGGGCTGCTTTGGACATGACCAGCGCTCCGAAGAGCTCGTTGTGCTGGCGTGGCATGTCATCGACATATTCTGCTTCGCCGGTACAGTGCTTGACGGCGGAGAGGTGAGGAATTGGACGGCCGACTTCCTTGGTACCTCTGTCTAACATCGAAGAAGTGAAGTTGTCGCGATTGCCAGATGAGATGCCGCGGTGAATCTCTTCAATGAGATTGGCATCGACTTCACCGAGACCTAGATCGTGAACGACTTCGTGCCAGAAGCGGAAGAACATGGAGATAGTAAGAACTGTAGCACGGTTAAAGAATGTAAAAAATGCTGGAGGGAGTAAACTTAAACTGACCTTTTCGGTAATGTGCCATACCGCCGGGGACACCAAACGGAAGCTGAAACTGCTCCAACAGAGCATCAATCGCAGCATCCAAGGTCTTCATGTCAGACCATTTCTTCCCCACAACAGCCTTCTGCGCTATCTCAGCCATAACAGTCGTCGGCGCCATACCGCCAATAGCAAAAGCAGCATCCTCCACAACCCCATCGCCATCCAATCGAACCCTAAACCCAGAAGTCACGATGGCGATGTCATCATCCTTCCTCTTCGCCTGCTTATAAGCCTTGGTAATCTCAATTTCATCGCTCGGAAGCGGGACCACAATCTCTGTTATAACTCCATCTTCAGGAAGTGCTGTTGTTCTGTAGGACAAGAACCATGCAGATAACGGAATCTCAATCGTCCCAGCAGCTTGGGAATGGATCTTCACCTTGGCGCCTGCGGCTAAGAGGACGGGTGCGGAGTCGGAGATGGGACTTGCCGTGGCGAGACTTCCTGCTAGACTAGCTACATTGCGGATCTGTCGACCTGCAAAGTACCGAAGTTGTTTGCGGAGAGCTTCTAGCGCTGAAGCACGTCGACCAAGCTTGGCGTACAAGACAGTACACATCTCTTCGACCTTGGTTAAGGAGAGGTTTCCGGGTATACTGATACTCTTTAGCGATTCTAGTTCAGCCTGTTTCATCTGCAGAGGATCAATAGTGAAGCTGTTCAGCTCAGCAATGTCAGCTGCAAACACGGAAACGCGATAAGCTCTCTTCTTGAAGCGAACTTCGATCTGGGTTTCACTTGCACCGCCAACGATCTTGGCCTCTGGAAACACGTCCTTTAGGTCGATTAGTTGCTGAAGATTTGTAGGTCGGAACCAGAGTCTTCGATCGTCGCCGTAACAGATCGGTTGAGGTTCGTACTTTCGTAGCGCTGGAGGGAAGATGGGCTCTGTCGATGGATCGTATGGCAGAAATGTCTCTCCAAAAGCTGGTTTCTCTGGTGATCTTGGTGGTGTACTTGGTGTTTCCTGTGGTCTGGGAGCTGTGATCGGTGTCTCCATCTCCTTCGGGTTTGATTCATCTACCCCAGTTGAGCCACATCCTTTTGAATCAGGATTATCTCGACAGCAGCCTCCAGGACGACCGCATGACCCAGCCTTGTTAGCTTCGCGTGCAACAGTTGCATAGTCGTCTTCTGTGGTCTTCTCGGGCGTTATCTCCTTGCCGTTGATCTCGGCTATCGTTCCGTTGAGGTCTTCTGTAATGAAAGTTCGTGCTGCTTCGAAGATGGGCTTGTAGCCGGTCTAATCACTGTAAGCAGATAAACAGGTAGTGTTCTGGGGGTAGCTTACACATCGGCACAGGTTTCCATCAAGATGGCCCTGTAGCTCAACTTCAGAGTTGGTCAAGTGGAATTTGCCATCTCGGTATGAGTTTCTGATGAGTGCATACAAACTCATGACAATTCCCGGTGTGCAGAAACCACATTGCGTGCCACTACCCTTGTTAGTCTCATATTTTTACTCGAACCCTTGATTTAACTCACTGCATCTTGGCAATCCTCTCCTGAAGCGGATGTGGCCTCTTAACAGTGCCCAACCCCTCAACAGTGATGAGACTCTTGCCATCAACACCAACAAGCGGATACAAGCAAGCATTCACAGCAAGGTGTCTCACGCGTCCAGCTTCAAGTGTCTGGAGGACAACAGTGCACGCTCCACAACCTCCTTCTCCGCATCCTAATTTCGTTCCTTTCAGGGAATCTTGAGCTCGGATCCAATCGAGGAGAACCCAATCCGGATTGGGGTTCTTGACTGTCACTGGTCGGCCATTGATGTAGAATTTTATATCGGAGGTTCTGTAGGTTGTTTTTATCAGGGCTGCGAGTGATTCGACTGCCGTTTTGGGGGCATTTTCATCGGTGTCGGATAAGGGCGGTGATGGGAGAGCGTCCTGTGAAGCCTTCATTGTAGCAATGCGAATAGTGAATAGTGAAAGGAATAGAAGTCAATTGTTACAGATGAATACAGAATTGGGTTTGGAAATTCAACCAACAACAAATGGGAGAAACAGAAAAGGTCAGCTCAACTAGTCCCCTCCCCTCTAAAGTCAGCCACTCGGACTAGTTGTAGTTATCACGAACCATCATCCCACCCTTGACCAGTCCCCATCCTTGATTAATACGCCACTCAACGACTCCCCCGCATTTATCACGATAGCACAAAGGCCCCATTTTTGCTGGCTCTGGACCGTTATCTCCCGTTGTGTTTCCGGGCCGTTGTACACACTTGACGTTAGATGAGGGGTTTGTGTCGCCGAGATAACCGAATTATCTATCTAACTCGAAAGTGGGAGGGGAAGCCCACTTCTGTTACTCATATTCCCGGGTCGCTACTTTACCCCGCGTCAGTATTGCCAATTGAAGATCTGCCTGCGTAAGCGGCCAAGGGGATGTAATAAAACTTAGGACCTCTATCCTAGGTAACAAAAAGCCTTAGGTAAACTTAGGTAAATTTTAGTAAATTTAGTAAAGCATTAGAGGATCTTAGACTAGGTATTTTTAGTACCTTTGTTTAACGTTAGAAGTCTTCCTATAGCCTAAGGGCAGGTCGGGAACTTACTGGATTAGAAGAAAGGTCGTAGTAATTCCGTTCTTATATTTTCTTATTATGGTAGGGGATCTATTTAATGTCCCAAGAGTGGCACAGCTCTTCAGCGTATGCATTGCTGATTTCAGGTCACAGAGATCACTCAATGCTCCAATCTCCATCAAACATGGGGTTAATCTTCAGCTGGCCTAATCCATCCTCGCCCGCATTCTTCTTATCAACCGCCACCTCTCCAATAGTCCAGTTCTTGATATGAATACCCAGTGTCAAGTTTCCCTGCCCGGGAGTATAATTATCCATACCCTCTCCCGCATCTATACCAACGACGCTTCTTCCAAGTCTCAGCTCTGTATCGTTATGCAACGTCTCAAAATGCACATTAGAGATCCCCAAGTGAAAGTTTTGCATGGGAGCAATCGTCATGAGCGCTGCACAAGCGCCTTCACAGACAACATCGTCAATCGTGGCTTGCATGGTCCGCTGAGTATCAATCTCCTTTGGGTCGCCGTAAAACGGCGATGCGCCCAAAATAGCCGACGGAACATACGCGTCGGGCTTGATCCACCGATTGTGAATAATGCGAAGCTTAGAAACCGATACATCGCTGACATTACGCGGTTTCCAACCCATTTGGATGATGGCATTGTTCCGAGCTTTCCAGATCGTCAGACCGTGAAGTTGGGCTCCTGAGTGATATAATTTGATAGCATCATCGTTGACATGCCAGAACACATCGCGGACTGAACCTCTATACATCTGGGTTCCGTCGGTTTGGAAATAGTAGGCTCCGACTTGCTTGTAATCGCGTATATGTGCGCTGACTTTGTTGTCTTCCTCATGAGGAGTACTGTTCATTGGATAGAGATCCATGGTGTTGAATGGCGGGGAATTGAGCGTTGGACCAATACAGTGCCATGTCTGATTGTCCATCACGGACTGGTGCCAGAACATACGGAGACTGAACCGGTCGTCCTTCACAGCGGTGTAGTTCTTGATGGTGTTGGCCATGTACACATAGTTCTCGCCTGACAGCACTCCATACCCGACCGTATGGAAAGTGGGGTGTGTTGTTGTGTATTCCAGAGCGGCTTTGACGTATGCACCAGGCTCGAAATATACATAGTGAGTCATCGGACTCAACTTGATATGGTCCTTGCCCAAAACACCATCCTTCTCTATCCAATAGATGCCCGATTCGAAGATCATGGTTGGTTTGGACCCGAATGCGTTTTGCGTCATCTTGCCTGGGCGGATGACCTGTACATTGCTGGATGTCTTAGAGGGAATCAGATCCTTGGGAAGAGACGGACTGGCGAAAATGACGAGGCCATTCCTAGGTTCCTCACTGACAATGGTACCGCCATCGCTCACATAGTCAGTGCCGTTAGACCTGTACGTGAAGAGATCATCCCTGAACTCAACAGAGAATCTCGCCCCGGACTTTTGGTAAGGCACCCGAATCAAGACAGTATTATCCTTCAGATTCTTGACTTTGAAGCCAAGATCAACAGGGCGAATGACAACATTGGAAGCTGGCCCAATGGAAGACCCGTCAGTAGTAACAACCCGAACATCGACGTCTTTGCGATAAATAAACTGCGTCCAAGCCATGTTGATACCCTCGTCAGCTTCAATAGTAATCCCGTCTCCATCCGCAAATTCGCATTCTTTCCCAGGCTGAGTTGAATCAAACATTTTGCCGTTGCCATTACGAGGGATCGACTCGTAGACAAAGGAGGGACGGAAGTCATCTTCACCTGCGAGGGAAACAGAGACGTTGTATCGTCGTGAACGCCGGACCTCATCAGCCGCTACCGAGGCATTGGTGTTGACTACTGAGTTCTCGTGCCACCATGTCGTGATACTAGACTCTGGCTCTATAAGTTCGCAAAGTCTGGCTGCTGCGAGGAAGCCAAAGAACTTCCAGCATGGGAGTATCATGTTTCTAGCTGGCGATTGATCTTGGGGTTTTAAGAGAGACCCTTAGAAGCTGTGCTTGGTAGCTATATATGCTCTCATTCTATCTCATTTACAGATGAAGGGACAAATTTAATCATAGTGCATAGCCACATGTAAAGAGGCCTCATTGCGTGTCAATTGCTTGACCTGGTAGAGAAACGGACCGAGAAGACGTTGTTAGCCAATGATACCCTCTATGCCGATGCCCCATACATCTTGGCATCCAAACTCCAACCAGTAAAGCCACGTAATTATTGCGGGTGCGGCAATTTCATGCAGATACATGTGTCAAAACTTCCCGAGAATCATTCCGGGCTGCCAACAAGCTTTTGTTCCGGCGCATATACAACAGTCATGTTCAATGGCAGAAACGCCCGCTTTGGATCTCTCATACGACTAGGAACGAGGTGGCTACGGCTAGCCAGATAATATGGAGAAGTCGTCGCGGGTTCTTGAAGACAACTACAGCTAGGTTGGCATGGGGGATCTCTTTTCAGCCGCCCATCATGCTGTTCTAAGCGCGATGGTGTCGATGATGAACCGGGTCGGGATCAGCTAAACCTGCTAGGTCAGACATTTACTTGGCATAGCTTTCAAAGTTATAACAAGTCGTGAACGTTCTACCCAAATCTCCATTTCAAATTATGACTATGTCGCCCAGTAAAGATATGACTCGGCTACTGCTAGAACCTCCGCCATTAAACTCTTATTTGATTTCTTTCTCAGATATTGAAGTCAGGGAATTCGGGCAGACTGGTTAACGAGGCTCCGCAGGTACGCTATATCAATATGCAGGCTGACACACAAGGTACAGTCCCGGGCACAATAGCCCAATTGTTGATATGCCAGCAGGTAATAGCTATTTTCAACCCCCATGTTAAATCCGCAGTGAGGTGCATGCTGTGAGTTGGGGGCTAATTGCTGCAAAACACTTCATTGGGTAGTTAATGTAGAACAAAGCCAGGATTCCAAGCCCCTAACATTCAGCCCAGAAGCCACTCGGACTAACATTCTGGTTCTTGAGTGTCTCCGGCCCCTCCGATGTTGGTCAGAGTGTTATGAAGACCATTCTTCCTGTGTAACCCCACGGCCCGTCATCCAGGCTTACGGTTAGAACGACAGGGTAATGACTATTTTCATTCTAGTTGAGTCTCTGCAGCTCTTGGCAGAGGATATGTCCTGCAAACATGTCGCCAGGCTCTGGTAATTCCTCTTCTTAAATACGCTACTACTCTCGTAAAGCAGAGCATCTAGTTTGTTTCCTTCTTAGTTTTAGCTTTCCACGCGCTATGATCTTGTTACTCGTCTGGGAAAACCAAGACAGCACTCAACGCCAGTGACACTCTTCACATTGTCAAAGAGCCTCGTTCGGATGGTCGACATATAAAGCCACACGCCGTTCAAGGCGACCGACCGCCTACTTTCGGTCCCAAATTACCCTCTCACATCGCCTATCAACACGTCATTGGACAGCTTACTCTTGAACACGCTTCCAACTGGGTCGTCTTTGTCAAGAGAAAATCTCGTCAATTCCATCTCCAAGCCCAGAAGATTCGCGATACCATACCAGAATAAACTGCAGATCCTATCAGTGGCAGTTCACGTTTTAGCAGTCGCTATTACTATCGTCATTGTCCAGTTCAGACTTCGCGAGATATACTGGTTTGACCAGACCGCGAAGCTTGATCTACTCGGAATGGAGATCAAGGCCGAGTCAAACACATCAGCCCTCCAGTTTGCCGCCAAGATCCATGAAGCCCTCATCCAAGCATCTCTGACTGCCATGGCATTCCATATTATAAGGCATATGCTTCGAGGCCAGGGTGTGTCTTTTTCGGCGTCCTGGATGGTGTATATCGCTTTGGCTCAGTTCCTTGGCTCTGGTCGAAAGGGTTTTGGGGTGCCTTACACAAACCCGCCCATTACCAAAACTTTCTCTTCGCTATAGGTCTTGCGATGGCCGCTATTTATGCCAACGTTATTGCTCCATCGTCCGCTATTTTGCTCACTCCGACACTTGATTGGTGGTAAGTTCACGATGCCTTCAATGGCGAGAACTTCACAACCCTCATCACTGGAAATTCGAGTCGAGTGTTTCCGTCATACTTGACGCCCCGTGGCAAGTGTGCGAGTGATCCTGGCTGGGATCAATGTCCTGGAGGAGGGTACAGCACCCTTCTCTCCTTACTCAGAGCGTATCAAACCGATGGCATCGATCTCGAGACCCAGATCAAACTACCAGTTTCTAAGTCGTACCGGAAGATCAGCTCAACCCTGGACTTTAACGAGTATATCGCAAAAAACGAGAGTCTTGCTGTCGCCACAACTTCCAATACTTCAATTACTATGATAGCTGGTCTACTCTAGAACCACATACTAGAACAGAAAGTGGGCAAGGTGAACGACATGGAGCGCCCACAATTTGGACCAAAGGTCCAGGACATTCGTGCACCACTGGTACAGGTTCAGTGTTCTCCCTTCTCTTGGATCAATGCCACCAAGAAGATACAAGATCCTATATTCAAGGCAAACAATCTCAGAAACCTCAGTCAACTTGTTGACAAAGAGGACACCGACCACTACCAACGAATGGGGAGCCGAATCGCTGAAGGAAAGGATTGGCAACACACGGAATCAACACTTCATGTTCCTACTCTAAGATGGATCAACGCTTCATCTCTATTTGGAAATCCCAAGCTATCTCTCGCTGCAGTTGCAAAAGTTCCCGCATATTATTTTCGAGACGGCAAAGCAAAACTTGACAGCTTCATCCTCCCGTGCATGATCGATGCCCGCTGGGTGGATGTATCACTTGAATACGATCCCACAATGGATGACACAATCCACAGCAATTTTACGGACTTAATGTCGCTGAGGCGTTATTGGGATCCCACAAATACGTCTGGTCCTCCTAGAGGGCTCACCTCACCAAACGTCGTTATTGATACATCTTGGGCCCAATCACTAAACCTCAAGACAAAATACCATTACAACGTCAAGAACGGAACCAGAGACGTCACAAAGATTGAGAATCTAATGGATGTCTTTATTAAAACTGACTACGACCACGATGAGGATGACGACGACTTTATTCCCAATCACTTTGTTCCACCTTTCAACACGGCAACTGGCAGAAAGCTAGGAAACTTTACGACTGATAAGTCGAAAGTTGAATCCTATGTAAACGAGATCTCCAAGACTGTAGCTGCTATACTCTCCCTCGCTATAGTCGATGGTATGTCTCGTAACGCTGTTAGTCTAAAGATGCGCTTGATTACCAAGAACCTCCAGAACGGCTCATCACAGGGAATAGAAGAATTTTGGGATCCGCATCCCGAGGAAAACGGCAACCCTGGATCGGAAATATTCGAGGCAACTGACGTCGACGAGCCAGTCTCTATAGACTGGGAAGTCTATAGGTATGGGTGGGGTTATGGCCGTCAAAGCACAGCAGTATACTTCGCCATCACAGCTCTTTTCATCCACGCGGCGTTGGTGATTGTATTTGGAATCTACATAGCCACATTCTGGGTCAGCGGGGAACGGCCTGGCAAGTCTCGAGATACGATATCCGAGTTTGTAGCCCTGACATTGGCCTCTCCGTTGATAGGTGACAACGCTTTAGAAGTGAGAAGACTTGCGAATGGCGAGGAGGAGGAAGATAGGGGCAGTGAACTATTGACGTTGCCGATTAAGCTTGGGATGAATGATGGGAACGAGAGAGTGTTATTAACTTGAGCTAAAAAGACACGCCATATAGTGAACATTTGTGTCCCTTTCGCTTCCTGATATTGAGGAGAGTCTGAGCTAAAAAACAACTTCATGTCGTCTAAAAGAGTATGACTTATTTACTCTAACACTGGAACTTCATAGACTTCCAATCATCTCCAATGTTGAAGCAATCATTGAGATTAAGGCCCTTCTCGGAATAGCCCTGGCAGTTTCCCTCCCTGTATCTGATCACTAAAGAAACAACTTGTAAGCACAGGCATTATCGACTAAGAATGGGGTGCAGCATACTGTGGCAGCTAGTCTTCTTTCTCTCCTGCATGCTAACGGCATGGTCCTTTGAGGCCAGGTCTTTGATGCAATATCCACTGTTGTAGCCCTTTCTGGAGCGTGAGGTCCTGCATGTAGTGGTCGTCCAGAACTTGACCGTGATGTCACTAGCTCGGCTCTCGAGATGAGAGTCAAGACCTGCCGGAAGGGTGTCGATAGGGTTGGCCAGAGCAGGAGCGGCGACAAGAGAGCAGACTGCGATAGCAGTGGTGGTAAAGGCGTTGAAGAGCATATTGAGCAAGGAGTTTGGCAGATTTGTTTAGAATCAAATGGTGTTGGATGAGGATGAAGAGAGTTAATATGAAGAGAAGAAACCTCCTACTTATACCTGGCAGTCGATCTGACGGTACGTAGTTGAAGGACGGCCACTTCCTCTTCGGTACTGTGGATTTGACATGCTGTGATACAAAATATCAACGTCGCTTGAATGCAAGCATAAGGGTACTCAAGCGTCTATTCGATACCAGGGTATCCATACACGTAGCTTTGTGACTTCCGAATTGATGCGGCCCCCAAGCAAAAGTTCCAGAGGTGTCAAAGTAACTAAGAGAAACTCAGTACGGTCGGTAGTTTGGTTACGGTCTAGATCACCTAACTCGGCGTTAATGGAAGATACTGTCTGAGGATTGGTTCAATGTCAGGCTCGTAGGTCCAGTGCATGATTGAGAATTGAAGCAGGCTCAGAGCTAAGAGCAGATCTAGACTTCACTACACACTCACTGCATAATAGGCCCCCAATTAAATGCCCCGCGGCCCTGGAGTGGCTGCCATGACTCGTATTGAATTACTGTGTAGGCTCTTGGCTGTGCATCTAAAGGCCGGGACTTCGAGTATCGTCGGCTATTTAGAACCCTGCACACCTATCACATTGATTGTCAAGGCAGGAAACCACTCGTCCGTAATTCTGCGGTGGTTACCAGACATTGAAGAAATCGATCCACAAGTAAGTGGAACCACGAGAATACATTCCTTATGAGGAGTACCTATTTCAGTTCCCTAAATCTACCGCAGATCTTTAGTAGTGTCTCGTAAATTCAGCTGGAAGGGGAACCGGATGGACCGGCCGTGACAAGGATCATGCGGGCTCGGAGTTTAGACTGGAAACCCAACTCTATTTGGACTCGAGTTGCATAGATGCCCGGAGACGGAATTGGGGGCGGAATGGATGTCCGGGCGCAGGATTAGATGAGTGTAGACAAGCAAGTAGGCGTAGGCGGCTCCAAATGGTAGATTCTATCAAAAATATTTTATGAATGAACATTGAATGATCCGCGATATGAGAATTCATCGTACAGCCAAGAGCAGAGTCCCAGGTCCATGCAGCTCCACGACTCTCTCGGTCATCATGATCGCCCTTGGCTGTTTGTCCGGCCCACTACTCTGCAGTCGTGTCCCGTGAATTCCCTGCGGAACAGACACGGCAGAGATACAGGGGCAGAGGCCTTCCCTGAGGCCAAGCCGGCTAGCTCGGGTTGAGCGCTTCATTTGACCACAAATCTAGAAATGTCTTCTACAAGCATAATCCCAAATCGGATACTGGAGCGGACGTGGTTAGGGTGTTGGGTAAACGATCCGAGGACAGGAAAAGCTCCGACAGGCTCCGGAGATCAATTGCGTGCTAGTTCTAAATAGTATTCCTAAGCTCTCTTCAGTGCCTCGGTCCTTGACAGGCTGTTAGGATCAAGATAAGGCTTCTCGCCAATGCCGACAGCCCTGTGACCCGTGCGCTCACCAAGACCATCGTAATCATTCGTCGCGCTATGGAATGCACTGCGATTATCCCAGAACGCTACACATCATTAGCATAACCCTAACCACCTTCTGAATCAGACTACTTACCAATATCATTGGGACTTCTCCAGCGGAAGCGAACCTGCAGATCATGGTTCTGCTCAATCCTCTTATACAGCGACTCCAAGATCTCTCTGCTCTCTCGCTCGCTAAGCTCATTGATGCGCTTGGGAAAGTTTCCAATCGCAAAGATTGACTTCCATCCCGAGACAGGATTGGTGCGAACAACTGGGTGAATGGCCTTGAGCTCATCGCCGATATTAGCGGGATTTCCTCGCGGTTCCTCGTAGACCTTGTAATGATCCGGTCTCGCATCTCGCGCCCTCAAGAACCCTTCGCCAGAAAACGTAGCGGTCAAGCCCTCAAAGAACTTCCTGTAAGGATCGCTGAATCGATCATATAGCTCGTACCCTGAAGCCCAGAGGGTATCGCCACCTCCGGCCGGGAGTTTTGTGAGTCGCAGACTTGTGTAATCAGCGGGATACTGCTCGAATTGGATATCGCTGTGCCAGCTCGCAGCGCCTTGCTTTCGATCGTCACGATCCTTGATTCTATCCTGGAAGAACTCAACGTTTGATGAAATAACGCTGATTTCATTGTCGTCTACACCGAACTCATTGGTGCTGTTGAGAAGTGGGTGGATGTGGAGGGTTGAGTCCTTGGGCTTGTTGGTTAGTTGGCCGAGACGGTGGACGAGTTGTTTATGCTGTTCATCTGTGAGGTTGTCTTGGGCGCGGAAGAAGACGACGCCGCGTTGAGAGACTGAATCTGTTAGACATGAGCTTGGGGGTTGGGGAGGTAACGTACTGGTGATGGCGAGATCGCGGATTAGTTCATCTGCGTTTGGGGCGTTTATGATGTCGTCGACAAGATTGACTTTGGGATATTCGCGTCCAATGACGGGGGTTGACTCTTCAAACGTGAACTTGTCGAGAGCTCCCGATGGCTTCAGAGGCTCGGGGTACTTGTTGGCCTCGACATTGAGCGGCACGATGCGCTCGGCCTGTTGGGTGATAGTAGTAGTAGTCGACATGTTGAGCTATGTTATGTCTGTCTTAACAAAGCAGTCTTGTCTTTAGTGAAGAAAAAGCTCCTTCGTCTGGGCTTCTATGCTTTCCTTATATATGATGACATTAGTCCCCACCAGGCGTTATCAGATCGCACAATCCGCCATGTCACTTACGACATCACGATTGACATCGCTAACCCCGCAGAAACAGGTACACATCAAGTCTAGTGTGTCATGCCGTTGGACTTGCGCTTTCATCATGGTCGATGGTGTCACTTTAGCTTGTGAATCCATTGGATAGTAAGACCAGAGCTTCGCGTGCGATAACGTTGCCTCATCGGTATCATCGGTCGACGACCGACTCGGAACTCGGGTGACTCGGATCTCGTTCCATTATTGGTATGATTGGATGATCGGACATCAGGGAACTTCTTTGAGCTCCGAGATATCGGTTGTCGCAAGCATTTGATTCGGACAAGTTGTCCCTACACTCGGTTATGAATGTCCTTTCGTATTAGGTGACTAACGCTTACAATTTCGCCATGTCTCGTCTTTCCGACAAGCCGAGCAGTTGATTGCTTTCAGACTCGAAGCCATGAGATCAGGTCCGTCTTCTTCGCAATTTGGGTAGATCAATGGGAATTCGGGATGGCGTGCTAGCTTGTCAAATCCCCGGGATTACGCGTTATCCACTTCGTCATCAGCGCCTTGGATGGTGAAATGCGGAGGTCTCCATTGTATTAACACGGTAATAAATGTTATCATGGACCAATTTCTCTGATACGATTGATCAAAATGACATTTTCTTATAAGTTTCTAGTTCTGGGTTACTGTGACAGATAGATTGCGGACTTTGAGCTTGGAGGTCCGAGATCATAATGACTCTGATGTCAGCTTCGAAATTGATGAATATGCCACATCAATCATTAGATATCAATCATTGCGCAAGTAAACCGTATTGTTTCTCAGCAATAAGTAGAACTTGAATTAATTTACAAACTGAGGATAAATTCTGCCACATCATCGACTCGTAAGCAATGGCACATGTGTTATTTTGATCTGTTGATGGGATATCTGAATGAACAAGCTCAGGGTAGCTGGGTTTCATGCCCGGACAAAGGCTTTTCCACAAGCTTATCGATAACAGTACCCACGCATTTCGACGGGAGCCCCCACAAATACGGCGCGAAATTCTTCCGCCCCCGACAAAAGGCGGAGGACCAGCCGCCGACTCCGCCTGGCATCCGCCCCGCGGCAAAGATTTCCCAGTGTGACACACAAAACAGGCAGGCATGGAATCTGCGAAGCGGAAGCGAGCCGCCAAAGCCTGCAATTACTGCAGAAAGAGGTGTGTCAATGCCCGCTCAAACAAGTGCTATACTGTTAGGGTGCTAATTGATGCAGGAAGAGGAAATGTGATGGCAGACAGCCTGTGTGTACCCTCTGCGAAGAGGCGAACAACTCCGAGTGTGAGTATCGCGATGAAGGAAATGAGTCAAAGTGAGCTTCACCTTCACAATCCATGGTGTGAGACTGATCTAGTTAGGCGCATTGCAATCCCTGTTGATCGCGTTGATGAAATCTTTGATCGTCTTGAATCTCTTGAATCAACCTTTCAGTCCGCCATAGCTCGTCAGCGGGATCGGAGTCCCATCTCAACACCATTCCCAGCGTCAACTCCTTATCCGGTCTCAACGCCCTATGCACCATATCCTGTAACACGACACAACGAACCGATCAGCCCTGAAGATGGAATAGTACCTGCTTCATCTGTGCATTCAACGGGACCTGGGACACAAACATCGCTTTCGCAATTCGCCAACAACAATGTCTTCAACACGACGATGGACATTCCACTTTCCCACTCATCTACAACGGGAAACTTGCTGAGATCTGCGCCTGCTAAAGCACTCCTTGGCCATTATCCTTCAGATCTGTTTCTCCATATTGAGTTGAGAAGACCCGTCCCTGAAGGATTGAGATTAAACGCTGTTCCAGCAAGTCAAATCGACCTACCGACATTATCACCCAACGAAACAGACCATCTAGTCCGAAATTACTTTCAGCTCGTTCATCGCTTCCATCCAATTCTCGATCAACGATCTTTCTACGATCTATACGACAGAACCGTTGACCACGGCCCACGACCTGATCTCCCCTCCTCCCTGGTCCTCGTTGTTCTCGCCCTAGGTTCCGTCGCGGCCGAGACGCCAAATCGTATGGATGCGAATTGGAGCCCTGGAGTAAAGTTCTTCACACCAGCTGTGAGATTGTTGCTTACGGAGTCGCTGTGCTCGTTTGGTGGTGATCCGCTTTTACCGCAGGCGTTGTATATCGCTGCGCTGTATTATAGCTATTTGTCGAGGCCTTTGCTTGCGTGGAGGTTGGTACATATGGCGTCGACTGATGTGCAGCATTATTGGATAAGGTGTGTCTAGTTTTAGTGGGATTGAGAGGCGTGCTGACGTTTTAGATCTGAGAAGTTGCTGCGAGATGGTTCGCAGGACCAGTCAATTCTACGAGTCTTTTGGGCCATTCTCGTGCTCGAATGGTGAGCCATCGGAACCGTGTTGTCAAGGTCTTCTCTAACTATCTTCAGCGATATTCTAGCAGAGCATCATCTCCCTCGCAGTGGCATCGAAAAGATCGTCGATAAACTCCCCTACCCGTGGTCTGATGGTCCCTCCGAACCTTATATGCACCGCTGGCTCGCCGATCTCTCGTCCCGTCGCCTCTTGAATCGCATTCACTATGTCCTCTACGCAGAAGCCGAACCAGGTACGGGCGACAACCAAGCCGACAATTCTGAAGAAACGCAGTCTAGTCTCCCAAATCTAGCTCACGAGTTGAATCGCCAGCTAGGTGCATGGTATCATCTCCTCCCTCACAGTATCCGTCCAAACCTTGAGATTCCACCGATAGGCATTGACGATACCATGGTTACTATACGATATCACACCACCGGCGATATTATCTACAGGCCCTTTCTGTATCAGGTTTGTGCTCTTGCACCAGGTACACAGCCGAACCCCGCCACGCTCGAGAATGCGAGACAATGTCTGGTCCACTGCCGTAGATACCTCAATGCAGTTGAATTTGCAGTGCACGCGCCGACTGCATCATTGGAAAATCTCTTACATGGGTATGTCCATGACAAGCATACAATAACAATTACTAACAGTTCTAGGACCATGGCAGTAGTATTACTCCTCTCATTCGCAGCCTTTTCAAGATTAGATGCCCTCAGAGTCCCGGATCTTAACCAACTACAAGACAAGGGAATAAGGATCTGCGAAAGATGGGCATTCCCAGGTTCGAGTATAGAACAAATGGTTGTAATTCTGCGCGCCCTCCGAGCGAAATGCATCGATACAGGATGAGAGCAAACTCCATAGGAAACAACCTCAATGCAGAAATGTACCCAGTCTGGTGTCATGACTGTGCATATCCGGTCCCGGAAATGGTCAATCTAAAGGGCGAGGTCCATCGATTTTGACATCAAGGGCGCGCGCTAGTCATCGTCGGAAGCAGGGCCGAGACCTGTGGCGAGATCTTTCCAGAAGCCACTCGTTTAGATCTGCAAGGTTTTTAGGAAATTGACACGGGGAGTTTATCTAAGTTTCCTTGTTGGAACTGTTTAAGTATTTTAAGCCGACCAGCCAAGCTTAATTTTTGAGATGCGAAAATGCAGATCCACTCACCGCCAACGCCTCCAATATCTACCCCGGCTACACAGCATTTATTACTCAATCGTTATCCTTAGCTGCGCTGCACTACATCATCTCATCATGGCTGCCAAGGACTCCCAACAGCCTCACAAAGAAGTCATCGTCAAGCCTGCAACACTCACTGACGCCGCTCGCATCGCAGAGCTAGGCGCGCATGTCTTTACAATAACATTCGGGCACTCCGTTGAACCCCACGAACTCAGTGCTTTCCTTGAAGAATCCTACACAGAAAAGTCAATCGTCAACGACTTAAATGACCCAAACAAAGACATTGTCATCGCTACAAATTCCGACGATGATTTCCTCGGCTTCGCATTTCTTACCCGCGGAAGCAGTGAGCCCTGTGTAGAAAACATGGAAAAGACCGTTGAGTTACAGAGGATTTACGTACATCCTAATTCTCATGGCGCTGGTGTTGGAAAGGCTTTGGAGAAAACCATTGAGGCCATGGCGAAGGAACAGGGGTTCAAGAATTTATGGCTTGGTGTTTGGGAGGAGAATTCGAGGGCGATAAGGGCGTATGAGAAATGGGGTTACAAGCAGGTTGGGGATCATGATTTTACCATTGGGTCTATTGTTCAAACTGACCACATCATGGTTAAGAGTTTATAGATGCAAAGACTCTCGATAATAAGTCATGGATTGGTGAATTTGGCGTTGGGTGGCTTACGATATGGCAATGAGATAGACAAGCGAAATGACAGATTAATTGTCAAACATGCCTCTTAACCCTGTTCGGTATTCAACACCGAGATAATAAGACTCAATTGATGAAACTCGCATTCAGGTGTTTTTGACCTTCGGAAGCAGGTCCGATAACACTAGGTGAATGACCAATGACAAACCCGTCGGCACCAATTCGCTCTAGACCTTGCTTAGAATGACTGTACCTGTGATTCGCCGATCCAGACCGGCCCGGTCGACGTGAACGACGCCCTCTCATACTGGCGGCCCGCCTCCTCCGCCAAACCTTTATTACTTGTGATATCCGTTCATTCTACACTGGCATAAAGACTTCAACATCTCCGTTTCACAAGAAATCATTACGAGAATAAGAGACATACCCAATACACCAACCATGTATATCCGCGCCGCCCATGCTGAAGCAGACCTCCGCGTCCTTCGCCGTCTCATTCACGAAAACCCCCTCGGAATGCTCACAACCGGCATAAAATCCCAAACACACTCCTTCCTCCAAAGCAGTCACATCCCCTTTCTTCTCGATATAAAAGATGAATCCAGCGAAACAGAACTCGGTCGTCTCCGCGGGCACTTGGCTCGTCAAAACCCCCAAAGCAAAGCCATGATCGAACACTGCACCTCCAACCCCTCTCTAAAGAGCTATCTCGAAGACGAAGTCCTAGTGATCTTTACAAAGCCAGCACACCATTATGTAACCCCCAAATTCTACACCGAGACAAAACCAGCGAATGGAAAAGTGGTGCCGACATGGAATTACGCTGCGGCGCAGGTTTATGGAAAAGCGAGGATTTACTATGAGAACAATGAAGAGACGTCTTCGTTTCTAGGAAAGGCTATTAGTGATCTTACGGATCATAATGAGAGGGGTGCGATGGGGTATACGGCTGAGAGTCAGTGGAAGGTGTCCGATGCGCCGGAGAAGTATGTTGAGTTGTTGAAGAGAAATATTATTGGGATTGAGATTGAGGTTATCAAGTTGGAGGGCAAGTTTAAGATGAGTCAGGAGATGGGGCAGGGGGATAGGGAAGGTGTTGTCAAGGGTTTTGAAGGGTTGGGAACGGAAGTTGGCGATGAGATTGCGAGGGTTGTCAAAGAGCGTGGGGAGTTGAAGGATCAGAAGAAGTAATTTCAAGGGACATTGATAGGCTTATGGAGATAAATAGATAAGGGTATATTGAATAAATGAATGCTTAACTTGGTCTTTTGATAGGCTTGGGAATGGTGCAATGACTCATATTTCGGTGATTTATATATGTGTTAAGTGGAGAGAATTATAGTATTCGAGACATGGTATCTCTACTTCACTCGCTCAGCACACTTTCCGCCAGTTGATTAATAGCTGAAGTTTATGAAATCTCAACGAGACATATCAAGGCAATACACCGAAACATCCTAATCAGCTTCAGGTCTTGGAAGGTAATATGCGCATAGCCTCCACGTATCGAGGTCCTGATGCCCCGACAGGGCGAGAATGTCACGAACGCGTCGCAAGTCCAGCGTGTCTGGTTTAGAACGATTGGTATAAAATGAGGTGCGATAAGAGCACAATCAAGCAGAGTCATGTGATATTGAGACAACCTCTTTATGTTCCAAGGTGGGCAGATTTGCTGTCAAACCCCTACTTCAATTCACTTTGTCGTGATAGGCACTTCCAACATCGTCGCGCTTTACATAATCACCGAACAACCCGGTAACTTACCTCGGCACTGTCAAACAACACAAGATAAGCTTGTCCCAAATACAAATTTCAATAACTGTATATTCCCGACTATGGGGCCCCGTGGGCCATTAACCGCTCCAATAACATTCCCATTCTCACGGTATCGTGAAGCCGATATTACGCGTCGCTGTCGGCCCTTTTATCATACCATGAAAAACGCAGATCGTCAAGTGATACAGCATTAAAGATTTCATTGCTTAACTGTTTAAAAAGCTGACAGCCCTACGGATGGCTCGGCATTCAGGTACACCACGATGCGAACACGAAGAGGAATTTGTGTAGGGTAAGAAAAGCGGCATACCATCGCGCTAGCAGATTAAATTCCCCGACAATGACATGATACGGTATGTCTACCAGAACAATGCGTTATTGACTCGTGGGAAATTGAATGCAAACGGTTGCTTAGATAAACGAACTGTGGGCTGGGGAAGCACGTGGAATTAAGTTACGCTTTGGGTAAATTACCAGCATAAAAACTGGTTTTCTGGGGAAATTGTTAGAAATCCTTAACAGTGAGAATTTGCCTATGACGCAGTGGCGCTGGGAATACCGGACATCCGGACGCGGCTGAAGGATACATGCATCCCACGTCCCATGACAGTCAAACAACACAGTTGCAGTTACAGTTACAATGGAGAATGGGGGAACACGGGGTATGGAGAAATAAGAAAGATAAAAGTGCTTTCGGCCGAGGCAGGGCCGTTCGGAGACGAAGAGCGGGTAATAGTCAAGGTACAGAATCCAGAAGTTCTTGCAAGTGTCGTGGTACCTGGAGATTCTACGGAGAGAATGGATGAGATCGTCGGGCATTGGGATTGGCGTCATTGCCAAGATTTGTATGGGAGATCGGCAAACGGGGCTTGGCAGGTTAGACAAGAGATTTTGACGGCTGGGCGATAATCTACTGTCTCACAGAGGAGTTCAACGTCGAGATCTGAGAGTAGAGATGTGTTGTCGTCCAAGTCGATTGACTTTGAGCCAGAGTCAATCTCGACATGAGAATGTCATGAACTGATGCTCATTGAAGCAAATGTCATGCTCTCTCCGGATCCCTCGGGTGTCGTCATGTTTTGATGGTCAACCAAATCCAGAATAGTACTGAACAGGGGTTAGTGACACTCAGGGCACTAACGCTTCCAACCAAAAACTGACATCCAAGCCGCCATCACGGGGACATTTCCCCCAATCAGAAGTGCTAGGAGTAATGCATTACAGGCCGTTTCAGTTAATTTTGCAGCCACTACAACATCCCAAAAGCCATATCGTCATACCAAACAGACGCCGTTCCTTTGATGCCATGAGGTTGTCAGAGGTCAAAGGTCTCGGGCTTTCCCCAGCTTTACAACCCCGTGGAAGTGGTACCCCATTACTCCATTACCCAATTATTAACCCATTGTCTGCATTCCCCTTGTTGAACCCCACAGAATTGGTAGAAGCAAAAAAATGGGACGGACCGATTTCGTGGTCTCGAGACCACGAGAGCCAGGATGGGCATCGGCGTGCGGCTCATTGGACGCCTGTTTTTCAGGCCTGACATCACGAAGTATCACACTTTTTGGTTTGTAACGTCATTCTTGATGAGTGTGTATTTAAATCCTCGACACCCTCCATTTCGTCGACTAACTCAATCACCAATTGACTTTGGATCATCACTAGAACTACAACATACTACTATACACTGTAGAGATACAGTCTGACTGCCCATCATGGCGCCGTCCTTCCTCACTGTTCATTTCGATGACCAGAACCCAAACTCTGAAAAGGGAAAAGAGGCTGGTGCGAGGAGATCTCTCGCTGGCCTCGATTACTCGCCTTTACCTCGCATCACGCCCCGATCCTTGCTTCTAGCTACCTTTGTCTCTATGGGCGGTCTGCTGTAAGTTCTCTTCCCCATCTACTTCAAATCGCAGTAACTAATGGGAACAGCTTCGGCTATGACACAGGTCAAATCTCAGGTTTCCTCGAGATGCCAGACTTTCTCGACCGTTTCGCCCAGACAAACAGCAAGGGAGAGAAAGCATTCAGCACTGTCCGCTCAGGCCTCATTGTCGCGCTGCTCTCCATCGGAACGCTCATGGGCGCACTCATCGCAGCGCCTGTGGCAGACCGCATTGGAAGAAAGTATAGTATCTCTGGCTGGACGTGGATGATTGCTATTGGCTTCATCATCCAGATTTCTTCAGACAGGGATTGGGTGCAGATCATGATGGGCCGATGGGTCGCTGGCCTCGGAGTCGGCGCCCTCTCGCTGCTTGTTCCTATGTTCCAGGGCGAGACTGCACCACCCTGGATTCGAGGTGCAATGGTTTGCTGCTACCAGCTCTTTATTGTAAGTGCTACAATTCTTGGCATGCCAAGTTTTTTCTGTCCCGACGATCTGTGGAGAAGTTTTCAAGGGTTGCACTGACGCTTGCTTGCTTAGACGATGGGTATTTTCTTGGCTGCGTGCTTCAACTACGGCACTGTAACGCACCATCCCGACAGCTCAGCATCCTGGCGCATCGTCATCGGCGTCGGCTGGGTCTTCACTCTCGTTCTCGGCGTTGGAATTCTCTTTCTGCCCGACACACCCCGTTTCGACTATCGAAACGGCAACGTCGATCGTGCGCGTGAAACGCTCTGCAAAGTGTACGGCGCGACGCCAAATCACTGGGCGATCCATACTCAAATGGAAGAGATCGAGTCCAAGCTCCGCGCCGAGAGCCACATCAAGCAGAACCCTGTTCAAGAATTCGTTGGCATGTTTAAGGCGCCCCGCATGGCTTATCGTATCTTTATCGGAATGTCGCTTCAGATGTTTCAGCAGCTCACTGGTGCGAATTACTTCTTTTACTACGGCACTACCATCTTCCAGTCTGTGTCTATCAACAGCTACAAGACGCAGATCATTCTGAACACGATTAACTTTCTGGTTACGTTTATTGGATTGTACATCGTTGAACACTACGGTCGCCGCAAGTCGCTTATTGCGGGAAGTACTTGGATGTTTATCTGCTTCCTCATTTTCGCATCTGTCGGTCATTTCTCGCTTGATCGCGCTGATCCAACCAAGACGCAGGGTGCGGGTATTGCTATGATTGTCTTTGCTTGTCTCTTCATTCTGGGCTTCGCTACGACCTGGGGTCCTATGATTTGGACCATCATGGCTGAGATCTTCCCTTCGCGATATCGTGCCAAGGGCATGGCTCTCTCCACCGCTAGTAATTGGCTCTGGAACTTCCTCCTCGCCTTCTTCACGCCTTTCATCACCAAAGACATTGACTTCCGCTACGGATACGTCTTTGCGGGATGTAACGTTCTTGGCGGTCTGCTCGTCTACTTCTTCGTCATTGAAGGACAAGGCCGTACTCTGGAGGAGATTGATACCATGTATCTTGAAAAGGTGAACCCTATTAAGAGTGCCAAGTGGGTTCCTCCCCTCCTGAGGAGATGTCCAGGATTAGGAAGCAGGCTGGTACGGATATTGAGACGGCGGTGCCTGCGGCGTCGAGTGATGATGAGACTCTTGCTAGGCCGTCGGGTGTTACTGATGGTGGAATGGGACATCATAAGGAGGAGCATGCTGGCACTACGCACCGAGAGTAAGGGGTTCGTGGTGATGAGATGGGATGGGGGTTTCTTATGAGTGATGCTGGAGACGAGATTGCATGATACCTACGATCTACTTTTATTGTTGATAGTCCAATTTACCGTGCTTATATCCGATCAACAACTTGGTAATGTGCATCAAAGATTTACACTTTTAAAATTGTGATCAGGTCACATGATAGAAGGTAAGATAATATTCAGCCTCATCACGCAGCTAAAGGACACAAGGTAATAGACTCCGTCGGGCGGTTGGGTATTTTAAACTCCAGTGCAACCAAAGTCTTCTCGGCACCTGAATTATTCACCTTCCTTGACTGTCAACCGCTCTCACCCACTGCGACTTCCATCACCCTCCAGTTACCCCAGTTGGAAAACCAACAATCTCTGCATCTGCATTTTGATCCATACATCGAATAATTCCATCACCATCATTTACACAAACGCTGCCACCGGCATCAAATATCCATCGCCATCGTGAACGACATCATTACCACTGCCCGAGCGCGCTATAATTACGCCTTCCACTGCATCGACGCCGACGAAAGAACCTTGTCCGTCATTCTCTCCTCCTACCAACCATTCTCAACACCCTTATCACCGCTCGCCGCCCGTATCATCAACAGCATCGACAATCTGCACCCCATACTCGATCAAGATGTGTCAAAAGTCCAGCTACGAAAAGCGCTGTGAAGACTGCAACTCCAGAGTCATCATCCACGTCGTGACCCACCAAGTATGCAACGGCAAGCCCCCAGTGCACACGACCGAGGCCGAGAAAGAGAAACGCAAGAACACGGGCTACGGCATGCCATATCGCAAGGATCGCTTCATATGCCAGCGCAGAATACGGCCTTACAAGAAATACTGGTCCTACGTCGGATCGGACGCCTGCTGGCATTGCAGTCTTCGCAAGCAAAAGATAAAAGTGGAGCGAAAGATCATAAACCTTCGTGAGAATGAAAGTCGAGTGGGAGCAGAGTTTCAGCTTTATACGAAGAGGTTAAAGAAGCTGAGGGAACAAATAATGGACACAGGGATTCCCGAAGACGATCGCATGACGACACGGCCCCAGACAGCCCAAGTTGACATGAAGGGCTAGTTACCTGGTACGCTGGCCAAAGCGGACGAGAAAATCTGGGAAGGTCTTGAGTATTTGTCCCAACGAAATCTGTCAGATGACCCAACCGCCTC
Source organism: Fusarium pilosicola (assembly GCA_020615335.1). Classification (NCBI taxonomy): domain Eukaryota; kingdom Fungi; phylum Ascomycota; class Sordariomycetes; order Hypocreales; family Nectriaceae; genus Fusarium; species Fusarium pilosicola. The sequence continues at coordinate 4,447,975 of JAGQDI010000001.1, read as the reverse complement.
GGACGATTCACCTACTACAAGCGACGAACAGCCTCCATATCCTACAGCGATGGATAAAGGGAAGGGGAGAGCAGGCCCAGAGGATCTGCCATCAGAGGCTTCTAGGTCTTCCCCATTCCTTGGACCGAACCGAAAGGGGACTATATACACTGATTCTGATGCTCGCAAAGCGGAGGATAGTGAGAGCAGTGAGCTCAGTGACATTAGTGAGATGGAGCTGGAGGAGAAGGGTGAGATAGAGGAGGATATTGAGATGCGGGAGGACGGTGAAATAGATGAGGATGGTGAGAATGAGGAGGACATTGAGATGGGGGAGGATGGTGAGATGGGGGAGGATGGTGAGATGGGGGAGGATGGTGAGATGGGGGAGGATGGTGAGATGGGGGAGGATGGTGAGATTGAGGAGGATGGTGTGATGGAGGAGGAGAGTGAGAGCAGTGAGGAGAGTGAGAGCAGTGAGGAGAGTGACAGTAGTGAGGAGAGTGAGAGCAGTGCGGAGAGTGAGAGCAGTGAGGAGCCTATGGTACCATATGCCGAGTCCACCCGTACAAGAGATGCAACAATTGCGACTCTGGCTGAATGGATGGCCAGGAGGCGTAGGAGGCGCATGAGACGCTGGAGGCGTATGAGGCTCAGGATTAACGAGTCATAAAACATTACATTAGCTAGCTCATCGCGTCAGCCGTTGCCCTGGTTTTATGTAATACTGTCGTTACAGGCTGTACCTGGCTCAGAGTAAAGAGGCAGGGGAGGGTGGATGAACGATGGACGGGGTTGGGCAATGCGACATAGGTTATCGAAGAATAAAGGTGAGAAAGGAGTAAAGAAGGTGCCTGAAATACATAATAATAGTTGGTAGGGAATATGATCATCGTTTCGCAGCGTTGCAAGAAATTACGCAGAGCGAAGAGTTTGCCGGTCGCGATTCTTGATACGTGATGTCTCGTGACGACAAACCAAATGAAATGCATAGGAAAATGCCATGATACAAAACCGAGATGTATGCTGGATCATCCAACATGGTAGTCTCGTATACATTGTTCTTCATGCAAGATTGTACAGCATCGTAGATCATGAAGCATGCTACATTAATAACACCGCTATCAGGTGTTACATGAGGGGAGCCGTGATGCTCAGTACTGGCTTCACGCTCAGATGTCCCTGATTGACGTTGGTCCTGTTATGGAAGTGGAGGCGAGGACACAAATAAGAGTCATATTTTGTGCGTGAACATATCATCGTGAAACCTTCTGGATAAAAGCTTGTGTTTCGAAAAAATATCGTGTCTCACAGTCTCATTCTTGTCCCGTGTTCACAGCCTGAAGCTTAACCTTGTAGGCGCCAGTGAAATCACATAATTGGTGAACAGTGAACAACATGCGAATGATGCTTCGTGCCAGTGAACATGTGAGTTCGTCAAGTGGCGACAAAGAACGCAATTACCTCAGTGCCTTTAAAAACAGTGATGATGATACCCTTCATCTTCAGTCTCAGAATCACATTTCCCCCATAAGTATAAATTATTCCTCTCATCCTTCTCAATTACTAACTCTTTTCCCAACGTCCCCTTCAACACCAGCAAAGCTTGAAAATACTTTACACCACCGCCTTAAATAACCTAAGACCTGATAACACTTATAGACCACAAAATGTGTCGAGAAAGAGAAGAGACATGGCTGTGCAAGCACTGCCGCCGGTTTCTCAAACTGGTGAGGTATACAATATGGGAGTGTGATGGATTCAAACGAAATGGTGTTTGTACTGAGGTCAAGAAAACACTACCGACGACTGTTTACTCGAATGATCCGGATTGCAAGTATTGTAATGCGCCGAGGAGATGGCCTGAGGATGAGGCTTATGAGGCGTGGAGGAAGAATCAGAATGGCTCGTCGCGATGGTGATGGTGAGAATGGTTATGGATGTCGGTTTAGGAATGGACGAGGAAGCGCTTGTCTACTATGAGTAGACAGCGGCTATACTTAAAGTCTCAGATTAATCGAGTTGACTCGAGGCTCTGTAGTCGTTGATACTGGATGCAATCTTATCATTTGACCGGCTCCTGAACCCGGTCCTAGACTCTATCGGTATCCATCCCGATCAAGTGACACGGCATAAATACTCCACATTCTCCATTCGGCCATCTTATCTTTCTGACATTTTCCGACCGACGAATCACACCCACTCTCAATGACAGATTGTGGGGGCTTCCATCTCCGATCTTCATGACGCCGGCCGACGCTTTTCTCCTCCATCACTTTTAGCCTGCGCCCGGAATTTGAACTCAAGATCTACCCCAGGAAACTGAGCTGACCGGAATTCCGAACATTCACCAATACTTGCTTCTAGCGATTTCCGATTAAGGAATCACTAATGCCGAGGACAACGGGCGAATCGCGTGTAAGGCGCTCTTGTGAGCGCTGTCGGTACGTTATCAGTCGCGATAGAAACGAGATACTGATGATGGGGATAGGGAGAAGAAGATTAAATGTCCGGCTGAGAAACCGGGCTGTTCGCATTGTCGAATGGCGAATCAGACGTGTACTTATCTGCCTAGGAATCACGTCACCAGTAGTCGAAGATCCTTCGCTCGGAGCTTGTTAGTCACTACGCGCGGGCTACGATGAACGAGAGAGCTGATGTAGAAAAGCAGACCTCTCAAAGCGCAGCATGCTAGTATATCTCCGACTGCATCGAGTCATGAGATAGAGTAAGTTCTTGGGTCGAGTCAGTGTCCTAACTAATTGTATTGAAGTCAAGGCTTTGGGAATAGACATCAAAGCCAAGATGTCAATACCTGGAATGGTCATGCAAATTCGCCGCGTGTACATCCGCAATTACCTCCGATAACAGCTATGCTCTCCGAAACATCCTCATGGTACGATATATCTTCCGAACCATGTTGACTCACTAACAAGAATAGGTCACCAGCGAACCCGGAACCCCCATCAGACCTCCTAACGGACTTTGTGAACGCTTATCGTGAGAAGATCTACTTCCAACCGCTTCCGCTCTTTGATCCAAAACGTCTCCAGCTTAAGATCGGGACGTTACCTCAGTACCTCCGGTGGAGCTTCCTAGGGTTGTCGCTGCATTATACCAGTCATAACTTCTACTATGGATTGGAAGGGAAGGCTATTGAGTACTACACCACGTCAGCGAGAAGTGTAGTTGTTGATTTGGCGGCCGAAGGGCTTGTGCAGCTGGAGGTTATGCAGGCCTTGTGTCTACTTGCTTTGTGTGATCATATTGGTACGTTCATTCTCATGCTACTTACTCGTCGCTAAGGAAGGTCAGCTGGCAAATCTTCCCGGGCTTGGATGATGATAGGCATGGCAGCCAAGCTGGAGTCGCTTCGGCTCTCAGATTCAAAGGTCAGCGGTTCACGACAGTCTGATGATGCCATATCAAGATGTCACTGGAGCATCGCTATCCTAGAAAGCACCTTTACTCCCCACTGCAACACACTCTTCGAAGTAGCCCATGCACCGAATTATCCCAAGAGCGTTCCTAGACCAACGACTCTGCATGGGATGAAGACGTATTGCGCGGACTTGACGGATGCATACGAAGCAAACGTCCAAGACGTCGGGATTGTCGCAACATGTCTTGGTTACATCTCCGTTTGGGGCAGTATCATTTCTTACCTTCGCGACATCCGCAACGGAGCGAACGAATATCCATGGCTAGCAACCTCAAGACACAACCAAATCACCGTCAAGCTATACGAGCTCGAAAACATCACCTCCCATCGCCATCTCATCCGCAACGCCCCCTTCCCAGACCAACCACCCTCCGAACTCAGCGAAAACAGAGAATACTGGGCACCCTGGGTGTTATTCCAAGTAATGATGCACGCCACCCAAGCAATCCTCAACAACCCCTTCGTGCAACTCGTCGCTCTTCGCCGCGCAGGTCGGAATTTCCAGCCACGATCTTTTCTGCAGAATACGGTTGATCAAGCTTTGTTCCATGCAGAGTGGGTTTCTAGACTTGTGAGGATGTGCGCGGATAGACAGTTTGAGGTTAACGATCCTCTAGTTGGACAAGCTGTTGCTGGATGTGTTTCGATACTGTGGATATTCCAGTTTGCGAGGGATAGGAAGGTCTCGGAAAAGGCGAAGGAGAATCTAGGTATTTGCGAGACCTTTTTAGAGCACTTGGCGCGAAAATGGCCTCATATTGCTGAAAAGGTGAGTCTCCCAAAACTCAAGTACTCACTGATTCTAACAACGTTGTAGGTCGAGATTCTACGAACCCTCAATATCAAAGTCAAGAAGAAGCGACAGTCTCCACAAGATGATGAATCTAGCAGCGCCACTATTCAGTTTGAACCAGATATGATGTGGGAGCTTCTTGATCCTGCCATGACAGGTATTGACTGGGGAGTTTATGCAAGGATGGGGGACTTATGCTGCGACGAGCGCTACGATCAAGGTTGCGACCAAGTTTATACATCCGATCAATAGCGATGAGGATAATGCGCCGATGGAGAACGTTTCGCATAATTTGTTTGATCTGGAGGATGTTTATGGGGAGCCGTTTCTTGATCAGTTCTTTTCTGATTCTTTGCTTGTCAATATCTCATAGACATATTACACAGAGTTATCGGCCAGTATAAAGCTCAGCTGTTTGATGACCTTTACAGTATTTGAATGAGTCTCTAATCATGTTCTGAATATCTTTGCTCAGAATAACGCTTGTGCAGCGCCAACTTCGGTCGCCGCTAAGAAGCCGATTTTGCCTTGAGAACCTCGCCGTCCAATCATCGTGATACACAGATGCGCGGACAGCAAGCCACAGCTACGTCACAGCCAATACGAGATGCTGAGTTTGTAACATGTCTGACATGAGACGAATGAGAAGACGAAGTGGCTTCATGGCGCTGACACGGACGTTTGCCAGCGGTGTATAAAACGCGCAGGCTAGCTGATGATGCTCACCTACGGATTTTCAGCTTTCAAAATGCTTGTCTCGCAATCTCTCCTCTCGCTTGGGTCCATCTTTAGCTCGGTGACCACGTTGCCAGGATGTGGCGAAGTCAATGTCTTTTATACGCGAGTCCATCCTCTAGACTGCTGATGACATGTTTACTGACGTCGTGAAGCGGATTGCCTGGTCGGCATACATATGTTACGCAGCAAGGCTATGATGCCGCTCTTGTTGAAACTCAGATCTTCAATCATACGCGCCTGCTACGGGAGGCGGGATACAACGTGAGAGGTATATTCATCGTAATCAATAACAGGCTTGCGTTACTGACTGTTATCCAGCGGTCTGGAGAGGCCCCGAAATACCTGGCGCCGAAATGAGTAAGCACATGAAAGACGTGCACTGGAACGTTGCCGGTATTGGCTTTGGAGTCCGAGGATCTCAGATTTCAGACGTCATCACGCTCTTCGAAGGTAGGAAATTTCTTTTGACTGTGAAAATGAAGAGTATTTGCTGAACTAGACAGAGACTCTTGATATATACCGCGAAGAAGCACCTGATGCCAAATTTGTGTTCAACTACAATCCGTTGACCTTTTTATGGTCTGTTAGACGGTATTTCCCGCTGTCGAGTGACTGTAAAGATCATCCGGGAATGGATTTGGTAAGACTTACTGATGTAATGACTGGGTCAAGCTGAACATGCATCTCCAGGGATACATCACGATTTGCGATAGGGCGTGTGCTTGAGCGGGATGACAGCGTATGAACCAACGACGATAGATTGGATCCAGGGTTTCCAATACATCAAGATTAGAATCGCATGAGGAATATAACATTTGGATAAGCCCAGACCTGCTTAACCCTTTGAATAGCGTTTTGCAACGGTGGCTTAGTCTTTACCCGACATCTTGCCGTTCACCTGAAGAAGAGGGGCAGAGGTTGTCTCCAGCCAGTTGTAGGAGATTCCACTTATTCTTAGTGCAAATATTATGGTAAAACTAAGTGATCACAAGGCGCTGTTTTCGTAGTTTCCCTAGCATGTTCAAAATAGATAGCGCCTCTTGAGGGCAGTAATTACGTGGGATTCTGGGCTTGAAACCAAGTCATATTGCTACACAGAAACATGTAGGTTCTTTTCCGTTTATTACTCGTACATGTAGCTAACGACCGTTTGGACAGGTAGTTCAAGCCTTGTTCGACTATTCGTGGCAAGATATCGATAACCTTAGCCGCTGGCCGTCTCAAAACGTGCAAAATAAAACGACTAGGGTTTTCAAAAGTATAGTAACAGGAGTTTGTGACAGGGGGCTTAGTGTGATGGCCATATAAGTACTTTGAAGTATGCGAAAGAAATGAGAACATGACCCCCAGTTGTATCAACAAAATACCAAGATAGTGCCACTTTCCCGCAATACGCCAGCCATACTGAGAAGGGAGATTGGGAAGAATATTCTAGAAAGATTTAAGGTATGGCAAACTAGAATACTACCGCACCGTTTCAAAGCCGCTACGGCACAGAAACGTCACGATAAGCCTTGCAGGTGACAGATCGCACCGACTCGCCCTGCCACGTGTACATGGCTCATCCCTCCCTCGACCACGCTAGGACTGCCGTGACGGATCAAGCACAACGGGCTGCAACCACATTACGACTCCCAGGGATTCGGGACACAGCCACCGAGTACCAGGAATGCATCTTGGCGAGAGGGTGTACGGCATGCAGATCAAGCAGCGCCCAATGTCTGGGGGAACACATGACGGCCGGTCATGGTTGCAGGGTCGACGTTTTGGGACACAGCCTAAATCAAGGGGTATGGTATGTGAACACCTGGGGCTGGGATCTCACGATAGGGATACCACTCTGGCGTGTATATACGCCTGGCTTATCAGATGGTGGGGTGTTGATCCCTGCGGCCCGGATTTGGGTGGCATTGGCGGAAAAGCAGGGACAGAGCTTGGATTGTGGCTGCAAATAGTTTTGGTATAAGGAATTAAATTCAAGGATAGCTTATATGTTGGCCTGCGTACGAAATCATGGTTCGGAATAGCGTCACGTTGAGGGCATAAAAGTAGCAACTTGCGGTACGGTGACGTAGCGTGATGTACTGTAGTATCGCGCCTTATGGTCTTCAGGAAAATGTGCACGAGGTTCTTCATACATAAAGCTTCCTATCTATCTCTATTACTTAAGCTACACTAGTCATTCATCACGCAATCATGGACAACCAAGCCGCAACCTCCCATGTTAACATGCGCTTCAACAAATCACATCCTTTACAACACCCTAACCCTTGAATGCCTTTCCAGTACTCACATTAACCTTCGTCCACACAGAGCCTGTAGACATGTACCAAGCGAACTGAACTGGCCAATGGACATGCATCATCCATAACCAAGGAAGAGGATCCCAAGACTCAAAGGTACCATCCTTCCAGTAAATGATGTGCTGTACAAACGCCCGAATGGACTTTTGGATATCTGAAAGACTCATTGTGCCTCGGAAGAGAGTCAGGTAGAAGGGATACAGAACAAGCTCGACAAAATCTTGGCCGACCCAGTAGTATTGCTGGGGATTGGTAGGCGACACAGGTGGCTTTGTCAAAGGTCTTGGTGTAGATGGGGTAAGAACGGAGAGATACTCATCAACAATCTCGGGAGTGTTGTTGAAGAGAACAGTAGCGGTGTGAACTCTTGGATTGCACTCAATGGGGTATATCGTGACCTCTTTCTCAACGCCAGACTTGACGGCATCTTCATCTTCCCTGTCGATCAAGAAGTCAAAGCTCATATGTCCCGTGAAACTATCCCCACCTTCTTCAGCTTGTTTCAGTGTAAAGTCAAGCATCGCTCTGCTCAGCGGTGAATCAACAGGCAGAGCTGAGTAATGCATGAGGACATCAGCAGAACGACACGACACAAACGCACAAACGCGACCGCGAATGACGAGCGCGTGAGTGCAGAACTCAGGACCTGTGATGTACTCTTGTATGATGAAGGAGCATTTGGCAGTCTCGAAGGGAATGGTCTCGATGCGTGCGAGGGTAGCTTCTTCGGAGAGAAGAGGAAGTAAAGGCATTGCAAAGCGTGCGACATCATCTACACCAACAGGTTTGACAAGATATTGTCTTGCACCATGTTTATGTTCAAGACCTCCATTTCTTTGGAGAAAATTAATAACATCTTCTTTATCCTCAACAGCCTCCGTCAACGGAACCGTCAGACCAAGACCCTTGGTATGCTCGATAAACGCATCCTTCTCATGAAGTCTTCGAATATCCTCAACGCCAAATTGAATCGCCTTGGCATTCGTACGAGCTTCGATGATTTCCCGAACCGCAGCGTCTTCAACAGCCGCATTAACATCCGAGACAGAAACCCAAAGATCAACATTTTCATAGTGTATGATCTCGACAATTCGATTGAGATATGGGTCATTCATCGTCGTTTCTGAAGGAGGCGGGAGACGATAGTACGCGTCGATTGCGAAGGATACGCGACCAGGCGAGAGGGAATGACAATCTGCGCCTATGACACGATGGCCTCGACGATGAAACATTCGTGCGAGAGAGAGACCCTTGGCCATGTTCACGCCTGTGACCAAGACTGTAACTTTGTCCAGATTATCGCCGTCATTTTGGGATCGTGAGGGTTTGGAGGTGAAGCGGTTCAAGAGGTAAGCTCCCAATGCAAAGAGGGCGTTTGTTGGTAGGAATATGAAGCTGAGGAGGAAGAGAGCCAAGTTCTTGGCGAATTCAATCGCTCGAGAGCTCTCCGGAGCCTGATTTGGCTTTCCCATGATGAATGTGATGTAAACTCTAACAATTGAGCTGTAGCAGTATACAATTGACAATTATGAGCTTCATTGAGCTACAGCTATCGAGGATAAAGCTCAGAAACGCGTTGTGAAAAAGTCAATTGGAAGACGTCATGACTTGGGCGTGTCTGCGGAGAATGGTCTCACTAGCACGCCGGTGCAGCTCCGGAGCAGCACATTCCGATCACAATCCCGTCCCCTCACTACTAAGACCCTCTAACCCATCTCACATTAGTCTAAGATCGCTCGGAGAGGGGAAATACTTTAGGCTTCTTCGCCAGGAAGATTAGCTCCGATGGTTTCACACCATGGATATCTCATGCATATGCAGCTTTTCACACCGGTCCGTTTGCCAACCAATTACAGCTCCAGCCTATTCCTCGAGGTATCACAACAAAAAAACACACCATGTGTGGAATTGCCACTGTGCATATACCGATGCAAAAGGTCGAGACTCTCTTTTTCCTTCCATCAGCCCACAATACTGTTACACCGAGACGCTGTGCTACGTGTATGACGTGCTAGACTCGCGAGCAGGTGGATAGAAGAGAAGAAGAACGCGGAATAAGAGGCGGTCAGAGAATAACGGTCCCCGTAAGGCGCAAGGGTAGATATCGTAGATCTGCAGTGCAACATTCCCATTGTCCTTTTTCCCCATCTCACTTCAGGGTCTAGGCATTTCACATGTCCCCATGTTATTTTTGGCCAAGCGATGGTCACTAGGTTAAACGTGGGGGAAAACCTAATGAATGACGCGCACATGCGAGATGGTAGTGTAATCGACGCCCTCCCGCTAATATCGCCCCGTCTTTACGAGAATACAGTCTAGACAGTAAACTTTACCCTCTCATGAGTCCTAGGACATAGATCTAGGTACAATCTCGCCCCACGCGGGGCCTAAAATCCTACCCCTGAACGACAAATTCACGGTACATCCCGTTGCTGTTGCTGGGTATATGACACCTCGAGAAAGAGAGATTCGCAATATACCTTACCAAACAGGCTAGCATAGAACATATGTCGTGCTCAACGGCTTGGTTCTCAAGGGCTATGTTATATGCACTCATACAGAAGCGTGAGAACTAATGCTTCAGACCCATCGTAACCTGACCATCATGACACCAACATTAGATACATGCGTCCGCGTGCAAACATGCACCTGTAGCCAAGTCTCGGGCCTCAAACCACCTACCCAATGAAAACGGTCCTCGTGTCTCTGTACCTCTCCCTCAACCACTCGTTTACGGACAACTCATGTAGCGTTAACTTGCTCTCGTGAAAAGAACCCCGGCTTGAGAGCTGGTCGGCAGTTAAATATCCCTCAGAGGGGGTGGTATTCACACATAAAAAGCTCTGCCCATCACCCTCACTGCCCTGGATTCCAAGCTACACACATCCTCTACACCCTTCCATCCCTATTGTACTACCCCAAAAACACCACCCACCATGTCTGATATGAGTGCTACCGTCGAGCCCACCGCCAAGGGTTTCGCTGTCTGTGGCTACGAGAAGATCGAGTATGACTTTGAGTTTCTCGATGGTGTTTTCAACACTGCCAATCCTCAGCTGTACCAGCTCTACTCCCCTTGGGGACGATGTCTGGCTGTCATGGACCTCAACATCTTTAACCTCTATGGGAATGAGATGCAGAGGTACTTTGATCATTATGGCATTCCTCTTACTATCCACAAGACAATGATTGGTGAGAAGGCGAAGAGCATGGATACGCTGTTGTCTATCGTTGATTCCATGACCGACTTTGGTATTTACCGAAAGGAGCCTGTTCTCGTTGTTGGTGGCGGTCTCGTCACCGATGTTGCTGGGTAAGTCTTCAGCTACTGCTATTCATAGCCCAACTGACCGTTACAGCTTCGCTTGTGCTGCGTATCGCCGCAACACCAACTACATCCGCATCCCCACCACAGTCATCGGTCTAATCGATGCTTCAGTCTCCATCAAAGTCGCCGTCAACTACGGCCGCTACAAGAACCGTCTTGGTGCCTACCACGCCCCATCCCACACATTCCTTGACTTCACTTTCCTCCGCAGTCTCCCCGTAGCACAGATCCGCAACGGCTTCGCGGAGCTGATCAAGATCTCTACTTGTGCTCACAAGGATACTTATGATCTTCTTGAGAAGTACTGTGAGCAGCTTATCAACACTGGCTTTGGACGATCAGATGATGCTGGCCCTGAGATTAAGGAGGTTGCTGATAAGATCTGCCGTGCTGGCATTCATGAGATGCTGAAGCTGGAGACACCGAACCTGCATGAAATTATGCTTGATCGTGTTATTGCCTATGGCCATACCTGGTCGCCTCTCCATGAGCTTGTTCCTGAGACCCCTCTTCGTCATGGCCATGCTATCTCCATTGATATGGCATACTCTGCTACCCTCGCTCACATCCGTGGTCTCCTCTCATCAGAGGAACATACCCGTCTCTTGAACCTCTTCTCCCGAGCTGGTCTCTCCATGGATCATCCTCAGTTCGATGCTCCTCTTCTCGAGAAGGCCACAGCTGCTATTCTCAAGACCCGCGACGGCAAGCTTCGCGCTGCTGTTCCCATCAACCCAATGGGCGACTGTGTCTTCTTGAACGACGTCAGCCACGACGAGATGGTCGCTGCTCTGGAGGAGCACAAGAAGATCATGAAGTCTTACCCTCGCCAGGGCGCTGGCCTCGAAGCTTTCGTTGACTCTAGCGACACTGGATACACCATGAACGGTGCCCCCGTTGAGAACGGCAGCGCTCAGAGCATTCCCCTCAATGGCGTCGAGAACGCCAAGCTTCATGCCTCTGGTCCTGAGGGTGTTGATGGTCTTCAGCAAGACTCCAGCAGTGACGACGACTATGTCGTCAGCTCGGCCAAGACCAATGGCCACCAGGACAAGGGTATCCTTAGTGATCTGAAGGAGAAGGCGAATGGTCTTCAGAACCAGATCGCCAAGGCTGTCACTGTTCAGAGTCAATAATTGCATCAACAAAAACAAAATTCATTGCATTGAGAAATGAGTATACGATTGTTAGGTACTTGGGTTAGCTGACTGGGATTACTTAACATCTCGGTCTTTTTAGCATTATGATACCGGGTCTGAGAGCGAGATGATAAATCACTCAGCATCCACGGTTTTACATTCAATTCAATATACAAACAAGGATTTTATTCCATATAACGCTCGGATTGAGTTGTGACTGTATGCTCTGTTCGACGTTCTCGTACCGGGCTGATATCCAGGATCAGGGTACGCAATTGGGTTTCTTGTCCATCACTCATTGCCGTTGATCATGTTGATGAAGTCCTCTGCCGCGTTCTCCGAAAAGAACTCCACTTCTCGTGCCATACATCGTCGTATGTAGTCCTGGCCACGTTCAAACATCCCCTTCTCGTATTCCGTCAATGCTCTTTCCAGCGCATTGTCCTCAGTGTCTGCGCCACTAGTTTGTGTAAAGTACTTAACGATCGCCTTCGCCAGCATGAGAGCATCCAACATCGCCATATTGACTCCTTCGCCCACAAGCGGCGTGGCAAGATGAGCAGCATCTCCAAGAAGGGTAACTCCAGGGACTCGTTGCCAACCAACGGACGAAGCGGGTAAGCGATATAAAGGCCATGCACGAAATGGTCCTTCAGCATTGGTTAGATATTCCCGCACATTCGGAGGCCAGTTTGCGAAGAGCTTTGGTGACGACAGAAATTTCTGACGAATGTCCTCCGTGTCTTCATGGCTCAGAGGTCTGCGATAGAGCTCTTCCGGCGCATCCATACCCATGTAGAATCGATAAGAACGGTCAGCTAGCTGCTGAACGGCCATGATCTTGTGCTGTCCCATTGCGAGCATGTTCCCTGAACCTGCGTGTTCCAGTGCGGCAGTGTAGCTGGGGTTGTCGTGAGATATGCTGCCTTCAATGAAGACTTTACCAGAGTATTCCGGTTTCGCTGAACTCAGCTTGAGATGCATCAGTACAGACCACGACTTGAGAGGCTACTTGACGTACCAGTGGGCGCACCTTGCTCCACGCTCCATCAGCCCCAATGATAGCACGGAAGCCGGAAACAGAATTATCATTGGAAAAAGAAATGACATGCTCAGCAGCGGTGTCTCCTCTCTCAATAGACTCTACAAGGTGACCCCAACGAATCTTGTTAGTCGGAATAGAGTCAATCAACAACTTCCGAAGTTGCAGCCTGTCAATCTCAGGAGCATCGCGGTCTTCACCAAATACAGCCTTGACGGTGCCTGAAGGGTTCTGCATGAACACACGAGATGCATCCCATCGAGCAATGCTCTTGAATTTGTCAAACAACCGAGCCTCCTTGAGAGCAAGTTGACCAGAAGAGGCATGGATGTCTAGAGTTCCTCCTTGATTGATGAACTTGGGCTCCGGGCTTTCGTCACGCTCGTAGACGATGTAATCGATGCTGTTGATCTCGAGGAGACGGGCGAGAGTCAGACCGCTGGGGCCTGCTCCTATAATGGCAATGGGTGCTTTGGCAGGCATATTGGATGTTTCTTGATTGCTTGGAGTATTTCTCTCTGTGGCGTTGAAAGATATGATGGCTGCTTGCTATGTTTTATATGTGGAAGTTGATGAGTGAACCAAGAGTGACGAGTGTCCACGGACAATAAAAGTCCCTCCAAAGTCCGGTATTACTCCGTGACTGGCATCTCATAATTCGAATCTTGGATATTATGCAATGCGGATGAATCTATTGAGCCTGTGCAGTCATCATCCTGACATTTCCGAGTCTGCTGCAATTGATTGGTGGACATCGGAGAGTAAGCACTTGTTTGCTCCGATCCCAGCCAATAAGAATGCGACTTTTCGGTCTCGATGACAGCGTGGAACTCTCTTTGTCTGATGCTTTCATCCTCTCCTCTACATCCTTGATCACCCTAAGTTTCTGTGAAGAAGAAAATTCCATCAACCTTGACTCGAATGTCTTCACCGGCGAATTCCGGCTTGGCTCGTTTTGCGGTAAGCGTCATTCACCCTGCACTGAAGCTGACGCTCACGAATTATTAGTGCGACTACTGCAAGCAAAAGAAGTTTAGGTATACAACGCGATACATCAAGAGTTTATCACTCCAGAGGTTAAACCTGTTAACCACGTAATAGATGTTCGAAGCAGCTTCCCAAGTGCAGCGCGTGCCAACCATGGCCAGGTCCTTGTAACTATTCGCGAGACAAACCGGCTCTCAAAAGCAGCGTCAATGAGCAGGCAACCCCTGCGCCTCTTGAGTTGACAAACTGGCAGAGCATAGAGAGGCTAAATGAGCGATTGCAGAAAGTTGAGGAAGCAGTACAAGCTCTGACTCCTACCGTAGCTGATGGTGTCGAGGCTGTGAATCACGGTCCATCAACCAATTACCGACAGGTAGTTGAAAAGGAGTGCGGATCTCAAGACGGAAAGGATTCACATCCAAGCCTGAGTGTTGGAGATGTGAATTCTTTTTCCTTTTTAAAGAACACATCTATCACCAACACAACTATCGGATCATCACCGCTTCATCAGCATGCTGCCAAAGAGTTTCAGTATTTGTCAGATTCCATAACAACAGCGGGCGTCACCGGTAAGAGTTACGGCAATACTGGCTTTTTTAACCCTCCAAAGGTGAAGGGTATCAAATGATAGGCCGTAAGTATTCCCCCGAAAGATGCTCGACCCAGCTAACTATTCAAGGCTTCTTGGAAAACGCCAGCTTGGGTGACGCGTTCTTCATCACACCTTTAGAGAGCCTCCTCATACAAACCATTTTCAGACCTGAGACCGTCTCGAAAAAGGCTTGGGTGGTGTACATCAACTACATGGTCGTCACTATGCTAGCACATAACGAAGCTGTCAGAGCTCAAAAGTACAGGGACAACATGAAGCTGGCGCTTAACGATAGTAGAATCTTTCTAGAACCCCACGAGGTCAACCTTCAAGCCCTCATCATGCTAGCCATTCATGGCGAAGATTATGCGTCGCCTAATCAATCTTGGATGCTTGTTGGCCATGCCTGTCGTCAAGCTGAGGCTTTGAGATTGCACGCACCGTCTGAACAAGATTATGAGACGAGACAGCGAAAACTGAGTCTTTTTTGGCTTCTTTTTGCTGTAGACAAATCATGTGCTCTTGCGTTTGGTCGCCCATGTTCTCTCCCATCAGCAAGATACTCCCAGGTTCCGCTGCCAGATTTGCGTTATTTGACAAGGTTTCAACCTCATGTTGACTCTCCTGATGCAGAGAGACGGGCCCAAAAATCAGTATTCGGAGGCCATATGTTTCTTGCGCGTATTGAGCTCGCGCAGATGATTGGTGTGAGCCTAGACGGGAGCCATATCCCCAAGACAGAAGACGGCTTGCGCGAACGTCTGGAAGAGTGGTATGCTCGAACAGATAAGGTGACTTCTGATAGAGTCCAATTAGGATTACACATGCTAACCCTCAGTAGGTATTGAGCGATACACTCCAGAATGAAAGATCTTTCTCAAGCCCTAACGAACTACGCGAGATGGAATTGGGCATCAGCACTATCAAGTTTGAGTACTTGCATGTCTCGATGGTCCTCCTCAAATCTCATTCACCTTCTGCCAACTTGAGACTGGAGACTGCGAGGCAAGGCATCTCTCTTCTTCCTTCGATGATCTCCAATTGGACCTCGATATACAACAGTATGGTCTGGTAAGTCGCGTCCTAATTATTCTGCGCAGATACCTAAGAATGGACAGGCATCTCTTATACTACCCTTTCATACCGTATTTCATCATATTCGAGAACTTGGTCCACAAACATGCGCTTTTAAGTAACATCACGATCCAAAGAGACTTCGAGCTTTTGTCTATGACGGTCTCATACTATGCTACCATGAGAGATCAACTGCAAATACTGGCTCCGTTGTGTAAACGCCTTGGGAATACTGCAGCAGTGTTCTTTCGCTTGGCAAAGCAGTACGTTGATAGCTCAAATACCTTTACCCCGACTCAGCAGCTCTCAGCGAATGTCTCCGTCCAATCTTCAGGGAACATACAAATGGAGCTAGGTAGTGAAATTGGCGTTGATCTGGAGCATTATATCCAGTGGCTACCACCAAGTATGATCTCTCCGCAGGGTTCGCGCACCACCGTGATCCAAGACGGGGATCCGGTTCACGTTCCGTCTAGAAGCGCTTCATCAGAGTCAGTGCGGCGAGAATTACGAGGTACCAAACGGCCGTTTGATGTCATGTTTGACTGGTTCGCTTGGGATGTCTACTACGGCGAGTAGAACGGTGATATGGCATGAAGATATTAACATGAATATGTTAGAAAGTCTTAGGTAGAACTAGATGCCGGGTTGTCCTTGTGTGTGTAGCTAGCCATCTCTATGACCTGTGGCCTGTCCGTATTGCTCTTGTGCTTGACCTCTGTCCTAGGTCCAACTACAAAAGTCAGCAAATATTCATGGTTCATCATCGTTTGTTGTTGGACTTACATATACTGAGGTAGATAAACTTGATCATTACTGGGAACCAGATAGCCACGGCAACGAGCTGTCCAAAGCCCCATGTTGATAGGCCATCATCAGCCGAGTGCATGTCCAGAAGTTCAACCATCTCGCGCAGACCAATGAAGATCATGATGACGGTTAGGAGTTCGATGGCAGCCCAGAAGACACCCAACGAGAGCTTGGCGCCTTTGGTCTCTGCGAATTAGAATATTGTTCGAGAGTCTCCCCCAATCTGCGTGTACTTGATCTTATCTCTGGTCATTCGCTTTTTAGTAAAATCCACAATCCAGTCGATAATGAGACAGGATACAATAATGTGAGCAACAAAGCGACAGGCAAGAGTAATGTCGAAGAAGTCGTAGCTGTTCTTTTCCTTAATTCCCTGGCAGAAACTCATTGGACCAGGGTCACCTCCGCAAGCATCCACGGTCGAAACCTGCTTTAAGTGTTCTTCAAATGCATCGGCGTTAAAGTCCTGAAACTCTGTGATGACGGTCATGAGAATCCAAGAAAGTACAACGAAGAATAGAGTATAAAAGCGGCGCTCTCCAGCTCGGTGCATCACGAGCTGCGCAAACAGGACGGGATATATGCCTGCTGTGATGAGACCCTGCAAAATGCGATGGTTGAACATCCAAGAGAAGAGGCTAAGCATGTTTGCCAAGCCAGCTCTATTTCCGCCGTCGAACGTGATGATGGCTGTGATAGAGATGGTAGCAGCGAACAGAGCCTGCGACTCTTGAAAGTCGAGCATAGCGGAAGATGCAGCTTTGGCGAAGCGTGTTTCGGACAGTGTTGTCTGCCACCTTTGGCATGTTTGGCGGAACACAGAGTCTTTCTGGAAAGAGCTAGTCATGCGGCCAAACGTTCGGATCCAGGATCTTGTGAGTTTAAAGCAGAGACCAAGGAACAGAACGAGCACCAGCTGGATGATATACGCCGTGACGATCTTCAAGGTTATGTTAGCGTCTAATGTAATAGGCAGGATAGGTCACTTACACCTTGTCCGGCGATGTCCAAATCGATGCCAGCACTTGCGGCCTGACAATAAGGCTTAGCCATGACCCTCCCAAACTTGGCGATATTATCCGGTGAAACAGGACCGCACTTGAACCCTTGAAGACTACTCGTACAGCGGCCGTAGGTAGAATCGGAGCACGACGCCCAAGCGCAGTCTCTCACCTTGCGAAAGACATTCAAGGAATTGAACTCCTCAACGGTTCCGAAATGGAACTGCTCATCCATCTTCTTCTCACTCTCTCGATCGATCGTGTCGTTCCCAGGACCAACCAGCATCCCCAACGTCGCCAGTGTCATGCAGTTCCAGAGATTGGCAGGAATTTTGTACATCAGTGTCGCGTTAGAACATGTCTTAGTACAGTTTAGTGAACTACCATCTCCATTATCGCAGCCATAGGAAATAAGCCGCGCGCCGACGGTCGGATTCTCAATGATTGACCTGACGCGGAAGAAGTGCGCCGTCTCCCAGGCCTGCCACTGTTCGGATATCGCGATGCCGTGGTATGTTCTGTTGAAATCATATTTATCTATGACCTGAAACGTTCGTTCGACCATTTTAACAAAGAATGGAGAAGAGAGAGGAGAGGATGAAAAAAATCGAGGTAATTCTCATTTAAGGCTGATATAGGACCCCTGAGGCCTACAGATTTAGGCCTATGAGATGCGCTAGCAGGGCTCCACAGTAAGCACCGCCCTCTATCTTGGTTCCTTATTTGGTGGAATCCGATTGCCAAGACTCCAGGCAGATAAACCAGCCTGTGATAAAATTTGGGGGCCGTTGTCAAGTTACTTTGCCACCAACGAGAGCTGAGGGGCAAGAAGGCCACTGACGTTAAGTTGAGGTGCCAAAATTACTTGGTCTAAGATTCACTAAATCTACACTAAATTTATCTAAACTTACCCGAGGCTTTTTGTGACCTAGTTAAGATAGAGGTCCTAAGTTTTAACGCACCCCCTTGCCCCCAATCACCATTGGCCTTTGAAATAAACTCGAGTGGCCACTCTATATATATTCCATAACTTGATGGTACCTGTCGCTTGACTCGTTGTATCCAGGCTGTAATGATGGTCTTGCGGAATGGGAAGGATGGCGACACTGGCACTAGAGCGACCGAGGCAAACACATACTCAATGACGAAGAAATGCGCCATAATGATTTGGGCAGCGTGATTGTCGGAATCAGATATTGTGAGGAAGTCGGAATCGCTGGCCCCTCCGAATAACTGGTATGCTCGACAAATGGCACCAAAGGCTGTCAAGAAGTCAGCAAATACTCTCACTCTGAATGAGATGGATTTGGCATCTTACCACCGACGCATGTAGTCCGCGACATCTCGAGGATACTCTGAAGATCTGCAATAAGGCTGATTTCAAGCGTGCTGTTACTCAGACGCGCAACAGCCTTTATGGATGCAATACCAGCGTCAATAGCTTCATCATCGGATAGGCCTATGTCGAATCCGTTGTTGATATCATGAACACGCTGTACATGCCCCTCTATTGAGAACATGCGAAACGCGGAGTCCTCAAATTGAAAAACTGAGCATTTTGAAACAATAGTACAGCCACGAAGCATGGACAAGAACTCTTGCATCCCATCAGGCATGTAGGAGGACTGCCATGTTAGAGTCATAAGGGTAGCATATCGAGCATCACCCTCTTCCTTGGTCTGACATGGGATACTTAGAGCAGAATTGAGTGACTTGATTGCTTTGATGCGATGCGATATGGCGTCAGAATTGAAATCAGTGCCATTGCAGAGGCCGAGATGCGAAGCTCCAAGAGCCAGCATGGCGTGAGCCAAGAAGTCGAACTGCGTTTGTCAGTAGATACACCGAACGCCCCTGCAGTAAATGTGTGCTTACTCCATGAGAATACTTCGCAACTTCTCTCCATACCTCTTCGCCTTGAATGGGAAGACCAGGGTACGCATGGAGGAGAAAGTGGTGAAAGAAGCGCAAATCAACCATAGAAAATTGCGCATCAGATAATGGTTGGGCAAGTTGAGGTGAAGGCAGATGATACTCGCATCGAAGACCAAGACGATCGCAGTTATCACAAGACGGTGTTGTTTCCTGGCATTTAACACGTCGACGCTTACAATTGAAGCATCCCCGCCTTGATTTGGTATGGCCCTTGCGAGGAATTGGTCTACGACGTGGAC
Source organism: Fusarium pilosicola (assembly GCA_020615335.1). Taxonomy (NCBI): domain Eukaryota; kingdom Fungi; phylum Ascomycota; class Sordariomycetes; order Hypocreales; family Nectriaceae; genus Fusarium; species Fusarium pilosicola. The sequence continues at coordinate 4,428,573 of JAGQDI010000001.1, read as the reverse complement.
GACCTGATATTAAGGACGAGGGAGAGGGTGACGAGGTAGATGTTGATATATCAGCAGACTTCTCAGAAGACGGTTGCTTGAGCGATGGGGTCTCTGAACGCCGCCTATTATCAAGATCCTGCGAGAGGTCGCCATCGAGAAGCAAAGTCTGGGATTCTGAGGATGACAGGGCATTATCCATGATGAAATACTTTCAGCGATGAAGATGAGCATATACAGGCATGACAGTGATGCATGATCATTTGGTATCACTGAGGCTGAAAATAGGTTACGTAGGGTGGGGGCGAGATTAGGTGTAAGCACGGATTAATATAGGCCGATTGGTTTTGACTTAACATTTATAAGGAGGTCAGTACTACCTTGATAACAATAAAGTAAAATAAAGTATTAGTTGATATCTATAATAAGTATATAATTTGAGTAAAGACCTCCGCCAGTTGTCATCTTATAGCATGAGTCACACACATTGCATTCTCAAAGTGTTACTTTTATGTTCTCAATCCATCCATCTCTCAATCTTGTGTTTAGTTTACTACAGTATCGTTGATTTAGGTGAGCTGAGTCCACCTCTTTTGAGGTAGACACTATGAGGCATGTGAGTCGAACCCGTCAATGGGCGTTGAACCATATCAAACATTGCATTACTGAAATATTACCACGGCAAGGGGATGCCATTCGTCAGCTGCGCTCCGATTCTGTCGCCCATGCATAGACAGAACACCATAGTTTGTAGCTTTTGCCCTAGAGCAGGTCGATAAAACTTTAGGTCCTAAGGAATAAGACACGAAAAGACATGTGATCTCACATAGCTAGAAGTTACTATCTACTAAGTAGCCGGATGTTCCCATTCCTAGGGCGTGAATCTCTTGCCAGCAATGCCCGCCTTTAGCTTTTCCATGTTATTGTGGCTTACATAGAGCTGAGACATAATGGCCTGACCTTCGTCTTCGTTTAAATGTACGGAGTATTCTTATACTATTATAGCCTTTCTTCATGCGGGAAGTAAGCAAGCCACTTACCCGTACAGTAAAACATACCTATGCTTATGGCTAGTCTTGCATACCATTATCTACCATTATCTACCATGTCCTACATTCCAAGTCTAAGCCAGCCACAATTGGTTAGCATACGATTCAAAGCATTGTCGCATCTAAGACCTATCGACAGACCGTGACACAGTTCAAATGACAGAGACCGTTGCTGCCGATGCAATCCAGATTGCTGCCGATTTGGCTGCTCTAGCATCAATCTGGTCATTTGGCGTCTCAATGCTTGTCTTTGCACAAGCTGAGGCTACGGCACTATTGATGAGAGCCGACATCTCAAGCAAATCTACTGATTTAAACAACAAAATGAAGACTGTCGACACTGATATTTCGACTCAAATCAACCCCCAGGTTTACCAGTACGTCGCTAAATACAAGGAAAATAATACCTTGATCGCGTCGAAGGCAACCGAGGGTCTCGACACCAGGCACTGCCGCAGCATCCTTCTACAGTTTGTTGTCCAGTTCCAAAGACATACCGGTAACCAGCTCAATGTCGAAAACTTTAAAAAGTATGCAGCTGTAGCCAGGCAAGTCTACCAAAGCAAAGAGATAGACGCCATCTATGCGGCTTTGGACACGTTGTACCTAAGCGGTCACACAGGCGCCGATATGACCCAATACCTGGATACTATCAGTGGCCTCGGGATTAACAGCGTCCCACTCACACTCCTCCATCTTTTTCAGTTACCTTCATGAGTGTCACACTGGGGGCGGCAGATACCGAGCTTCGGGAGATCTGTCTACAAGGTGGGATAGACCCTGAGATGGTGGATGTAAGAGCTGTTGAAATGCTTGATGGATTCGGAAAGCTAGTTGTTGTCGTTGGAGGTGTTATGTCAGTGGCTGATATTGTCATGCAAGTCTTGGACATCCGTGATGTAGTGGAGCAGGCAGAGAACCTGCAAGCAGCCCTGGAAGGGGACTTTAAAACCAACTATTTGAACTTCTTCAATGGTATTAGCGTGGCGTCCCAGAAGTATAACAGCGCACTTATGAATATTACAGCGCCCTCTAGCTCTATTTCTTAACTAGTTTGTATAGTTTGATTTTTTTGAAATTTATATATTGATTAAAGTTATGTTTTAAATTCAGAGAGTATTAAATACTCTGGAGATAACTATATTTAATACTATAATAGGAATTTATGATAGATTTCTATTATATGCTAAAAATTCATGAGTAGTGAGACAGTTCATATTGATTGCTGGCTTTGAGAGCCTTTTTATCACCCTTGTAAGGTAAATCAATGGCATAGAGATAAGCTTAAAGTTAGCCTAGTCGGATTTCCTTCAATGTAGAAGTCATACGTGCCTGGCTGGATATTAAGGCTTTATTGTTTTTCTGGTCTGGTTATGCTTATGCTTGATCCTCAGCCGCATTGACAAGCATCATTACCTAGCGCTTTGGTGTCAGCAGCTGATTAGACAGCGCGTATAAACAACCCCCACTTGGTGACATGATCTACGAAGGAAGTCTTGGGCTCAGACTTTAATTCGGTTACGGAAACATGCCATAACCTAACAAAAGGGCAAGGTAAGGCTTTTCTCGTTCTCGCTTCTGCTCTCGCTTATATCCCCTGCGATAAAGAGGGAGCCCATGTTAGTCAGCGACCATCTAGTTAAAAGGCTAAAAGTAGCGGTAAGTCAACTCCTTTTCTCTCAAATTCTGCAGTTGGGTATTTCAAGAGTCCAGACTTCACGAGATGGGCGACATGGCATACGATGTAGGTTTATCCCGTCTCGCTCATAGTACAAAGTTAACCCATCTTCCTCCAGCACCGTTGGAAAGGTTTGATCCCATTCGCCTGCACGGCAGTTTATTTACTAACCGACATCAGTGGTTCTCCTGGGCGACTCGACGGTTGGCAAGTCAAATGTCGCGAGTCAATTCAACCAAGGCGAATTCCACGCCGATTCCAGCCCAACGATCGGCGTGAAGCCCACCAACAAAATTGTGCAGTGCAACTCCAAGACCATCAAACTCAATCTCTGGGACACAGCCGGCCAAGAGAGATACCGGGCACCTGTTCCTTATTATAACGAAGCGGTAGCTGTCATGTTAGTTTATGATGTAACCAGCCGCCAGAGTTTTGAGAATGCGGCACGCTGGTTGCAAGAGGTTCGAGATCACGGTGAGCCTGAAATTGTCGTCATGCTCGTGGGGAACAAAACAGACCTGGAGCGTAGAAGGACTGTTACGACGGAAGAGGGCAAGAGATTTGCTAGTAAGTTGACCTATGCTTGCTATTATGTTCGAGAGTGCTGATGGGATCCAGAACTTGAGAAACTCCTGTTCATCGAAACATCGGCTCAGGACAGCAGTCGAGTTGAACTTGCCTTCAAGACTCTGCTAAACGGTATGGCTGATCCCTTCTGATATATTTTTGAATACAACTGCTGATCAGGTTCTTTGCACTAGGTATCTACAAGACGCAATGTCAGGAGAAATGATGAGGCAAATGAGATACGGGGTTGACTCTAAGTTTTTCATCCTACTGCATTATTTTAGCGAGGTAATATCCATCAATATGAGACGTCATGGCGAGAGCCTTTACGCCACCCTCAGATCTATTAACACGCGAAATCCACTCGCGCACATCCCGGCAATTTGTCTCTGAATTTCAAATCGACAACATCCCTCCAAATATGTACTCGCAACACCAGATGCTCTTACTCAGTGACGAACGAATCCTCACTCCATCCATAAGCCCGGTTCAGGCGTCTTGCCAAGATCAGGATCAAGTACCCCTCAATCTGCGACTGATGAGGTCGGTGAATGCTAACAGGCCGCTTGATATCCATGTCCTCAGACGGTCTGAACGTGTAAACAGAGCCAAATCGAGGCAGCACTGAGAATCCCAGCTCTGACATGGCAGCCTCGAAGGATGACCAGCTGATGGATCCTCGTGCTTGCCTTTTGTCGAACAGGGTTGCGAAGACCTCGGCTGTCGATGAGCTGACTTTGAGTGGCTGTATCGGCTTTACAGGTTCCTTGTCTTCAGAAGGGTCTGTGGCTGGGGTGATTGCGTAGACGGAGGAATGTTCCGGGCGTGTCTTTTCCTTTTGTCTTCGAGCCTCGATTCTTTCCTTTGAGTCCACAGGAGTGGTGTCGATGGGAACAAACTCAGCCTTGGTATCCTTGTTTGTCTTATCCTTGGCCTGTCGATACCGTTCTTCAACGTTTCGGAACGCCTTCTCTAGTGCATCTTGGTAAAGAAATCCCATCGTTGTGCCTGTCTTCTCCATCATAAACGCATTCAAGGCTTCAAGCGCTTTAGCAGACATGCCAGGTTCCAGAAGAATCTCGATGGGTGCAGTATAGTCGCGCAGGTCAACTTCGTTTTTGATCTGGTTGAGCTCGGTGTCAATTTCTTGCAGGCCAGCGACAAGTAGATTTCCTTTCTTTCGTGAGATAGAGGGAAATGAGTAGACCTTAGAAACATCTTGGACGAACGCTACGATGGCAGCGACATCGTGGAGAGTTCGAGACTCTCTCTCGTCAAGCTTCTCTCTCTCCAAAGGATGCGTCTTGTAGAGATCGCCGAGCTTCTCCATCCACTGAGCCGCTTTGGTGACGGTAGTATCGGGCTGACATAGTCGTAGCAAGTAGTGCAGGTGAGGGTCAGATCGCGTGAGCTCTTCTGGTTTGCCTTTCATCGAGACCTTGGGATTGCCTGAGTTATCATACGCGTTGGAAATTCGCTTGAACCATTTTCTTCCAGTTCCAGTGGAAACTTGACGCTTGAGCAGCTTCTGTGTGCGGGCGTACTCGAAATGGCACATATTAGAAAGCTCTTGAAGGATCATCGACTTGTGAAGCTTATCCGTGGACGGCTTCTCGAGGAGGTTCAGCAAGCCAGTGATGGATTCCCAAATAGCAATTCCTTGGACTACATGCTAGATTGTCTCATAGAAAGCAGGCCCAACGTACTTATGTATGTGTACTGGCAGGGATCGGCCCTTCTCGTCAGGCACGAGCTCAGGCTGGCTGTAGAACTGCACGCTGACGTCTACACAAAGAACTGTGGGCTCTGAGCAAAGAAGCGACAAAAGTTCCTCAAGAGATGACTTCTGGTCGGAAGCAACGGCAAAAAGCTCCTGGGGATTGAGCTTGATGGATGCCTGCTTGGGGAGAGAATCAGATAGAGGAGCGGTTGGCGGCTTGAAATTCTTCGGCTGTCTTTGATCTTTGGGGCCGGTGACTTGATCCAGGACACATTCGATCATGAAGTTAAGCGCCTGCAGCATTTGAAGTTGCCGCGTAAGAATGAGCTGTCCCAAAGACTGTGGGACGATGGATCGGTCTTGAATGCCTGACTCCAGTCCAGATTGAATATTCTCGTCGTTGATGCATATAGGAACACGGAAACAGTATCCATACTCCTCCTCAGTGAAGACTGTGAAGCAGTTCTTGAAAGGATTTGCATGACGCAAGTTTCGAGTTCGCGCCATCTCATCGATGAGATCGAGATCTCCAGCAGTTCCGTTGTGACCGCGGCGGTATTGCTCAGTCAAAGGCGTCATAGCACGGTGCTTGATAATGTCAAGGAACAAGTTCGAGTCCGGGTCTGTTATGTCATCAAGATTCCACTCGGGCATAAACTTACAGAGGCTGCCTAGCGAGGCGTCTCGAGAATGCTTCAAGACTTGTCGCTTCCATGCCGCAGCCTTCATGCATTTCGCTCGCTGCGCTTTGTCGAATGATCGCCAGGCAGTTTCGACTTTGGGCCCATAAGCTTTCCATTGGCGCTGCAAGTCCCCGTGTAGCTCGGGGAGCACTTCTGAGTAGAGGACCATCTTGGATGATGTTGGCGATCTCGATAGGTTGCAGGCTGCAGATGCAGATGCCGGTGCCGATGGAGCAGAGCTTGGAGTTCAACGACGGTAGCTTTGAAAGCTCGTGCCACAGTGTGGCTTCGCAGGACGTGGTGGCTGGTAACCTATAAGTGCGACTTTGGATAGAAAAAACAAGTGATGGTAAGATTGTGTTTCGCTCGAGGGACAGGGTCTTAAAAGGTGTTGGGTCAACGTATCTCAAGGCTTTGCGGATGCCCAGGTGATTTACCTGACCAAGGAACACAAGAGACTGAATCAGAATAATGATCTTTGGATACTGATAGACTTTTTTTCAGCAGCTTGGGATTTAAGAAGTTATTTTAAGAATCAATCTTTAATCGCGTGAAACAAAAGATTCAACATGTCGTCTCATCCAGCCAGGGTAAACAAACCATCAACACTTGACTCCCTCCACTGGGACCTTCAGCAGGGACCTACCTGCAGAAGGACCACTAAATCACAGAGTGGGTCGGGTACAGCCAATCAAATCAGATTATGCCCATGTCTCATACTCCAACAGGTCTCAGATAACAGCCAGTGGTACCTGCAAACTTTAGCCTAGCACTGCCCAAGGTAGTTAGGTATCGTACTGTACTACAGTAGTGGGCAGAATCTTTAGGTAAGGATTAAGCTATGACCTGACGTATCTCAGGCATGGCTGATATGATAACGAACGGCAAAGAGGGGACCCCCATGCTTCCCCATGTTCGCAACATCACCGCACAACCTCACCCTGCTTCAACAGACGGCGTTACTCCAGCACCGGAACCGCGTGACCAGGGCATACTATGCAACCAAGGTAAGAAGAATGCTGTTGGTACCTAGGCTGGAATCATTTCACTAATCGGGGATCCCTCCAGGGAATACGTACCCAAGTAGGCAGCGATGGATCAAGAGCATTACGAATACAGACTGAAACGGATAAGACAGGCATGTGCCAACTGCAGGTATGAGCCGTGCAGTAAACTCACCTAGTTTCTAAACTGACTATTATCAAGGCGCAAAAGGTCCGCTGCTCTGGCGAGCGTCCGAGATGCACATACTGCACACGCCTCCGACAGGAATGCTCCTATGAAGAAACATCCAAACGCGAGGATCAAAATGACTCTAACAGGGTCCTGCGCCCGTTGATGATAGCGGGAACTAGCAAGGAAGAAGCCTCATCTTCACTTCCTCTCGAGTCCCGAATAACCTCGCTTGAAACAAGTGTGCAAAGGCAAGGCTTGAGATCGTGTACACATAACCAACCGTTCACTCGGCTGACCAAGTAACGGGGTAGTCTCATCAGTCTTCTCACCAACGAACGTGGCATCGCTGTCGGGAACAACCTCCGTCTGAGTCACAAAGACAATATTGCCGGGGACGCCAAGGGGCTACCTATCACGCCCGACATGACGCTTTCTGCTACAGCAGACCTAGACTTTCAGTACTGCCACAACCAACCATACTCCCTCTTCCATGAGGAAGCTTTTCGCCATCGCTTGGTAGCTCCAACGCTCCCCGAATACCTTTGCCTCGCCTTGTTAGCTACAGCCAGTCGATTTTCTCAGTCCACTAGACCATTGCTGCTCTGCGCAGACCAGACATGGGAGCTGACCATCAAGCGCTCGACAGCTAACATTGACTCTGCGGAGAGTCTTATGATAGCCCAAACGATTCACCTTCTTTGCGTCATTGACTACTCCGGTATGAGGCCTCCCCGTTTACAAATGTAGATACACTATTGACAGCGGAACTGATATCTCTCTCAGATGGCCTATGTCGCGCTGCATGGATTAAGCTTGGCTGGCTGTTCGAATCGCGCAGTGCTACCGATTCAACACTGAGCCCGATCCCCGTCTTCGTCCTGAAGTTCAAGAGGAATACCGACGAACGTTCTGGTCTATCTACCTACTTGACAGGCTGATGTCCTGTGGACGAGAAAGACCTACCGCGCTTCGAGAAAAGGATTGCCTGCCTAGTCTTCCGTCCAACGAGCAAGCTTTCCGAGACTGTTCAGAGAATCGGGGTCCAGTACTTGAACAACTCACCGGAGACGCGCCAGTATTTACGGAGCTTCCTGAACACAGTCATTTCTCTGTAATCATCTTGATGGCAGCGACACTAATCCGCGTAGTTAATTGCGTGCTGCGAAAGGATTCGCGCGTTCACGACGATGTTCCCTGGTCTACTACTTCACAATACTCAGCGCTCGAGTCAACTCTGTGGCGGCTAGAACTCAATTACGGACTCCTAGATCCGTTGAATGCCGTTTGGGAGCAAACACTCACTTCAGGTGGTGTGGTAGACCCACGAGCCGCGGTGCCTCTGATATATGGCCGTGCTTTGTTCCATCTCGCGGGCTGTCTGCTGCACCATCCTTTCCTCCTACAGCATCGACTAGCAGAATCGGCCAGCAGGACACCCCCAGGATTCTTAAGCAAAGCCTGGGCGTCAGCTAGAAGCCACTCCACTGCACTCACCATGTTGCAGGAGACGGAAAACCTTGGCTGCATCACAGTTTCTTGCTTTAGAGGTTACTGCGCTATGGTCACCGGCTCGATTCACCTTCTTTTTGCGTCGGACAGCAACGATGAGATACGCGAGGCATCGGTACGACGCTACGAGGAGTGTCGAGGCCTGCTGCTAAAGCTGTGTCGTTATTGGGAGAGTTCGAGGCTAATGGTGAGTTTTTCTCCACATATTGTTTGTGCCAGGTCTAGATGAGTGATGAGCGATGGTTTATGAAGCTTGAGCGTCTGTACGAGGATAGAAGCCAGTACCGCCAGTTCTTCGATTACGCACTATCTATGGGTGAAAAGCCTAAGCTCGCAGCGTTCTGGGACAGTATCGACAACTGGGTTCCATCAAGCCAATCTCCGAGCCCCGAGCATGGCCCTCCTTAGCCAGTACAGCCCATACATTTCCCTACGTCTATCGACTTTTTCGATATCGCACCGGCGGATCCTTGGGGCAATGGAAATTCGATTTTCGAGATGGACTCTTCGAATGGCAATAGTTTCATGTGAAGTGGCTATATCATAGATAGTACAACGCATGTTTCAGTGTTTAAGCGGATGGATGAAATGATATAAATTACGTTGCCTATTGCCCGCTTCTATTTAAACTATAGCAGTGTTAAATTTTCGTCTAATCCTTTATAGTCTTACTCCAAAGTATGTATGTTCATGAGATTCACGGCTGGAGAGATCTCGGCGCTTTAGCTAACAGACTTGTCGCTTGTGATAACATAATAAGTCTTTACAAAAGGCGCCTCAGATGTCCATGTAACTTTCAGACCAGAGGGTAGTGCAATTATATCTCCGGCCTGAAACTTTAGCGTCTTTCCGGTGTCATGCTCGGTAATGGTGACCAATCCCTCGAGAAGCATGATTGTTTCATCCCCAAGGGTTGCACTGTAATCAAAGGACACAGAGCCATCAGAATCACACCCAGGAATCCCGCGACCTGTTCTCCAAAGTCCGACCTCAAGACTTCCTGTGGAGCCTGTATCTCGGATGACGTAGAACTCGCCAGCTTGCTGTTGGCCCTTGCCTGGCTCTTCCCAAGCATAACAAGTCCAAGCTTGTGGGTTGTCGTTGATGTTGCCAATTATCAGGTCGTCTTTTGTGTTTCCAGGAGTAGATCCATTCCACATGACCCAGAACTTCTTCAGAAAAGGGACGTTAGTGTGCCACGAAAGTTGGACATATTTTGGATGGCAGATGATGTCGCCTGCTTTAAGTTGACACTTCTTGCCGGTGGATTTGATGGTAACCTCTGTCGAGCCCTCCAGCAGCAGCATGGTTTCATCGCCGAGGGGAGCTGAATACACGACGTCGCAGGTGCCGTCTTCGTTGCAGCTAGCAATCCCTGGACCCGTGCGCCACAAGCCAGCACTCAAAGATCCAGACGTCCCTCCGCTTCGAATAACCACGACCTCTCCCTTGGACTGCTGCCCAAAAACCGGATCTTCCCAGTCAAAGCGGACCCAGGTCCCGGTTGTGCTGCGGGAGCCATGCTCAAGCTGATGAACAGAACCCATGTTCGAACTTTGTGCTTTGAAATTGCCTTAATGTCAAGGGGAGCGACTTATCAATTGACAGTGAGTGTGACTACGGTGACGATCATCATTTGACTTGCGGCAGAGGCGCCATGGCATCTTCCTTAATAACCCCAAGGCTATCACAACCCTGCAGCTTATCTTCATATCCCCGATAAGTACATCATTCCCGGATGCCCAGGATCAATCAGGGAACCCAAATTCTCGGAAATGTGAGTGGGGACGGCCCGACGTAAAGAACTACAAGGGGCCCAAAGAAGCACCAAGTCGACTTAGTGGTTGCTCTAGTCTGGACCTATTCGTAACCGAGCCTTATATACAGAACCAACGAAAGAGAAATCGTATCAGAGATACACCGTACCAGATAAGCAACATTTCTCAATACCGGCATTAGTCTGACCTACCATACATAGGCGCTGCGCAGTGGTGTGTGGAAAATGCAACTGGCTGTCATTGCCCGAGCCGTGTTCCACAGTTGCTCCCGAGACTAAGTAGCCTCGCTACGTTTCCTCGAATGGCAGCTCGACACACTATCTAATCATCATCTGACTATGACAGCGCCTCCCGCACGTCAGTCTCCCATATCAAGAAAGGGACGACGACGCGCTCAAACGCTATCATACGCTTTAGAGTAATTCTGAGAAATTAACAAGCCTCAAAAAGAGACTTGTGAATAGATAAAGAACACCGAAACATCACCGAGTAGATGGCGCTGATAACAGTAATTCTTGAGCGGAGGGTTGTGCTATATAGACCATGGGATGTCAGGACGGTTCTACAGAGTCAATGCAAATCACGGACTTGGCTCATACCACTCTAGATTAGCATTTTAACGCCAGTCATCTGTCTACCTTGACTGCATTTAATTTCTCGACAAGAAAGAAACCGATATCTTCAATCGCCATGACTGACCACGAGGTCCCAGCATTCATGGGCATGCAGCACTCCAAGAAGCGGCAATGGAGACCCTATTTACTCGTTGTTGTTAGTGCCACACTTTCACGACATATGTTTCAGATCCTTCAAGACTGACTTCCAAAATTAGATGGTGAGCATTAGCCTTGGAGCCATGTCGTTTGGATATTCCTCTGGTGTTATTGGAGCAACCATTCGTAAGTAACCACGACTCCGTATAGCCCGATCCATCCTCTCTGCTCAGGTTGTTGATTCTCGCCAGCGCAACCTTCTTTTATCGAGTATTTCGAGCTTGGAACAAGATCAAACGCAACTAGTCTTATCTCGGCTATGAATGTGAGAAACCCCAGCTCCATCTGGAAAGCTATAGACTGACATAGAGCTTACACGTCCAGTCACTCTTCTTTGCTGGTGCGGCCATCTTTATCTTAACGGTTCCCTTCTTTGCAGATAAATGGGGACGAAAAGCAGCCGTTGCAGTGGTGAGCACCATCTTTCGCTTTTTCGCTTTTTGGGAGAGAACATGGCTGACTTTACGTCCACCCAGTCGGCCACCATCATCATCATAGCAGGAGCAATTATGGCCGGATCTGTGCACATCGCCCAATTCATTGTCTTCTGATTTGTATCTGGGGCTGGGTAGGTTCAACCATGGACGACTTGTAACTTACGATCATGTTCTAATCTGACACCTAGTACATATATGATGATCTCGTCAGTGACGCTGTGGATGACAGAGATAGCACCTCCCTCAATCCGCGGTGTTCTCGTTAGTCTTGTCGAAGCAAGTTTGCTATTCGGATACTCATCATCCATTTGGGTGGGCTACGGCTTCTATTTCTTCAAGAGCTCAAATGCCTGGAGAGTCCCGTTCGGTAGGCACCAAACGAATGACTCTTAGTTTGGCTGGCAACTGACATAAACCTGTTAGTGTTTCAGGGCTTTCCATCATTCATATTGCTCGCTCTTCTCTACTGGCTGCCGGAATCTCCCCGCTGGCTTATGCTGCAAGGCCGCGATGACCAGGCCAGGGAGAATCCACTAAAGCCTCACACTCCAGAAGAAGTGGAAGTTGAATTCCTACAGATTCGCACACAGGTTGAAATCGACAAGACTCTCCCAAGCTCATACTGGGCCATGTTTACGAATAAAAACTACAGAAAACGAACTCTTATCGGCATGGGAACTTTTGCCAGTATCCAAACATCTGGAATTTTAGTAATTAACAGTCAGTACCCCCAAATATCTTGGACTCTATCGTGAGCTTCCTTACTAACCGCCTACCGATAACAGACTACGGTCCTATGGTCAGACACTACACCCTGAAGAACTCAACGATGAATATATGTTTCCGAATGCTAACCTTGTTTAGATCTACGGCGCACTCGGCTTCGGAGTCGAGACACAGCTCATCTATGCAGCTGCTTGGCTCACCTTAGGTTGGGGCGGAGGCTGCCTGGCACTTTTTGTCGTCGACAGGATTCCAAGGCCGAAGTTCATCGGCTACGGTCTCCTCGCTTGCCAAGCATGTCTGATAATTGAGGCTGCATTGGTGGCCAATTTTGCCGGCTCAGACAACAAGACAGCCCTACGAGCCTGTGTCGCGATGCTCTTTTTGTTCGTCTTCATCTATGAGTTTGCGTTAGACAGTGCCCGGTTTGTTTACCTGGGTGAACTGTTTCCTACTCATATACGAGCAAGGGGTGTCTCGCTGGGCTGTGGAACGCTAGCACTGATGAACGTTATTTGGCTATCTGTAGCACCCACTGCTTTCAAGTGAGTAAATATCACATCACATCTGTAAGCAGAAGTATTGAAACTGACTGCTGCAGCTCGATTGGCTGGAAGTTCTATCTATGCTTTATCATTCCAGGATGCTTTTGTGCCGCTATGATTTTGTACTATTTCCCTAACACACTGGGTCTACCTCTTGAAGAAGTCAATGCTATTTTTCAGGACGAGGTACGTTGTATTGTGCTTGAGATCTTAATCTCTAGTTGTCTGTAGCATCCAGGGAGCTAACAGTTTAGCAGTATAGAGAGAGCATTGCTGACATCGAGGAGGGAAATGTGAAAGGGTCATTCTCAGACAAGAGCCCTAAGGAAGTGGGTAGCAATGAGTAATGTGATAGCGATATGTTCAGAAGCGATACAGGTCCTATTCCTGTGTCATCTTAACGGCGGCTTCCGCTTTTAGGCCTTTGGTCTAGGTCAGGTGTCTAATCATTAAAGATATATAGCCTATGAGATTTCATTTGTATAGATAGTTTTATTACAATTATTTATTTATCAATAATTTTGAAAATGCTCTTTTTGTACTAACTCATTATTATGAGTCCACTGTCCTCGAGACTTTCCAACCAAAACATCCAATAACGAGGGCGGACCAGACACAGCCTAGCAGCCATCGGGTTGGTTTGCCACGTCCGACCGCCGCACATCCTTATTGCGACCCCAGTGCTGTCACAGATTTGATTTCGCAAGATCACTGACATCTGCCTCGCCATATCATCCTTGTAGAAAACCACATTGTATCCAATTGGCCGATTGCGATGAAAAACTTGGTCAGCATCACAGAAACGAGTGCGGGCTTGTCTGCCTACCTAGCGTAAATCGTCAATGCATATAGCTGTTATGCCAAGGGCTGCGCTCCAGGCCGGCCCGGTGGCTATTGTTGAGACGCCACCAATTGAATCTCTGTTAGGATGTATTGTGGCTTTGTAATTTCGGGACGAGATTTCTCCAGACCAGCCCAATCAGTTCGATTACAGCCCAACAAGGCTGTGCCCCGCGCAGGTCACAGCGCATATGTAACTATCCCAACCCCCGCAGCATCATAAGATCCAATCCATTTCTTACCCTCTCATCGCTATCTATCGATACTTATTTGCTGGCATAAAAATACACCCGCCAGGGTCTTCGAAATGTCTGACCCAAGCGATCCAAATTCCTATACTGTTGGCTGGGTATGTGCTCTGTCTACAGAGTTCACTGCAGCCCAGGAGCAATTCGACGAGGAATATGAGCCGCATAAATCACCGGAGCACAGAGAAGCTAACGACTTCAATGTCTACAGTTTCGGCAAGATCAAAGGCCACATGGTGGTTGTCGCTGTACTGCCAAATGGTCAATACGGGACTGCATCTGCCGCCACTGTGGCCAAGGATATGATACGTAGCTTTCGCAACATTCGATTCGGTCTTATGGTCGGGATTGGTGGCGGGGCCCCTACTAAAGACCATGACATTCGCTTGGGAGATGTTGTGGTCAGCTCACCCACGCCCAGCCAAGGTGGTATCTTCCAGTACGACCTCGGAAAAGCCACAGAAGACGGATATCAGCATACAGCATCTCACAATAAACCGCCCCCGTTACTGCTTGCTGCAGTAGCAGGGCTCAAAACTCAGTACGAGCGAAAGGGCCTCCAGATCCATGACAAGACCAGCACCATTATCTCAAACAACAAGAGACTAAGAGCCAAGTATGGACGTCCGGAGGATCCAGATTCTCTTTTCGCCGCTTGGGTCAAGCACAAGGGCGATCCGTGCCACGAGCTTTGTGTCAAGACCCCTGATGATCTCATATCTCGTACACCACGACAGGAACCTCTGGAAGATGTCGAAGTCCACTATGGTACCATTGCTTCGGGCAACACTCTGATGAAAGACGCAGCTAAACGAGATGAACTGGCTTCTAGAGAAAATATCTTATGTTTCGAGATGGAAGCCGCTGGGCTGATGGATGGTTTTCGATGTCTTGTTATTCGGGGAATTTGCGACTATTCCGATTCCCACAAGAATGACCAATGGCAAGGCTATGCAGCCATGACTGCCGCTGTATATGCGAAGCAGATCCTCGGAATGATTCGTCCAGAAGCCGTTACAAGGGAGGAAACTATCGTATGGAAAATTGATGAAGGTCAGTACTTTGATCTGATTTTGGGAACGCTGCGTCTAAATAACAATACTCAATTCAGTTATTTCCGGCGTGCAGGATCTGAAACGATCTATTGCAGAACAGGAAGTACTGGACTGGCTCTCAGATGAAGACTTTGGTGCGTATCAGTTCGATGAACACAGTAAAAGGCCCCGGGAACTTGTGAGTGGTTTTTGGACTCACCAGAATATCAGTTTTGGACCCAAGAGAAAGGCCAAGTTCTGTTCTGCCCGGGAATTGCCGGCGCTGGAAAAACGGTACTCGCCTCTGCTATCATCGAAAATCTGCATTCCCGCTTTCAGAACGACTCAAGCACTGCAGTGATCCATGTGTACTGCACATATAATCGGGCGGATCGACAAACATTCAGCGAATTGCTGGCGAGTCTGCTGAGACAGCTTTATCAAGGGTTGTCTTCCCTTCCTGCGGACATAATGCAGCTTCATGACAAATACAAAGCTAAACGGATGAAAGCCCCTACGGAGAAAGTTTTTGAATGGTTAGAATCCGTTTCGAGCCTGTTTTCGATGATATTTATGGTGGTTGATGCGTTAGATGAGTGGCGAGCAGCAGACCACGTGTGCCGCTACTCATTACCAGCTGAGCTTCTCCGTCTTCAAAGGAAATTGGCCATCAACCTACTAGCCACTTCTCGACCATTGCCACTCATTTTAAATCAGTTTACCCATCACCCTAACATTTTGATAAGTGCTCAAGAGCAAGATATTGATGCGTACGTTGGCAACTTTCGATGGCCAGAGTCGAGTTGCATTGGTAAAATACCAGGGCTAAGAGACTTGGTAAAGAGCACAATGTCACAAATTGTAAGGGAATGTAAGTTCATTGAGCCACGTTCCATTTCAAGTATCCCGTCACTAAAATCCAATGAGGTTTCTTTTAGCAAGGCTATACCTCCATTCGCTGGAACATGAGACCTCGGAAAGAGACGTGAAGGATGCTCTGCAGCGACTCCAAGACCGAGCGAAGAGAGAGGACAACGATCCAAACTTCAGTATTGTAGACCAAGCCTACAATGATACTTTGAAGCGTCTCAGAGAGCAACATCAAAATCATAGTGACCTGGCCTTCCGTGTCATGGCCTGGTTATGTTGCACAAGCTGGAAGCTACCGTCCGATGCAATCCAGCGCGGCCTTGCCATACGAGAAGGAGACAAAACCTTTCATGAAGATGGCATAGTCGACGAATCCTTGTTGGTCTCTGTATGCTGGGGATTGGTGGAGGTTTCAAAGGGAAGCGGGGAAGTCCGGCTGGCTCACTATACTACTGAAGACTTTTTCCGGCATAATCGGCATTTGCTCGACGAATATTTCCTTGTTCGACATTCCCTTGATCGTCGCCTTCCTTCCAGTACCGATGCCTACCTTACGAGACAGTGTGTCACTTGTTTAACTATCGGCTTGCCTGTTCGCCGTTCACAAAGGATCAGCAGTGATGGGCGAAATCGAAACAGACTTTTGGACTTGATAAAGCCTCGCCCATATCGAAGACAAGATATTGACCCTTTCGAGTGCCAGTACCGGGATTTGATAGACATACTTGGAAGCAATCCATTGTATGCATATAGCGCACTAAACTGGGGCGGCCACTTACGGCGTCTTTCACACTCAGACCAAACCTACAAGTCTTCCATCGACTTCCTGCAAACGCGAGGAATGGTCGAACAGGCGGTCCACGTGGTTCTCACTCTGTTGGAAACCTGGAGCAAAAGGAGTCAAGCACCTCAAAATACCAGTACTTTACACCTAGCTTCTCTTTATGGACTCACTGATCTGGCACAGTCACTGATGGAGAATCTTGACATCGATTCACAAGATGGTAATGGTCGTACTGCACTCGTTTGGACGCTAGATTCTTTAGTATTCGGATACAAATTCAAATCGGTTTGCAAACGGTCAGCTACCCCGGATTTTGACATATATGACGGCATTCACATCGATCGTGTTTCTTGTCAAGGCTCTATTGAGATCGGGTGCCAATCCGAACATTCCTGGACATGATGGAGACACTGCTCTACACTTGGCAGCTATCTTAGGAGACGTCGAGATCGTTGAAAAGCTACTGGAATGTGAAGCAGACATCCACACATCAAATCGAGAGGGAAATGTCCCTCTTGTGTTAGCGGTGCGACATGGTCTGGAATCTGTATACAGGAAGCTCCTAGAGCGCGGTACAGTCGACATGTGTGGGAGAAACAGTCGCACAGGTCTAATTGAAGCTGCTTCCGTTGGAGACTTGGCTCTGGTGGAGACACTTCTTGTGAAAGGTGCTAACGTCAACCTTTCGGATGGAACCGGCCGAACTGCCTTGATGGAAGCCAGCAAACTCGGCGATGCTCGAATCGTTAGACTTCTTCTGGAAAAAGAGTGCAATGTGAATCATCAAGATCGCGACCATGACACCGCTCTTATCAAAGCGTGCAGTGGTGATCATTCCGAAGTTATTGAGTTGCTACTCGCAGCTAACGCGGAACTGAATATCAGAGGTCGCGGGTGGAAAACTGCTCTTGATAATGGAGGCAAGTATTGTGGAGAGGACAACATCAAGCGACTCGTCTTCCACAGTACAGATCCTATTATTCGGGATCAAAACTCCGGCAATATTCTTATTTCTGCAAGCAAGTGTAAGCGTACAAACATCGTTTCACTGATACTGAAAGACGCCGAACTAAAGCCAACTTCAAAATTTATCAATAATGCATTATCAGTGGCGTGCTCGAAGTCGAACGAGAAAGTTGTGAGACTTTTGATTGACCATGGAGCGGACCCCAATATGCCCCTCGATAAAAAGCGACAATCGCCACTTCTAACACTTGCTATCGATTCTGGTGACGATGATGTCGTCCTAACGTTGCTAGATGCTGGCATCAACACTGAAGGCGATGACAGGGACGAGTTAAGGCCCATCCACGTGGCTGCAGCGAGAGGCACTATAATCATGGTCCAAAGTCTCATTCAAAGAGGTGTTTCTGTGAATCGTCGTTCTTCCACTGGGCTATTCCCTCTGGACTACGCAATGAGGCATCAAGGCAAATACAATCCTATCGCTGACTTGCTTCGGAAACACGGTGCAATTTCTGAGGGTATGCGACTAGTTCAAGTTATGCAAGAAAGAAGTAAGAGGCTTAGTTAAGTTTTTGGAGGTTTTTAATATACTCAATATTCTGTATTGGCTTGATCTTATGAGGCTAACCTTCCCTCTTACTGAAAATTGTTCACAATGCCATTGGCTTTTATATGCCTTCCGCAATGATCTCTGTCTTGCTGGGGGGCTAAACTCCCATCTATACCCACTATCTTAACAGAACTTGGGGTGTTTATTGAAGTCATTGGCGTGGCGCAAGTTTCGGAAATGCTTCATCTACTGATTGAGGTCGACATCCAATTTCAGTGAAGGCTAGCATATATTTCTTACGAAGTGTGTCCTGTCCATAATGTTTGTATATCTTGAAACTTCTAGACTTCGTGCAAACTGCCCATTTCTCTCCCACAGCAACGTGTCAAGTTTGGGTCACAAAGATTATGACATTTGAACTTGCAACTGATATCTAGACCAGCCGTGTCTCGTTAAACATACTTGCGCGAACCAAACCAGTAGACCAACGGTGGTACGACAATCTCAGTGGCCGTAGCTCGTTACAACCACGGAAATCCCCAGCCAAAGAACCCAGCTGAGATAGCTCTCCCGATACCGCCAAATGCCAAACCAGCCAAGAGAATATTCAACGCCAACTGTCTTTCGTTGATATCGTAAGACGTCCAGCACAGCGCAGCGCCATAGGCAACGTATGTTCCACCAAGGAAACGGATCTGTGAGTCCATGAGGGAGACGGTTGATGGAGAGAGTTTTGCGCGCTCAGTCTGGGCGAGATATTCTGTTATCCCGCGGACGACATGTGAAGCGCCATTATAAATGATCCAGGCGGAGAAGCCTTTGAGGAGGAGCGGAGTGTATTCCGTGGGTATGAATTGAGACATTCTGCTGGGAGGTTTGGTGGAGATTGGAGAATATCTAGAAGTGCAATCGAATTGGTGAATTTGGTGTCGCTCTGCATATAGAATGGCTCAAAAGAGCTACTTATAGTCCTGTAATACGATCTGAACGCGCGCTTGATCTTAAACAAATGGCATGTTGTTGCTCGAAACGGGACAATATCTTGCCGCTGACCTATCAGCGCCGTTAGCGACGAGGAAAAGTCGCCGGGCCGGGACGATTCTCTCGTCAGTGCTGCTGACAAAGAGCCCAACTCCATCGCGTAAGTACGAATAAAACATTTATCGTCGGAAAAAGAAAGGGCTCTAGGGCTGAAAGCGGACATAAGAGGGTTATGTCCGCAGTTGTTCAACCTGGGACGGAGATATGCACAATACCAACAGTCAATTGCATGAAGGCATAGTGATAATTAACAACCACTCGATTTTCATTAGATGTTTCGAGATGCTTTAGTATATTTCTATTTTGGTTCCTTTGTGCCTTATTGTCACCGATCAAAGCATTCCGGCATATACAGTGTACGGTGAATTGCAGTCATCTTCCCATCGCAACACATCTCCATCACCCCCATAAGTGCAGCGCTCGACTACACGAAACAGAACGTATCCACAAAATCTGTAGACTCTTTCCTCGCTTCTGCAGTTGTGAGTCGTGGCGCGTCCGATTATGAGGTCATAGTGACGAGAAATGAACCCTTGTAAACTTGAGCTCCTTCCTCGTCTATTTTATGGAGCAGTGACTATGACCTTCGTCTCATGATATCATCTTGACAGTCAACCTTCTTCTTCGACCAAACCTCACATCTGCATCCTCCCACTCTCGTCTCCATCAAAGCACAAAAACTCAACCACTCCCATCACGAACCACCGAGACCTCATTACTTCTTGTCCCCCCATACAATCATCTCCAAAATGGCAGACCTTCCCACCAAAGACGACATCAAGGCCCAAGCCGTCGATGGCCGTCCCATCACTCAAACTGAAGCATCGGCCATCGCCTCCGAAGAGTCAGCCCTCACTGGCAGCGGCCCCATCAAAGGCGGCGCCGCAGCAACCGCTCAGAGTCTGCATGACAAGCAGCAGAACTTCCTCGAGAAGGCGGGTGAAGTTGTTCGAAAGGCGCCTACCGAGGTGACCAAAGAGGATGCTGCTGAGGTACAGCGAGCTGAGGTAAGATACCACGATGGCTTGGGTCATGACGGTTTACTGACTGGTGTAGGCTCGCGCCAAGGGAGGTCCTCCTGGAAAGGGATCGACTGCTGCTGATGTGCAGTCTGTTGCGGACACGAATACCCAAGTTTAGAGCCACATTTTTCTCTTCCAGGTTGGTGGCAAGGATGAGCCAGTGGTCTTGATTGTTTCATAAGGGTCCTAAGAAGGAAGTCGCGGGAAAAACATGATTTAGCATGTAGAGTCGCAGGGAGAGGCTGGAGACGATGGCAGGGCCAGAAATAAAGTTCTCATCATTAACATTCAAGTTATCATAACCGGATACCAATTACTTGTGTGTTGTTTGTGATTTATGCCTTAGATGCATGGCCTGCGAAAACTCGATTCAACCTCAAATGTTGGCCAAAAGACCTCGGCTCAAATGTCACTTCATTGCTTTGATATGAGTCAGCCTTATTACTTGACAGGGCCACTTACTCACGGCTGAGTCTCGCCAAAATCTATTTCTGATACGGATTTCAAAAGTATCCAGGTTCTTTCAGGCACAAATATCCCATGGTTCCATCCGAAGCAATGTTGTCAAGCAGGGACTTACCGAGACCTGCTCTCTTCCTCTATCTTTCAGCTTTGACCTAATCACCTCCCAAATCAGGCAATGTTCCCGCGCAAGTAACTTCGAAGCTTGGCCTACTGATTCATCTGATGCAACGCTCTGTTGGTTGTTATGCTGTTGGTCGTGTTCTGTCCCACTTCCACATGCAACTAGGCAAATCAGGAAGCGCTTTGACAATTCAGTTAGGCAGCCAAGATCAGATCATCGTTCTGACAAATAATTCAAATGGTAATTTAAACTCGAAATTCAACTCTTTTATAAGCCTGTCGCCAGTCTGAGCTCTCTTCTTCGTCATTCCTACTCATGGGACAGGTTTGAAGATATGTTGGTCGACCCTCGTTAGCGGAACCAACCCTGGATCACGAGTGCACAACCCAAGCATGATCATCTGCAGCTTGGCCCGCAACTAGGCTTCATATGGACTGCTACTGCATAAAGGCTGGGTATGCATTCCTGATTCATTTGGTTATCTGTGGCGAGGTTGGCTCGGATACCCGGATGATCGAATACATATATCGATAGCATCCACTCCTCATTCAGAAATGAACAATTCCCCTCTCAAATGTATATACCTTGAAAATCCGAGCGTATGATCATAACTTAAGCCAAGCCCATAGAGTAGGATCCGATATCGGAAGTCTTGCTAATCATTCCCTCGTGCGATGTCTTTCCTTGTGAAACTCGGTTTAATATTCTCTTTATTCGCCAGCTGGTCATCATGCTTCACCAAGTTTTTACGTCCCCGGAGCAGGACCCAGATCAAGCAGTTGACCAAGACATGACGAAGAACAACCATTATGAGGATGGAGAAATGATCCCGATCCTATGGAAAACCAACATTAAAAAGGTTGATCTCTATATTTGGCAATTCATTGACGCTGAAACGAACACAACCGCTCGTATGGAAGGTAGTAGAACTCCAAACCTCCTGTTTATTGTTTTGCTGATTGATCCGCCTAGACAATGGTACATCTCCTTCTACTAGCTGGAAAGCTCAGTATGATATCTCCAACGCGACAGAAAACAACGAGGATTGCATTTATTGGTTTTCGTTAATGGACAGCGAATATGGCGGGACACTAGCGAAGTCCCAATATGTGAACGTCAGCGCGCCGAAAGCCGAGGCGACCGCGACGGATTCGTCCGCGAGCAGAGATACAAGCTCTGCACTTGAGCCTAGTTCACAATCTGGATTGTCTCGTAGTGAAGTTGCCGGTGTAGCAGTCGGCGCCACAATTGGAGGTCTGTTGATGCTTGGGGGTATTGGATGGATGGTTTGGAGAAGACTGACGAGAAGGAAAAATGATCCGGCACTGGCAGAACTTCCTGGAGATTATGAGCAGGGCCAGCCTCAGTCTGAGAGACCGAAGAGTGAGCTACCTGCGGAGCCTGTGGTTTTCCCTCCGGAGCGGCCTCGGAGCCCTCCTAGGATCTATGAAGCACCATGATTAAAGATACAAGAGGAAAGCTAGACGCGGTAATATCATAATCAATACCCCTGACTATCTTTATATGCATTAACTCCCAATGATCCTCAACTCCTTTGTCACAAAAGTACACAAGGACAACACTTATCATCGTTATGGCCGCCTTGACGTACTAAATTCCTTATATCTGCATTAGTTCCGCCATGCCTTGGTTGCGATAAAGGCGTCAAATGGTATGTATTAAAGAGATCCATCAAGCCCCCATCGATCCCGAAAATATCATCGAAACATGCCTCGGCTTTTTTGCTGTCACTCAGTTCATCGAAGAACACGTCCACGAGGGCAGAGCCTGTCTCTCGCCGCATCTGCTCGAACCATACTTCGACGGCCTCTGCGTTAGGCTGAGACTCTCTTCCGTAGTTCCTTACTGTCTTTAATTTCCCCTCTCCTTGTCGTACGCGATCAAGGTCGAAATACCGATACGTATGCCACTTGCTCTCGAGATCAAGCTCGCAGACGACGCGGCGC
This sequence comes from Fusarium pilosicola, assembly GCA_020615335.1. Lineage (NCBI taxonomy): Eukaryota > Fungi > Ascomycota > Sordariomycetes > Hypocreales > Nectriaceae > Fusarium > Fusarium pilosicola. The sequence goes on along the minus strand of JAGQDI010000001.1, from coordinate 4,406,048 downwards.
AGTACAGGTCGCCACGCGACTCCTTTGCCCTCGACGAGGCGGTCCTGGAACACCCAGTCGCGCAGGAATATACACGCGGCAAAGCACGCACGTGCTGGATCCCGGCCAGAAAGAAAAAAGTTCCAAAACTGAGAGCGCAACTCTGTCAGGACAATGCGGAGGGCTTGCTCAAAGGCAAAGAGGACGGCGCCTTGCTTCTTGCGCATATCCCTTCTTTCCATATCTTTCGTGTCGTCTTTGTTACCGTCGTAGAATACCTCGATCTGTGACCTCTGTTTCTGCGATATCAATCCCAGTAACCCGTATAGTCTATCCTCAGGCCGACTACATTCGCGAGTTGTGCGACTCGCGAACCGGCGCAACGCCTGGCCCAATGTCAGCGGTGCTGCAGGATTGGGTATGTATAGGTCACCGCGAAAGCGGGATTCAGTCGTGCGTGCGTTTGAGATATGTGGCGCGTCAGTCACCCGATCTATCTTTTTGTTTTCGTTGTCGTGATCTTCCCTTTGTCGTGATCCAAGCCCGCCGCTTTCGCCAATGGGTTGCAATTGACGCCGGCGTCCCAGATCCAGCATCGACAGGCCGGTGAACCCGCCGAGAGAGCTGAGCATATCGATGATGTCCCTCTGAGCCTCTTTTAACTCGCTGATATCAGTGAATGGCTGCCGCTGGAAATCATGGTCAGGATGTCGCAGCTTGAACTCCTGCTCGCAGATCCGTAGTGGCAGTGTGCACAACGTCTGTAGGTCGAACGTGAACATGTCGAAAATGAGAGTGGCTGGATGCGGCGTGAGAAATATTTCCTGGATAATCCACATGCGTTTCCAGTACGCACGGCTGCATAGGACAGCCAAACAGAATAGGTCACGCTCTGTCAGAGGCGGCAGGATATTCTCGATAAGGGCCAAGTCCTGGTAGGTGCCTGTCCAGGGACCCCCAGAAATGGTTTGATGGATTTGTCGAGATAGCTTCCGCCTGAAGAAATGCAGACCCGCCTCCATCTCTTTCTTACTCCGCCCATGGCAACCATCCGCTTCGATATCACCGACGAAAATCAACACCTCGTCAGCACAGCAGTAAATCTCGTTCATAAAAGAAACCTGAGCCGCTTTCTCAGCGTTGTCGAGCTGGTTGATGCAGACGGCATCGATGAAAAAGGGCCCTCTGGTTACCGTCTCTGCATCTTGGCGAGACTCGGGCGCTCCCAAGTCGTCCTCATATTGCTTCAACGCCCAGCGTCGCCTTAGGAACGAAAGCACATTGGGACTCACGGGGAATGGGTGCCCGTCGATCAGGATGTGCGCCATGTCTGAAGGAGACGCTGGTGAGCCCCAGGTGTAGGATAGCGCGCGATAGCAAGTCGAGGGAAGACTACCACGGTCGACGACGACAAAGTTGCATTCGATAGGTTGCGATAGCTGCTTCTGCTTGTCTTCCTCAAAAGCGAGATGAGAGACTGGATCGCTGGCGGCAGAAATGGCAAGAAGGCGAACTTGCCGTGAAGGGTCGATGGGCGGGTATTGAAAGCTACTGCGCGGGTTCGGATGTCGGTCGTCGTGTATTCTAGATAGTGTTTTTGTTTGTGGACTGGCATTATGATTGATGGAAGACATTGCGGAGCGGGATGTTTATTTGAAGTTGAGGTTGACAACATATTACAGCAACCCACTACAATGTCGTCTTAAATAAAGCGCTATCTCAGTTCAGCGCCAGTCTTGTCTATTTGCCACTGTGTTGTTCAGCCGCACGCCCATTAATCTTGGCATAATCATCAAAGCGCGGTCAAAATCCAGATTTTGGTATGCCAAGGATGAGCTGAACATTTCCGCCCTTGACTAAAAGATGAGTGGCTTGTCCATCATTCAGCTCCAGCAATCAATATTGATAAGGGAGGGGTGAAAGGCCATGCTGAGCCAGATGATAGCTCGTCCCAAAAGTCGCAGTCTTTAGTAGTTCACGTGTCGCTTGAGTTTCGCCTTGTAATATCGTCTGAATCTGAGCCAAACTGATTCGTGCTGATATTTGCTGTGAGTACTGAAGATCCAAGTCTATCAAGGGACTCGCGTAGGCCGCCAGATCCTTCACGGATTTGAGCGAGATTTTTCATGTTGTATTATTTCCAGTCAACCTCAGCGTCGAACCGTTCACTTTGGTTGGTGGAGATGGCGTCCTGTCCTTGTTCTTCTTTCCGGTTGGTCGTTATGACCTTGCAGCCGGCGTGTATGGAGACCCGGGACAATTCATAGCCGATATCGAGGGCGCCGCCTGTTACAAGTACGACGCGGCCTTCGAAATTATCGGGTTTGAAGACTTCGGGGCCGATGTCTGTAATTTTTTATATATTTTTTAGAGGATGGATTGCATGGTAATATTAGCTGTTAATAATATAAAGTGTAGAGTAGCAATTTAAGATAAAATAAAAGGTAGAGATTTGAAATATTAGTAATTTCAGATAACAATCTGAATTTAAAATAAGACTTATTCTATATATTTACGGGGCGTCGTTGTTGAAACCATTTACGTCACATTTTGCGCAAATAGATATTAACAAACTGGTACAATACTGACTACATAATTATATTATTGTCAAAGCATTAATTGAAACGACAGTGGAACAGTTGTTAACAATTTCATTGTGAAGGTTTATCAGATTAAGATCGCCAAAGTTCTAGGATCTCCAAACGACGAGCATATTCAGATGACGGCAGAAAAGATAAATCCTTCATTGAATATCAATCATATAAGAATCAAATTATCTTTTACCTACTCCCGCGCCCGTGCATCTCTCAATTCCGTCGTCGTCGGCGATTTTTCGCGTTTAAAGTTCCAGTCCAGGGTAAGGCACCTTCTAACCGAAAGCATATTTTCAGCTGAACACTATCAGGTAGCATCATGAAAAATTGAGTTCACGAGTAGCGGAAATTGGCAGGAAATTAAACATCAACATCTTCGGACCAACCTAACCACAATCTACCAACTTCACCAGGCAGCAGTACTCCACTGATCAACCGACCGAGCATGTGCTAAAAAGTCTAAAACTTCAGCTGCAAATGGTGATCTTCACTGATTCTGAAAATCTTTATACCATAAACCCGTTGTATTTCCCAGCCTGTAGATCTTTACACGTGGTTGGCAGTTATCGCTGAGATCAGATGTTATGGCTGTGTACTCCGTATTCTGAGTGGCATTGGGGGTGATTTGGGGGTTATTGTCAGTCGGCCGACACAACGTTACAACCTTGATGGAAATAAAAAAAATCCTAAGGCTGAAGCGAAAACACCGACGGAGCCTCGGGCCGGGTTAAAAGCTGAAGAGCGCCAAGTCCCCGAGATGATTCAACTTCCGTAACGGGGTTAGCTATCTAAACGCGATAATGAACTGAGTCACTCACTGACTTCAAAAACGGGTCATCGCTCTCAGGGTCCTTGTTCCAGCGACAGGTGTCAAACTGTCACGAGCTTGTCCCCGTCTTCGTGCGGATATTACCACGTCAGTGGCTTATTCTCATAATCAAGCGCTCTCTTCTCCACGATATCACAAAAGCCTCAAATTTTAAAATTACCCATCAGCCCAGCGCGTAAACGTGCATATGCATTCGGGTTCAATTGCTCTCCGTCGGGGACCGGCAACTTCTGTATTCAATCTAGACCAGGGGCATTGTCTAAGCCCCTGTAACAAATTACGCGACAAAAGGGCCTTCTTGCCTTAGCGCTTATTCCTGACAGAATAATTGTTAAGAAACCAGTGAAAGATTGGGTGGAGAGACTAACGGGTGTTTTTGGAGGGGGCTAAGCGATAACAGCCTGTATTGAGATCTAGACCCAGCTACTTGGGCGAAAGAGGAAATCACCGGACTTAAGCAGGGGGAGAGAATAAAGTGCTGTTGGTTGGTTTGGAGATGTGACAAATTGTGAGGAAGCGAGACGACGAGATTGACAGAGTTGTTTCTGAGAAGAGTGACAATGGAGGCTATGAGTTGTTGGAAGAATAGTCAGTCGCCAATCTATAGCAGTGTGAAATGTCATTCTGTCAATCGGAAACAGTGAGAGCTCTGAGGATCATATCGTTCGGGGTTCAGGGCAAGGGTCAGCAGCCTTACAGCAAAAAAAGAGCACCGTGTTCCTGCACTAGCCAGGGGTAGCGTAGCTCGACCCTCACCCATCCACAACCGAGTCAATGTGCCTCATCCCAAATTCTACGCCGTCCACATGCCAGTCCAGGCCACTAACGATGAACTACGCCTCTTTCTTCAATAATGGCGCCTCCATTGTTAAAAACATGACGCTTAGCCTCTCTCTCTCTCCCTTTTTCCCCTTCAACCCCCATCAGTCACTCTTTTCACTGAACACTCTTGACCGTTTGAGTCAAGAAGTACTAACTACTGCCCACGATGGCTAATTCACTCTTTACTTTTCTCCTTCTAACATTCCTTTCATTCTTTGTTTCCGCCCAAGACGATGTCAACCCCGGCGACGTGAACCCCGTGCCCCCGTCGGCGAGATCAAGACCGAAGACCCCATCTCCAGTCCTCTCACCGAAGGATGTCCTCAGCCGTGCAGCATCGCGGGCAACGACCCTGCCAACTGGACGCAGCTTCACAGCCTGGAGGAACTCGCGGGGTGTTCTATGCCTATGCTGTTTGCACTCAATGTTGAGAACGATTACAGCGAGAGCGCGACGCTGTATACTTGCGTTACCGAGACGAGCTCTACACAGACCAGGAGGGATGAGGGTACAAAGGTCCAGGCTAGAGCGGCGGAGAGCTCTGTTTCGCTGGCTAGTAATTGCGGTGCTGAGAAAGCTACTGTGAAGACTACTTCGGCTTTTGGAGGAGCTGTTCTTCGATCTGGTAATAATGTCGCTGCTGCTGCTGGTCTTTTGGCCGATTATCTTGATAACGGGGCTACGTGCGGTACTACCATTATCTTCGCCAAGTCTGGTTCTTCCATTGCTGGTGTTTACGTCGGCGGTGAGGTCCAAAAGGACAGTGCTTCTAACATTCTTCGCCAATCTGCTGCTCGTCTTCAAAAGGGCGTTCAGGCTTTCCAGGTCTGCAATGCCAATGACAAGACTACGCAAACTATCGGTCTTTACGCAGCCGATAACGTGAATGGTCTCGAAGCTGTCCAGAACGCTGTGAGGACTTGGTCCCACGGTCAATGTGTCAGCATCGCTCAACCTTCTAAGCAGTCTATCAACCTCGGCGTTCTGACTACCACCACCGTCAAGGCCCGTGATGTTGAGCTCCGCTCTCGTTTCGCAGGCGTTGAGTCCCTTCTCGCCCCCGCGCCGACTGCAAAGCCATCCAAGTCGTCTCGGGCGATTCTTGCGCTTCGCTCGCCAAGAAGTGTAAGGTCACCATCACCAACTTCAACAAGTACAACCCCGCCAAGAACTTCTGCTCTACCCTTGCTCCTAAGCAGTGGGTTTGCTGTTCTGCTGGTACTCTGCCCGACAAGACGCCCCAGCCTAGCAAGGATGGTACATGTTTCATTTACAAGATCAAGTCCGGCGACGGCTGCTACTCCCTCGGACAGAACTTTGGTATTACTCAGAAGTTCATTGAGGATGTTAACAAGAACACCTGGGGCTTTGCAGGCTGCAACCGTCTTCAACTCGGCCAGCCTATCTGTCTTAGCAAGGGAAAGAACCCTATGCCTTTGGCCATCGCCGGTGCTGTCTGCGGTCCTCAAAAGCCTGGATCCAAGAAGCCCTCTAGTGCCAAGACAGGCTGGGATCTCGCCAACATGAACCCCTGCCCTCTCAACGCCTGCTGCTCTGGCTATGGTTTCTGCGGCATCACCTCTGAGTTCTGTACTAACACTACTGCCAAGGGTGGTGCCCCTGGTACCAGCCAGCCCAACACTCCTGGCTGCATCGGAAACTGCGGTACCAAGATCGTCGGCAACACCAAGAAGCCCGCCAAGTTCCTCAACGTGGGCTACTTCCAGGGCTACAACCTCGGCCGACCCTGCTTGAACATGGACGTCACCAACCTCACCGCGGTCACCACTCCTTACACCCACATTCACTTTGCCTTTGCTGGTCTCAAGTCCGATTTCTCCGTCCTTCTCCAGCCCGATGTTCGTGCGCAGTTCCTCAAGTTCAAGGAGGTCAAGGGCAGCTTCAAGAAGATCATCTCGTTCGGTGGCTGGGCTGGCTCAACCGATGCGTCTACATACCAGCTGTACCGTGATGCCATCAAGCCTGCGAACCGTGACAAGTTTGCTTACAATATCATGACTGTTCTGAACAACCATAAGCTTGATGGTGTTGACTTCGACTGGGAGTATCCTGGTTCCGCTGGCTCTGACGGTTCTTCTACCGATACTGCCAACTACGTTGCGTTCCTCCAGGTTATGAGGAACAAGATTGGAAAGAGCGGCAAGACTATTTCTGTTGCTCTTCCTGCCGCGTATTGGTACCTGAAGCCTTTCCCAGTCACCAAGATTGCGCCTCTTGTTGATTACATGGTCTACATGACCTACGATCTCCACGGCCAATGGGGTATGTATCCACCCCTGACTCTCAGTAATAATTCATACTAACGTCTCATAGATTATGGAAACCAGTTCATCAGCTCCGGCTGCCCCAACGGCAACTGTCTCCGCTCCCACGTCAACAAGACCGAGACTCTCGACTCCCTCGCCATGATCACCAAAGCCGGCGTCGACCCCGCCAAGATCGTCATCGGCATCTCCAGCTACGGCCGCAGCTTCCGCATGAAGGACCCCAAGTGCACCGGCCCAACATGCCTGTTCACCGGCAGCTTCAGCGTCTCCGAAGCCGAGCCTGGTGTCTGCACCGGCGAGGCCGGATACCTCTCCGACGCCGAGATTCGCCTTATCGCGTACGATGCTAAGCAGGGCAAGAAGGGCGTTACAGCTAAGACGTGGTATGATAAGGACTCGGACTCGGATATCATGACGTTTGGAACTAAGGGCAAGGGTATGACTGATTGGGTTGCGTATATGGGACCTACGACGAAGCAGAAGCGTACGGATTGGGCTAAGAGCTTGAATTTTGGTGGTGTTGTTGATTGGGCTATTGATCTGGAGACTTGGTTCTCTCCTAAGCCTTAGATAGTTGTCTTCCAATGTTTCCGCTACCGCGGATTATATACACTAATAGCTCATGAACATAATGAACTAAGACTGTGGTGCCTTTGCGTCTTCGTCGTATTGCTTCCATCGATATTCCCTCTCAATTCCTTTTCGCCGTTGTGCCGTATCACAGAGCTTTTCATTCCCGCATTCACACTCTGCGCCCTCACGGAGCCAGCGATATGTAAGACTCCATCGAATTTGCCGTAGTCGTACAGTTCCATCAGGTAGAGTATCTGTCTTGCGAGATTTAATGCCATGAGTCCAGTGTAATCGTGAATCACCGCTCATCTGCATCATACTCCTCGGTAGCAAGTCCACTTCAATCTTCTCGCCTGTTTCTTTGTTCGCGAATTGCATGAAAAGTGGTGAACCCAGAGATAGCGAGTAGAGTTGATCAAAGGGCCCGTGGGTGTCAACGTGAGGCGGTATTCCTGTTCCTGGGGCGTATTGCTGAAGACAGACTTGATCTGGCGGACGGCCTTCCGTTGTTGGAAGTAAAGGAACTAGCCAGTCAGGAAAGGACTTGAAGGGTGTTTCATCATCGATCCCGAATGTTTTGTAGCTGAATGTGTAGCCGTAGTGAAGTGATAGTCGTCCTCCTCGGGATGGCCATTCTAGCTCATTCTCGAAAATGTGAATGAGCTTTTGTTCATGCTCTGGTGTGATGAAGTCATGTTGCATGAATAATCCCGAAGGTCTAATTGGTAATTCTTCCATTTTGAGTGCTATAAGTTGGCGTATTTCATGTTTCAGTTGTGATGAGTGAGATGATTCAAGGTCTGGTTCTCGTACGAGATGAGTCCACGCGACATTCTGAGTTTTCATATCACGTGATACCTTCATGTAAACTATCATAGACAAACATCACAACTACCCAAACCATCATAAGCGATAAACTCAACTCAAAATTCTGGATATATCCTCCTTAAGTATCTCATAACTCCTCCATTTGCTTGTTCTCATTAAATCGTTGCACCGACTCCCGTGCCTTGATAATCAACTCCCCGCAAGTGTTGAACGAGTGCTCGAACGACCCCGTTGGGTCTTCTTCCTTCAACCGTCCGCTAACTTCACCATGTGCAATATGAAGTCGTTGTTGATCTTTCTCAATAGAGTCGTGAAGATTATGTTCTGAAAGGGTTATGTTGTTCGCAGCCAAGACTGTCATGGCCGCCTGCGTCGCATTGGTACAGGTCCTAGATATTGTCAGTTGCAGAACGGTATGATTGAGTATATAACTCGTCTTACCAACGGAATGCCATGTCGCGGCTGTCCACCTTGGTTACTGTGTCTAAGCACATCCGTGCAGCTGTGACTAAAGTAGGCCAGCTGGATGGCAGCAATGGAGTATCTGATTCGATTGGGTCGCGAGCTTCACCGAAGCTTAATAACCGCTCCACCCACTCCAGATTGCGTAGATTCGCCCGTCGAATAGAGAAGATGCAGTGATAATACGTCACATGTAGTTGTTTAACGAACCTCAGCTGCACGTAGTCGAAACCTGGTACCGTATCTCCCCTGAATGGTTCAGGGATCGAATCAACCCATTTTTCCAGCATCTCTTCCAAACGGTCCGCCACCGTCTCCCGCTGATCGAAAGGCAGTTTCTCAGCCCGGACTGAGTATACCAAGTCGAATATCTTGCCTTGAATAGCCGCTAATCGAGAGCGAAACTTGAAGATCTCGAAGCGTAGGGACATGTCTTTGTTGTATAGAATACCTCCGTCTTCCTCAGAGAGATCTGTAACTGAAGGAACAAGATCATGGTCTTGCATCAGGTACGGCTCGCCTGTGAGCAGCGACAGGTCCCGGTCGATGATATACGCTATCCAGACAGGTTTGAGGGACTCCCCGAACATTTTATGGTATCCTAATTTGTAGATCAACTTGACAGCTATGGCGTGCATAAACCCTGCCCGCTCAAGATTCGATGTCGTCATGAAGTATAGGGCTATCCCCAGAACGATCTGGAGTCCTGCTCCATCATTTGACAACCTATGCAAGTTCCTATCCACATATTTGCAGGCCGTGTGGATGAATTTGGCGTCATCTCCTTCGTAGCGGTTCTTGGGATCGTTTCTCAGAGATAATGCCAGCATGACATAGATGGCGCACCATTCATTTCCCTCATTACCGCGCAGCCTGCAGTCTTCTTCAAAAAACTCATAGTCATCTTCACTGAAAAGCGGCGTGGATTGGTTGAAGGCATGGAAGTAGACATCGATAATTTGGTCCTGGAGACTTAGTGTATACCGCGACGAGAGACCAGAAATTGACGGTGGATGGTACCAATACCTTTCAAGATCGAGCGCCCTGGCTAACCTGGCCCATTTTGGGGGCTCGTGATCTTGCTCGTCTGCATCTTCCATGTCGGAAGTGCCAAAGTGATACCTCTCCATTGGATATATCTTAGTTACCGTGTTGAAATCGAATGGTTCATCATCGCTGCAGATCATTTCTACATCATTCTCTTGCCTGATGCGTTCCTTCTCTTGCCTGATGCGTGCTGCCGCTTGCCTGATGCGCTCATTTTCTTTCTCCACGCCTTCATTGAGTTTAGCGACGGCTTCTTCAAGTGAAAGATGTCGTTCGGAGTTGTCTTTATCTGTCTCGATGAGCCCATCGAGGCGTGAAGACTCAGTCCCATTGGCGTTTCTACTTGCACTGATAAGTATCTCTTCACTATCAAACTGGAGTAAACATACGGCTCCGGTGAATCCCTGACTCGCGTGATATCTGTAGGCCAAGTGCACTCGGAACCGTCCAGCCCGCAACTAGAGTATGTCGGTTCCTTTGCATCGCAGTGAGAGTTTCTATGATGGCACGGTTCGCATGTCTTGTGAGAAGTCAGTACTGGCATGTATGCAATCTTTTGGTCAGTCAGTACTGACCTTTCGTTCAACAACCGTGAAACTTCTTCGATCCATTTTGGATTGCAGAGGTTGGTAAATGAAGATTTTTATACTTGCAAGATTGAGACTGGTGAGTGCTTTGCCATTGACAGGAGAATGAGATGAGTTGAGATCAGATGAGATGGGAGAGATGAGATAAGGGCCATCTTGCTTTTGTGCCCCTCGCGTCATGTCCCGCGTTGCTGAGGTGCTAGACCCAAAGGGGCTAAAGCACATGCGTAGGGTAGTCGTGCTATAATGTCAGAATGCTTGGAGTGTTGGGGGTTGAACACGCTGCTAGGTCCAGGGTATTGGGGATATTACCAAGTTCCAAAACCCTTTACGATTTCTATGTTCAACTAAGAATCACTCCTGATAGGGGCTTTATTACATCTGCTGGCGAATTCAAATAAGGCGCGCAGGACGAAATAGATCTTCTACCCCGCATTCAAAGTGAAAGCAGTCATCAATGCAGAACGTGCATTGAGGACATCCAGCAAGCATCAACTAGAAGCTTCAGGAAATGGAATGGAATGTCGAGGAAGACTGTGAGCAAAAAACAGTGTCGTTTGGATTATGCTCTGACATAGACTCGCCACAACTGGGAATTACCTACCATGTCGGTCTTGAAAATTCGGTTTCGCGATACATAATGAAATTCATGCATGTTGGTCTTCCTTCCGCCAGTGATGCAGTGTCTTCATATCATTGGCCAGCACCAGTTTTATGGCTACCTGAAAGCTGACCATGCGCCTCCCATCTCACTCACTGCCGATGCCCAAAGCCAACTGAGTGATGATGCCTCTTCATCTCAAGATTCTTAAGCTGGACAACACGCTTCTCCATACAAGTCCGTCAAGCTCTGATCAGCAAGTGAAAGATCTGAGACATTCCGGTCGACATAATGGCTGATGCTGACGACGCCATCGAAAATGCGAAGAGAGCGGTCAGCGCTAATCCATTAGACCTCGAATGTTTAAAACTGCTTGGCGACCTTCTCAATGAAAGATACATCGACACTGGCATGCTCGTCGATCTGGATGCATCAATTCTCGTGACGAAGCAAGCTATCGATGCTACAATGGATGATGACGCCGAACTGGCCAATTGCTCAAATAACCTCAGTTACCGGCTTCAAGATAGATTCATGATGACAGAAGATAACGGAGACCTTGAAGAGGCTATACGATTGTCACGAAAAGCAGTAGAATTGACGGCGTCAGACAACGCCAGATACCTGAGTAATCTGGCCGCATCTTTAAAGATCAGGTTCTCTGTTACTGGGGACCTAAAAGACATGGAAGATGGCATCGCCCTGGCAAAACAAGCCGTATCTATAACGGCAAGCGATGATTCAGAACTACCTAAATGGCTGAACAACCTTGGAAACCATCTCAGCAACAGGCACTTGGTTACAGGTTCCGTTGAAGACCTAGAAGAGGCAATCGCCTTGAGCAGATGCGCAGTCGCTTCATCATCAGACGCAACAATGCGAGCTCTCTTTTTGAACAACCTATCGGCAAAAATAGATCTCAAAGCAGAAGCCAGTGGTCAGTCGAACACATACGATGAAGCGATCGAATTGGCAAAAGAGGCCATCTCCCTGACGCCAGACGACCATGCCGATCAGGCAAAGTGGCTAGGCAATCTCGCAACTCATCTATTGGAGAGATTCGACAGGTCGTGGGATCTGAACGACTTGCAAGAAGCCATAAATGCTGCAAGCAAGGCTGCGGACCTGACACTCAATGGGCCTACGAAGGCTTTATATCTCGACGCGGTCGCAGATGGCTTGAATCGAAAATATGACAAGATGGGTCAGTTGGCAGATCTCGATGAAGGTGTTCGCGTGACTGAGATGGCTCTTGAAGTGCTGCCGAGCCATCATTCAAAACGGTCACAAATTCTCTCTACGCTTTCAGATCTTTTTAGCAACAGATACCTGAGAAAAGAGATGACAGAAGACCTCGACAGAGCGATAGAGCTTTCCAGAGAGGCTGCAGATGCAAAGTCTGATAATCACCCCTACAAGGCGATCTATCTCGACAGACTCGCCGTGCAACTCAATCTCCGATCGTCAATATCTCGAACAGACCCTCATCTCTGGAAGGATCTGGAGGAGTCGATACAGCTGGAGAGAGAGGCTATTGCCATTACGGTGGGAAACCGCCCTACCTGGTCTTTTAAGAATAATCTCCAGGCCATGCTTGTGATAAAGTACGGCATGACAAAAGACCAAGCAATACTCGATGAGTGTACCCAACTACAAAGAGAAGCCCTCGACGAAGTCCCCAGGGGCCATCAGTACCGCGCAGAGATGCTAACCAGCTTAGGTTATCGTCTTAGGGACGGAGCAAAGGGAGACTCAGACCTCGAAAAGGCTTCTGAGTGTTTTCTCGAGGCGCTACAAAACACAGATGCTCCTCCGATAAGCCGTGTGAGAGCTGGCTCTGCTCTTCTACAGTGCTGCCGCGATAAGCAGAAAGCCTACCATGCCGCACAAGTCATCATGGGTCTTCTACCTCAGTTGATCATTAGATCACATGAGACATCGGATAAACAACACGCTGCAGGCTCGAGAGCCGGTATGACGTGCAGTGCAGCAGCTGCGGCTTTGCAAGCGGACAGGCCGGTCTTCGAGGCGTTGCAAGTACTTGAGCTTGGGCGCGGCGTGCTCGCCAAGTATAGTGAGGAGATGCTGCTGGGTCCTTTACAGATGGGACAACTACCCGCTGAACAAGCCAAGGTATACACGCACCTTCGCGATGAGTTGAAGGGGTCGGCCACTCCTGTCTTACCGGAGATGGGCAGTTCGTTTCAGAAGCATGTTTCAGGACTCAACAAGCGTTATGATCTAGCAAAAGAGTTGGAGGACTTGATTGGTGAGATCCGAGAATTGCCTGGTTTCGAAGACCTCTGGACTGCCCCAACAGAAGCAGAAACATTGGAGGCTGCCAAATATGGCCCCATTGTCGTCATCAATGTCAGTCGTGCTCGATGTGATGCGCTACTCATCGAGAAACATCAGATGCGATCTTTGGCCCTTCCCAACATTACAAATGACCTCTATCAATTTGCTCGTGCGGGCGACTTTGGTAGCTCAAAGGTCCTAGAATGGATATGGGATAATATCACTCAGCCAGTATTGGATACTCTTGGTTACTCTCGGCCCCCTGAAGAGGGTGCATGGCCTCGTGTATGGTGGGTACCTACGGCCCTATTGACTCTTTTCCCACTACATGCCGCAGGATATCACCGAAAAGACTCATCTGAGACTGTCCTTGATAGAGTAGTCTCTTCCTCCTCTTCTTCTCTCAGGGCAATCATACGTGGTCGCCAGAAAGAACTTTCTTCATCGTTCTCTAGCAAGGCTGTACCGCGTGCTTTGCTTGTAGGAATGCAACATACTCCCGAAAGCGGATCCTTACCATACGCGAACAAGGAGATAGACATTGTACAGAAGCTATGCGAATCAGCCGGTTTGGAGACTGTTCGGCCGAGACCACGGAAAGAGGACGTCTTCGAGCAGCTACTAGACTGTAAGATATTCCACTTCGCAGGTCATGGCTACACAGACGAAAACGACCCCTCCAACAGTCATCTACGTTTAGAGGACTGGCAAGAAGATCCATTTCGCGTGGCTGACTTACAGCAAATGAATCTCCGCGAGCACGCACCGTTTCTCGCGTATCTTTCTGCTTGTGGCACCGGACAGATGAAGCGATATAACTTGGTCGACGAAAGTATCCATTTGATCAGCGCCTACCAGTTGGCTGGCTTTCGTCACGCCATCGGTACTCTGTGGAAGGTAAGTGATCAGTGCTGCGTTGAAATGGCTAGGACTACGTATGAGACCATGAGGGAGTCAGGGTTGAGTGATGAGAGTGTGAGTTGGGGGTTGCATCGGGCTTCCAGGGAGCTGAGAGACAAATGGGTCAAGACGGAGAAACAGGGGGCGTTTCCTCGACAAGCCGAGATTCAGGGCCAACAAATGATAGCACTGATGGTGTTAGGGGCAAGGAGAATCGTGAAGATGAGAAGGAGAGGGACATTGTGAGTGTAGAGGAGGAGCCTGAAGTTGGTGAACAGCAACAGTGGGCCCCTTTATGTTCATTTTGGTGTATGAATACAACGATGCCACTCCCAGACAATTGCAGCTCTTCCTCTAGGGAATAAAGCAAGATGATAAGCACAGCCTCTTTCAGGCTCCGTGAAGCTGTACTCATTGGCTCTAGGTTGAAAGCAAGGCTTGTAGTGCTGATCCTCGTTACCCCGCCCCCGGCGTACAATAAGACTTCTGGCATTGAATCAAGGTGCTAAAAATGCTTAGTCTAAGATTCTCTAAATCTATCCTAAATTTACCTAAGTTTACCTAAGGCCTTTTGTCACCTAGGATAGAGGTCCTAAGTTTTATTGCACCCCCTCGCCCGCTTATACATGCAGACAGATACCGATATTTTGAAAGTGCAACATGTAGTGGCTCAGCCCAATGATCTTTCAAGGCTGTGCGAAGGTACTTGGAGAATTTGTGATTTAATGGAACCAGTCATAGCACATAAAACTAGCCATGTTCCTTTTATTGTTCGATATCAAATTACTCTGGCGTACCGCTCGCCATGATTACACCGTCATACCAACACTTCGTCGACTATCGTGCTCGAGCGAACCCATGTGTTTCACGTCTTTCAAACTACCTTCAACATGGCTATGTTGGCCAAAGCAAGGTTACATATCTTGACTACACCAATCAATCCTTGGAGCCAAGACGCATTGATGTCCCCGAACGCGAGATTTCCCAGCTTTTGAAGACGTCACCGCCAGTTTCGACACGATTTATCTTTGTTGAGAATGTTTCGCCCGGTCTCATAATACTACTTGGAGAGAAGCTAGATATCGACCCTTTGTTCTTCGCAGACTATATCCATGCTGCTTTCGCGAATCCGGAGAAAACATCACCGCCTCCATCATTAGCAACCCTCCCGTCATCCATAGCAAAAAGGGAACATATTCATCTTCACGGCCAGAAGGTCATTGCGCTCGAAGGACCGGACGATGAGCTGAATAAAGCCCCTTATGATCTGAAAACAATGTCAAATGTTCCGCGTCATGTCCGCCGGCTGGTCACTCTTCCTGGTAGACGGCTGGCCTTAGTGCACACGTGCTGTTCTTTCATCATGAGGAAAATTGGAGACATGAATATTTGTAAGCATTCCATTTAAAAACATCTTCAATCGATTAATCATCATAGGCCTATTCCTCGTTGATCCTCCTGTCACGACTGTTGTTCACTCGGTTGGTGCAGAACTCACATCAACATACCAAGCCAGTGTTTCGAATGGCGGTTTTGAAGACTTCCGAGCACCAGAGTCCTTCTCCGCCTTCAAGAAATCCCCTTCCGGTGATACCTGGAATAAGGAATCAATGATGGAAAGCATCGTACATTACCTCCAGGCTTGTTCACCGCCAGGATTAAACTTGACTTCTCTGAGCGTACTAAGTATTGGCTACTACCCTATCTATATTACCTTATCAGAATGGAACATCTACAACTACCTGATAAGTCGGTTCTCTAAGCAGTATCAGTACTCACATCAACTCAAAGCAGGTAGAATGCACGATGAAGTCCTGCTAGATCTCCAGCGCTGGAAACGGCGCAGCAGGAGCAGTCACCGGAAACTTAGCATCCTAAGGGATGTTATTAGCTCTCATATACCCCCAAGCGATGATATCGTAATTTGGAATGGCGTTCTTAACGACATTAACTATCTTCGCGACCAACTCCACGACTACAGTCAATCTCTCGAGCAGATGGTTATGGTAGCGACGTCACTCATTCAGCTTCTTGACTCTCGACGTTCGATCTTAGAGGCTATAAACACGAAGCGTTTGACATTCTTGGCACTTGTATTCGTGCCGTTAGCATGGGTCTCGAGCCTCTTCAGTATGTCCGATAGTTATTCCCCTGGTCATGATCTGTTCTGGGTCTACTTTGCTACTGCTTTGCCAGTACTCGCTGTTGTACTGTTGCTGTCAGCACTTCCCTACGGCAAGATTGCGATTGCTGCAGAGTCATGTAAGGCGCGAGTAAGGAACCATGGAATGAGAGTTCTAGGAGAACCAGTCTGAATTACTTCATCCAGGCCATTTACAGTCAGATGGCGACGAGGAAGTTCTTCATATTTTGTAGTTCAAGTTCAGGATGATGATAACATTTATATTTAATGACTTCGTCCACGTTCAATCCTCTTCGCCCCGTAGAAGCTTATCGCAGCGGTTGGGACTCGTTGACAGCCCATTCGACACAAGCCATGATGGCTTCATCCGAGTCGTGCTCTCGCGATAATCCATATCTGGTCCATTACTTCGCATCTGTCTCCGGGGTTGATTTTAAGTTTATTCTAGGTTCTAATTGGAAGCAGTTGCATCTAATATAGGCAGAGTACTTATTCCATGCCTGGGAAGCTGGAGTTGGTGAGCCGGTAGTCCTTACTCAGGCTGTATTTCTTTTTCAGTTCGCGATACAATAAGAACCAACATCTTAGAGTACTGTTGCAGATCTGAAGTGCTTGGGTTCTGACCAACTAGTCTTAAGGTATTAAGGGATGACTGCTCCTTACACGCATCGACTTATTTCAGATCCATGGATTAACTCCTGCTGTGTCTGCCTCCTCAAAATCCGTAAGACGTCCCGACGCCATGTATCCCAGCTTTGTTGTGTAAGAAGGTGTTCAGAGTAATGGTCGGGCGAGCTGTTATATGTATACATCAACTCCGAGGGTTGGCAAGGCTGCAGTTTCCAGTCGCCTTCATAGGCACCCTGAAATGGACATGCACAATGAGGAAAGACGCTGTCGCGATTCAACAGGCGCTCCATACAAACCCAAGTCCTTTTGTACCCCTTTATCTTCTCGCTCGCACTGAATCTGCATGAGCCCACTGGAGCGTAGTGCGATTTTCCGATTCCAACATGGATAAGTGTGTGGCAAAACATGAGTGCGTTCATGTAGTCTAGTCGAGCATCTTCCACACTCAGCAAGCCGGAAAGACGATCAAGTATTCCTTGGGTCTTGATTTCGTGGTCTTGGATGTTCCCGCTCTCTTGTTGCAATGATGCCCCGTTTTGAAGCAGTAGTTCAATGAACTCTGTATCACAAACAAGCGTAACAGCGCAGTAAAGAGGCCAATGTGGCATTGAACGGGGCGGATATACAAACAGCTCCCGGGAAGATGTCATTGGTCCCTCCTCCTCATTGTTCTCCCAGTTATATTCCACGACGAATGGTTGCATAACTGCCACTACGACTTCTCTTTCCAGCAGAATGTGGAGGAATCATGGGTCTGAGGAGACTAAGGCCGGAAGAATGGCATGTTGAGAGGACCCATTGTTCGATCGAAAACAAATATCAAGTTCCTCTAGCAAGTCGAGATAGAGGGTTAGGGTCTTCGGGTTTTCGGTTTCTATCAAGCAACCACATATAGCCACGAAGGTACGATAAAAGTCCGAGAAATATACCTCGTCAACCGTTTTGCTCCTGGAACAACTGTGTAGGCTTTTGATCATGTTTAAGAGGTCTCTAAACTCCTGTCCTTCACTGAAGCGTAGATACTGAGCGAGGGCTGCCGCAATGTCCGCCGGCCGGGGAGCGATAACTTGCATCATGGCGTCAATATGGCTAAGGCGTCCGCTGGTATAGACTAACTTGGAGATCTGAGTATAACATTTAGAGAGCCAATCGACAGGAAGATGCTCAAGAATGAATAAGAGATATTCAGTATCGTCTGAGCTTAACGCAGCATTGAACATATTGCGTATATGTCGAGGGCGCAATCTACCTCCACAGAGGTCCAAGTAATCCAACAACTGGCTCAGAAAGCTGCGGTCCAGTCGCAAGAAAGCGACTTCGACCAAGTCGTCGCATAGTTGACCTCGATCAACATTGAACCCCTCAAGTAGAAATTTCAGGTCCTCGAACTTCTCACAATGAAAACAAATGACCTTCCAAACGGCGTGACCCAGATAGACTGGAGAAAGGAATAGGTTCTTATCCTTGTAGTCATTCTTAACTACATCATTGATGATGGTCCTTAATAACAACGCAAGCGAGTCGGATGGGGCTGGGTTGCCAGTGTCATAATCGGGAAGCAGGAGACAGTTACAATTTCGATCCAGCCAATGAGCTATGACGGAAATAGAATGAACCATTGACACGGTCAAGAATGTTGGCTGGAACGTGTCGTAGAAAGAATGGAACTCGCATAAGATCGCCTCTAAAGCACGGGAGTCTAATACAAGTCAATAAGCGAATAGTGATAGCAAGGTAACCACATTCCTTGGTTATTCGGGATTACAACTGTGCTCTCTAATCTCTCTGCAAGAGATTTCAAGAATCGCTCCACATCTTGAACCCATACATTGCCAGGTTCAACTGAAGGAAGAAAAGTCCAACGTTAGTTGTTGTCGCGAAGGAAGTACACTACTTACGCTTCATCTTACATATGTCGTGCGCGACAAAGTTTTTCAGCATAACATTTAAGTAAATGCCCTGTTGCGGCACTTCCAATATAAGAAAACACTCTTCAGAAATAATCTCAGTGTCCACAGTTCCCTCAGTCGTGCGGTGGATCTCTGCGAAACTAGAAATTTGATCAGATATGGGAGGATCAAATGGAGCGTATTATTTTCTCATACCACTGAAATAAAACCTCTCCATGCGAAGTCTGCAAGCCAAGATTATCTCGATTGATGCCGAATTGCCGACGAGGCGCAATCGTTCCTAAAGGTGGCAATTGGGGCCATATGCTTATAGTATTGTCCTTAACATCGCGGAGCTGAAATTCGAAAACAGGAAAGTTTTCCAAGCTTTGTTTCGCGATCTAAGGCGGTCAGTGAGTGTTAAAGCTTGAATAATCTACAATCTACTCTACCTGACTGAGATTTCGGATGTCTTCGTTTCGTCTGTCGCTAGACGCACCTAAATGGACACGTTGTGGGTGGATTGAGACGATATCAGCCAGTATCCAGCATGCCTTAAGTAGGTTGATATAAGCATTAACTTTAATCTCAGTCCCTTCAACTAGATGATTCATTTGTGACCGGACCTGTTGACCGTTAGTTCGCATGTTGATGGAATTATTGGTTTGTTAGGCACCTTCAACAACCACCATTTGCCTGCTTGCAGCCAGTCGTCGATCGCAATCGAGGCCCAAGGCCTATTACCATTCTCTGCACTTCCCAAGAATGCTGCACTGAGCTCTGCTCGATCTTCCTCATCCAACGGAGCGTTTAGAAGAGGGCCTTCAGGCGAAATGCGGTGGCCTATCATGAGGGTCCGAAGCTCGTCCAGCTTCATGTCCGTTTTTGATTGCTGTTTCTCAATCCGTTCCAGGGATGAACTTGCTCGTCAACGGGTGTCCCAGAAATAACAAGAATAGACCTACTTTTGAGCACCCTGCAAGAGAAGGGTTAAGTGGAAATTGTGAGACATGAACTAGAAAACGTTAACGCTTGATAACTTAACTGCGCCGGGATCCAAACCTTCGTACGAAGCTCGTTGATGCTGGACACTTCGAATGCATACTTGATTCGGTTCCATTGAATACGAAGCGAAGGTTTTGAACCTTGTGAATTCACTCCTGGGTCGAGTTCGGCATATTTATCCGCAAGTCGATCCATTTTCTGCAGCGTCTCTTTGGCTTGACTCATGACTTTGCATGTGTATTCCAGTCGTCTCTCTCCCGCCTGTTTTATCCACTCTTCCTGATCTCGTACTTCTTCATTGAGCAAGTTCACTGTATTTGATAGATTGCCCAGTTCTTGGATCAAAGCCCGGAGCTCCTCCGGTGCGTCGCGTGACACTTTGTACACTCGAGTGTAGATCTTCCAGCATAGCTCCCCGACGGCAATGAAATCGCCAACGCCGAAGCCGAACGACATGGTGTGACAGAAGTTTGCAGATCCAAGTTTGAGTTGGTCTGTGGCCTTCGAAACTGGCGCTGTGGATGTTACAGAGTAACAGAAGTAATCTGTCTCACCTGTTGGTAGCTGAAATTACTTTCAGGCTGCTGACAAAGTCGTTGGGCGCAAGTGATTGGTAGCCAGTCATCATAACAGGCTGTGCGCTCACATCTGCCAGCTGGCGGTTGGCAATTGGCCTGAGCAAATTGCGCCTCACCGAAATTACAATGACAAACTCCACAACTGTACTTGCATTTCTATTCCGCGCCTCAATGGGCGCTCAATGGACTGAAGGATAGATCCATTACACTCAAAGTGGTCGGAACTTATTCTCGGCCCTTTCAACACAATCCTTGACCACTTCATCCAAATCCTCCTCCGGCAACCTCAGCAGCCCATTGTGAAGTTTGTCTTGGGTCCTCAGCTTTTCACCCTCTGGTGAGAAAATGAACGAATAATAAGCCTGCACAAATCCCATGATATTACCAGACCTACCCATTGCCTTGCCATTCTCGATTCGATCAGCGCTGCTCTCATACTTGATCTCCCAATCTGCGTCTGCTGTACTCGTAAAGTGCTGGATACTCTTCAGAATATCCTTCTGGCTGACATAAAAGCTTGAAAGATAGACCGGACTGTTTTTGAACTTCGCAATGCTTGGGGATTTGTCGTCCTCGTTGTCCGGGAACTCTTTCAGACTTGCAATGGCAGCAGCAGCACGGCCGAACTGAGCCAAAGTGCTAGTGTTTATCTTTGCCTCGCCGTCATCAAATAACGTGACTTTACGGTTATCGATGTCAAAGCCCATGAAGGACTCTCCGGAAGGAAGGCTGTAGTCGAACCAGACTCCTCCGACGAGAAGGATCCAAGAGCTGACACCAACCCGCTCGATCTCCTTGAGAAGATTGATTGGTGGTGCAGCGGGGAAGAAATCATCAACGGAACCTTGATTCTCGATGACTACGTTGGCGGCATAGATGTTGGGAATGATGTAGCGGATCCCTGCTTTTCCGGCTGCGCGAACAATGCGATGGTGGACTTCTGGGTCGACATTGACGGCGAGGGTAATGACGAGAAGCTGCTGATTCTTGAGTGCCAATGCGATAGACTCCTCGTTTTCATAATTGACAGCGATAGCCTTGACGTTGTCGGGAAGTTTGGAAGTGCTGCCGATACGAGTCAGGGCAGTTACAGCATGTTTTCCAGTCTTGAGGAGTTGCTCGGTTATCTGGGCGCCTTGTCGGCCGCCAGCCTACTTTACATCAGTGGAACGAACAGATAGATGATGAATGGGACATACTCCGACTATAGCAACTCTTTCGATGCGGTTAGAAAAGCCTGTAGGCTGATCTTTTGCAAACTGTTGCGTAGACATTGCGAGAATTGGGTTGTATAAGATCGTTGGGTCCGGGCTTGGCTTTATGAATGAAGGAGGTTTGCTAATTTGAGAGTGAATGAAGAACGAGTATAGGGATACAGGTCGCATTATGTATGGCAGTAGAGAACCGAGAATAAATGGATACTCGCGATGTTAAATCCGGACTTCGGCCGAATGTCTTTGGAGTTTACGCTGTATGACCGTCTTTCGGCCGGAATCACGGACCAATGGCATCAATGACAGCGAAGATTACAAATGAGCGAATCCTTCAAATATCAATCTAGATAATGATTATACAAACATAAAAGCCATCCTCCTAGTCTTCGGAGCAGATACTCCCCTCCCTGGCTTAGTGATTCTTGCCGCACAGATGCTCGGCAAGTCTCAGTGAAAGAGCCGCCAGAGTCAGCGAGGGATTGGCCTCAGGACTGACAGGCATAACCGAAAGATCACAAACCCATAGATTATCCAAACCCTTGACCTTCAGGTTGGAGTCCACGACACCAGGTCCCTTCGGTCCATCCATTCTCATCGTTCCGCACTCATGGGAAAACACTCCGAAGCCGAGATGCTGCGGTCTCAATCCTGGATCGGGACACACTCCTGGGTCGGCATACGTAGCTTGGTTGGGCTTCACGCCAACGAAAGCATCGCGAACTCTGCGAATGATGTCTTCCATAGCGCACTGAACCTCATGCTTGATCGCCGGTCGACGAATATCCAATACAGGATCCAAGCCCGGAAGGCTGAGCACAGAGTTCTCATCATCGAGCTTCCCAACAAACTCGAATAGTACGCAGATAGTGTCGAAGTTCTCCTTCTCATCAGCCGCATCCTTAGTAGGACTCATGAGGGTGCCATCATGACGATAGAAATGCGTCGTGTTGAGCGTCGCAGAACTTCCAGCCAAGAAGAAATTGGCATTGATCGTCACTGTGACGAGACATTCTTCACCGCCGACTTTGAGGTGTGTTTTGAGATTGAGGGGCTTTGAGGTGACGTTGTCGGACTTTTGCTTGGCGAAACGCACATAGCAGACGTTATGGTCGATAAGACCTTTACCAACCAAAGGGTTGAGGTGGTCAAGACCGCTGTTGAGAGCAATGGAGGCGGTGCCGATCGTGCCAGCGGAGAGGATGACTTTGGCTCGGCCGACGTAGAGCTCTTTGATGGTGTTGGTGGCTTTGTCTCTAATCTTGAGGGCGTTGACACTTTTGTTGCTGCGCCTTCGTGGTCAGCTAGAACGCTTAATAGAGGAACGGGTGTACTTACAAGGTGTTACTGGCAGTATGTTGAACAGCGATGACCTCTGTGTTGAGAAGAACAGAGAGATACTGATCGTTGGCGTACATGCGATTGATGATGCTCAAGGTAGTGCTGTATGCACCCTGAGCGAATTTGTATGGCGCGGGGGCATTGAATTGCGCTGCGATGGGCATGAGATCAAACTTTGAGCCTGGCAGGGCATTGTTCAACATCTCGTTTGCGTCGCCGATCTCTGTAGCGCTAACTTCATGCTTGCCGTCACCCTCTGGATAAATGACATCGCCAGGCTGCGAGTCAGTCAGGTATCGAAACGCTTTCTTGTATCCTTGAACTAGGTCACCCTTGAGGTGTTCGACAACATCAGTTGGGAAGAAAGCACCGAGAGTCTCGTCACCAATCTCTGGGATCCAAGTACCCCAGAGATTAGATCGACCACCGACACAATACACTGGACCGCCGACATAACTATCAGAGCGGTCGGTGCATTGGACTTTGGCCTTTACAGCGTCATACACGCGCTCGTTACCCTCGGGTGAATTACTTGCGCCGCGGTTGAAGTAAGGGCGAGAAGTATTCAGAACATGGGTTGAGAAAATGACGCTGCCACGCTCGATCAGCAAGACTTTGTATTGTTGGGATACAAGCTGTTCAGCTAAAGGGCCTCCGCCGAAACCACTTCCTACAATGATATAGTCATAGGAGTTGAGCTTGGCGAGGAGACAGACGACGTCTGTGTCGAGATGGAGGAGATGATCCATGGTGAAAGCTTGACCAATGGGAATAGTCCAGGGGAAGAGGTTGGTAAGATTGGATGAGAGAGGAAAGCAAGGGAGAACTTTGATAGGAGAAAGCCCCGAGGATAATATAGATGCACACCATGTGAGACAGAATTGAGGAGGACATACGGATTTGGAGCTGACGAATGTGATATTGATGTGATGAGTGCATGGCATCAATCACATCCTGAATGGGAACGTCAGCAAGCCACTTTCGGCCCAATTCAGCTGAGGTAGATCAGCAACGGCACCTCATTATGCATGCAAAGACGGCTGAAGTCAGATCAATATTGCGGTCAGCGGTGAAGGGTTATTGGATTCACGCATATGCAGTATTCAAGGAATGAAACCAATGCCATGTACACACACTCAATCATACGGTGCTGAGCTATTGACTAGACTCGGCAGATGTCTTTGAGGCCACCTACAACTGTTCTAGATATGTTTCATTGCATTTGATATAGCGGCACAGCATGGACCGAGTCCGGGAAATAACTTGATACGGCGGACCGGTATCGCAGTATGTCGTGGATATGACCACTGGAACCTGGTCGTTGGAATGGGCCTTATCAGAGCACAAATGTTGGGAAACATGTAGAGTTAAGGTCTTATTACCATTTGGACATCGAGATACAGCACTCGACCAGTTCTATCTATGCAGGATGCAGAAATACAAGATATGTAGTGACAAGCACTAATGCGATAAACAATAATACGCTTTTTAACGCCTCTTCCAAAAGAATGCCAGGATCAAAACATTGTAGGACAGTTTAAGCGCACCAGCGAGAATGAACGCAAGCCAGAACTTATCCAAGCCCGCAAACAAGCCCGTGATGTACAAACCAAGACAACTTCCAATCGTCTTTGTGATATTAACAACACCCATAGCCGAAGTCCTCTCATGGTCCAAAACCCCCGCCGAGATGAACGCCTGCCTCGGTGCATTATCAATCTCGCGCGTCACAATCCTAAAGATGAAAATCACAAGAGCAATGTACTTGTTCCCAGGCACAGACACCATGAGCAGCGAGATGGAGTTTACCATGTGACAGAGGACCATGGTTTGCACCTGTCCGATGGCGCGTGACAGCGGTGACGACGCGAGGTTCAGCACGGAGGAGATGATCCCGGCGGTGAAGGTCGCAGAGCCCAGCGCCCCCTCGGGCATGTCGTACTCGCGCTTGAAGAAATATGTCATCCACGAGATCTGTGCGAGACCAGAGCCCACAAAGTCGAGTATCAGTGCGAGGGAGAGCTTCCACATAAAGTCGAACGACGCTGGGGTGAAGAGGCGCTTCTCCTGTGCTGCGACGAGGACTTGGGCTTGTGTTTCGGCAACGGCTCCGTAGCCGGAACTGTTATCGTCGACAAGAGGAGCAGTCTCATCATCAGATGCTGGTTCTTCGGGGGTGAGGATGCCGGATTGGGGGGTTGAGCAGGATTCTTTTTGGAGGGGCATTTGCTCGACTTCGGAGCTGAGGAGGAGTGAGCACAGGAGCTTGAGGAGGCCGATACCGGCGTAGCCGAGGAAGATTATCCGGTGGCAATCTAGCTTTTCCATGCCGTTGTCTTCGAGGGCGTTGATGAGCCAGCCTGTGAGGAGGTTACTTGCTGCTGTGCCAAACATGCCTAGCATAGACCACCAGGCAAACATGTCATTGCATGTATGCGCGGTGCTGAGGCGAGCAATCGCTGATTCTTCAATTGCCTTGAAGGGATCAATCTCATTCGCACTACATCGTCAGTTCTCTCCCCAATATCACAAAAGGATAAGACATACCTGGGATTAATAACCGCAACGATACTCGCAAGAAGTAACAGCCAGAAATTCTCAAAGTACGCAAATGCAACTCCGCCAGCACTCATCAACAGCGCTCCAACAACAGCAGTCAACCTCACGCCAACACGATCACCGACCCAAGTGAGGATAAAGCTAATAGCAAGATCACCCACGAGCGTCAGCGTCATGAACAGACCAATCTGGGTATCCTGAAATCCCAACGCGTTGAGATACAGCGCCAGAACGAGCGTCGTCCCTCCATAGCCGAGGAGGCGGATGAAGCGGAGAAGGATCAGAATCTTCAGGTCTCGGCTTGACCGCCACAGAACATCGGCGCCGATGCTGGAGAGGAAACGACCAGCTACCGCCATGATGAAATACCCTGTAATCTAACAAAAAGAGGGATATGTACAGAAGAAAAGCCTGGGGAGGTTAGTGGTAGTCTTTGTTTGCCTCATTTAAACAGAATCTTTTTAATTGTCCGATATCTTCTCTTCTCCGCGTCGATCTTCGTCTTCTCGCACGGCCCATGCATGTTCTAGATCATGCGATCGGGCCAAGGCTTGGCTTTTTCGTCAGCTCCCTTCTTCTAGGCAGGCGAAAAAAGGGAAGGGGAAAAAAAGCGCCTCTTCTCAGAGGGGATTGCTACGTAGACGAATCATGACCCAGCCTGTGCTGCTGTGCGCGTGCCAGAGGGTCTCTTTGGCTAAGACGAGTCATACATTGCACAGCGTGTGACCAATCAAGTTTAGGTAGAGTGTCTGACTTTTCTTTTCCTGTGTCCTATGCAGTACGTATTCTAGCTAAGGATGTCTGTCTCGCCCGCTGATGCCTTACCGTGGGGGTCACGGCATTGACCAGACTTGCTCCCTAAGGGACAGAGACGGGCTGTTTCCCTCCCGCACACTACGCCAGCTCTCGTATTCTGCAAAGCGCTTGGCCGCATACCCCGCGTAGTCAAAGTCGATAGTTCCGGTCGCTGTCTCAGCCTGGATGAGAGCGCAGAGACCCCTGTCGCAGCGGTGTAATCAGTGTCTTGTCCTGTACCACCACACACTTATCTGTCTGTGAGACATATATGGCGACTTACCAGTAGAACCCAGGAAAGCCTCTATGATCGTCGACCTGACGCATTAGATGATCCACAGAAGCATCATTGACAGTCGGTATGTTGTGCTCCCGACAGAGTTCGGCGTGGGCCGTGAGATACTCTGCGATGAAGGCGCGTCGGGTTGATATCTTGGGGAGAAGATTGTAGTCGCAGTCGAAGCCGGTCCATTCAGCGAAATGATTTGCTAGTTCAAAGGCCCGAGGACAGTATGTGGCGTGTCTCGGGGTCGTTCAGTGTCTCTGGTTTGGGGACATTTGCAGAACAGGGTATGACTTACTCGTAATCAATGAACCGAACTGATGCGACATCAATGTCGTCACCCGACTCTTGTACAATTATGTTTGCGCACAAGAGGTCGCCGTGAGCGAGAACCTGTGCGGGTTAGTACCAGACAAGCAAAATAAAAAGCAACGACGCACCAAGGGCTCCGACACGTCAGTTGACAACAAGGCATCGGCTAGATACTTGAACTTTTCATGCAAATCATCAATTTCGGCCTGTGATCGGTGAGGGTGTTTGGAGATAGCATCCAGCCATTTCTTCGCGGTGGACCAAACGCCTGGTTTGTAGGTCAAGACTTCCTTTGGGTGCGCTGTAGGCAGCGTCGCGTGCCACCGAGCCAGCTCCCTCGCGACGCCGCGGAAAATTCTTGTCTCAGACATGTCGCCTTCAGAGCAGACTTGCCCAGAGATGAACTGATACGCATGTCCATTGCTGAAGCGAACCAGTGGAGATGAAGACAGTTGACGCTCAGCCAGGAGCTTGTGCACCCTGAGTTCTTCTGTTGCGACATGTCACGTTAGACACGAATCCAAGACGGAAGTCCCAGACGAGATTGGCAGACTCAGGGACAGAATTGGTACGTACTCTCGCGATCAATGGTGATATCCGTGCCATCTCCGTAGACCTTGATCAGCACCGCATCTGCCGTGGATGCATCGACCGTAACCTTGAAAAGCTGGTTATTGTTTTAGCGCGCAAACGTCCCGCGTACTTGGGTAGGTAGGTCACTATGAGGGAATACTCACGCCATTCGTCGTGCCCTGAGTCAAAGCGGAAATACGCATGTCGTCGATCTTCCGATCGGGGAACAGGAGCGGAAGAAGCGACAGGGCTGATCCATGAGGATCTGCCGTATCAAAGACAACATCCTTGAACGGGATATCCATTCTCCACTCTCGGCAGTTCGACAAATAGTTAGCGATATAAACAAGAGAATATCCAATAAGAGATGAAGATGGGAAAAGGTTGGGAGGAGTAAAGATGGGAAAGCCCTTAAAGTACCTAAAGTTAGCTGTCTGTGCCGCTGGGTGCTACCGCCCGTGCCGCTTTTCCCAAGGGCCGCGGGCGTAAGCAGCAGGGATCGACGCTGAGGCTGCGGCTGAGATGAGACAGCAGAGCAAATAGTTTTTCTTGGCCCGTGTCTCACACTTGACGCAGATCCAAGAGATGCCGTAGAATGGGAAGCGAGGGAGTGATTGGAGGCTGAGTATAAGACACCGCCTTGCTTCTTACTGTGGACCGAGCACTCATGCGGCCCGCCAGAAGGGATCATTACACTACATACATACCTGGAAATATTGGCCAGCCACGTTGGAGACTACGGCTTATCGAAACATTTTCGCGTCTGTCTATCAATGATTGTCAAAAGCGATGAGCGCAAGTTTGATGTTATCGAGGTATATAAGGTGAAAGGCACACGACACAATGCATCTTGAAATCATCATCAGCATCTCGGTATAGCATCATGGCACCTACAAACAGTCTTCTCTACAAAAACTTTCAGAAACATCCCGCGGCTCTCATTGAGTCGACCGAGGGGATTTATCTCAATACCAGCGATGGGCGCAAGATTCTAGACGCTACAAGCGGAGCGGCTGTTGCGTGTCTGGGCTATGATAACAAGGACGTTCAGAAAGCTGTTGTAGAGCAGCTTGTGAACGTCCCGTATTGTCATCCCGGCTTTTACAAGACGCAGGCTGCGGAAGATCTTGCGGATTTTCTTGTCGAGTCTACCGATGGCCAAATGTCCAAGGCTGTTCTTTGCGGTTCAGGTAAGCTTATGCAGTGTCTCGCTGTATGACGGAGTTGCTAATTGAGTTTTTAGGATCTGAAGCTGTCGAAGTCGCGCTCAAGCTTGCGAAAACGCACTTTTCGCATCTCGCTATTCCTCAGACTGAACGGAGCCACTTCATAGCTCGTGTGGGAGCATGGCACGGCGCTACGCTCGGTGCGCTGACGCTAGGCGACTTCAAAGTACGAAAGGATCCGTTCGTGCAGTTGATCTCGCAGAATTCTTCTCGCGTATCGGCGTGTAGTTCGTACAGAGGACAGCGTGACGGTGAAGATGACGAGGCGTACGTTGCGCGTCTTGCGCAAGAGCTCGATGATGAGTTTCTGAGGATCGGGCCCGAGAAGGTCTGCGCTTTTGTGGCTGAGACTGTTGGAGGGAGTGTAAGTCGTCTGTTATCATTGTCTTTGAAAATGAGCTGATCTGATGTGTTCAGGCGAGTGGCTGTGCTATGCCACTGAAGGGATATTTCCCTGCTATGAAGGCTGTTTGTGAGAAGTATGGCGCTCTTCTTATTCTTGACGAAGTCATGTGTGGAATGGGTCGTACGGGTACGCTTCATGCTTGGGAGCAGGAAGATGTCGTTCCTGATATTCTCGTCGTCGGAAAGGGTCTTGGTGCGGGATACGCTCCTGTCTCTGCCGTCATGATCAACTCCAAACTCGTCGAGTCATTCCAAAAGAGCGGCAAAGGTTTCGCCCACGGTCAAACCTACATGGCCCACCCCAAGCCGCAGCCGCCGCCCTCAAAGTCCAACAGATCATCCGCGACGAAAACATGGTCTCGCACGTCCGTTCCATGGGCGCATATCTCGGCACCAAGCTCAAAGAGCGCCTCCTCCCGATGCCATACGTAGGCGACATCCGTGGGCGCGGACTCTTCTGGGCCGTTGAATTCGTGACCAACAAAAAGACCAAGACGCCCTTCCCGTATGATCTCGGGCTCAACGGGCTGTTGCACTCGCGCGGAATGAGCGCTGGGTACGAGATTGCGCTGTTTAACGCTAATGGCGGGTATGATGGGTACAGTGGAGATCATTTTCTGATCTGCCCGCCTTTTATCGTGTCGAAGGAGGAGGTTGATGAGATTGTGGAGAGGACGGCGCGGGTGGTGGAGGATACGTTTGAGGAGTTGGGTAACTCGGCGGTTTGGGGAGAAGATTACCCTGCAGATGGTGATTGATGAGGTTGAGGTTAAGCCGGTTGGGGCGATGGTTGCTGCGCAGTGAGGGGAAAAGTTCATAGATGGGTTTTTGTATTTATTTGGTAGATTTCTAATGATTATTTGCTGATTGGAACTGTCACAGAGTTGACGTTCTGTCTCGTGTGTCGTAATGTTGGTGGCTAATGTTTGCAAGATCGCCATCACAACGGTGCGGCTCGAACAGTTTAACACACGGAACCACAAACCTTCGTAGCTTAACCATTAATTCGGTAAAAAAACTCAATCTCTAGATAAAGTCAATAATTCCGATGGCGCCACCAAGTTTGAATGTCTACCATGCCGAACAACAGGAGTGATTCGCAATACCTGATCATGCCCACGGTGTCAGTGCAGCGCACGCAATCTAGATACAAACTCGGCACAGTTGTTCAACAATTCCGGGCGAATGGTTTAGTGGTATAATACTCCCTTAGCAAGTTTCGTCCATCAGATGTTCGCATCTGGGAGTGGTCCAGGGTTCGATTCCCTGTTCGTCCAACGCAGGTGGTTAGACTCCACCAGTATCAATTTTTGAACTTTTTGGCAACGAACTCAACGAGACATATCAAGCCAACACACTGAAAAATCCCAATTAACTTCACTTCCTTCTACCTTTTTGCAACCAGTTATGAATAAGGCGGAGCCGGATTGAATGACTTTGCGCATGCAATTGAGTTGCGATTACTTCCTTCCACTCGCTTCAAAAGTTCACGATCGAACTGCAGGTTAATTCTTGCCGTTTTAGACTGATGGCCTGATCAGAGCAGAGAAAGAAGTCGAGCCATCACTTTCCAAAAATACCAGAGCTCTTCTAGAGCTCCTGTCAAAATGGAAAGCACGACATGTCTTTTGCGCCTTCGACAACTTCCTTTTTTCAGTCACTCCCGTAATGTTTCTTCCCCTCTCATCATCTCATCATCCCCGTCATCAATAACGCACCGTAACAAACCCGAACAAAGCACTTTCTATTACTTTCACACTTAAAAATTATCTCCAACATCGCGGTGATGGACATAACAACAGTCGACACCAGAGCGGACGACATGCCCCGCGTTGGGGACAAGATTCTCCAGCAGGTATTCGACAATCAGAACATAAATAGTAGTGGCGTCTTCAGAATTGAGTTATCTCACCACTCTCATGAGATAGTGCCCTGTCATAACGGAATTAACTGGGCTGCGACAGAAATTTACGACGGCAACTCTCGACTTACCATTCGGGTCGATGATATATGGCTTGCTATTCTTGCACAACTGAAACCCGAGATGGCCGAATTCCGCAAGACTCAGTACCAGTCTAATACCGCGATTTTCACTACAGAACAGCTCAATGACAAGGTTCAAGTGGCGCAGCGCTTGTCCGATACGGTTAAAAAAGATTTGATGATGAGAAGAGACAAGTTCTTATGCCCCATTTCAGCACGACCACGCCTGAGGATACCACTTCGGCCGCTCTCTTGCTACTCGGCGCACCATGCCCAACTATAAAACAACGGGTGTTGAAACCGGAGGAACCTGACTATGCCAAGCATGTTATGGTTGTAGGAGGGCCGGCGGACTGGCAACAACTGCGTGACAAGTTGGCGGCAATCAAACCCTGGAACACGGAACTGAAGACAATGGTTAACCGCCATTCAAGTTTACTGGAAAGGATGCTACAAAATGGTCTCCAAGGTCACTGCCAATACTTTTTCGTTTTATCTGACAAGAAGGACCCGGAATTATAGTATGACTTCTGGAGAGATATGCTCAAAGTGGACCATAACAAACAATTGACCGGTGGTTGGCTTCGAGACTTTCTCAGACCACCACGCAGTACTAGCCAACCGGCACTCTTCCTCAACAAACATATGCCCTCTGCTGTCGCAGCGCTGCCTATTCTATTCAATGGTGACCAAGGTTCCAAGCCTTGTAAAATGATTGGAGGTTTACTGGGGTATTCTCGATGGCCAGATGTTATGGACACTCAAGATCCACGAATAATTGCTCAGCCGATATCTGGCTGGATGGTGTACGACGACACTAAGCCTAGAGAGGTGATCAAGAGAATGGCGGAGGAGGTGCAAAAGTAGAGGACAGAATTGGCTCAGCATCCGGGGCCCAAGAGTCCCACAGGCACTCGACTCTACAGAGGAGATGGAAGCGAGAAAAGAGAAGCGAAATCACTTATTGAAACAGCGTTATTAATCCTTGAATTATATACAGAGAATGAGAATTATTGCGACACAAAAGGTCCCAGCTGATAAACGGTCTTTGTTCCCTAATACAGCGCACCAGTGCTCAGGTGTTCTTCAACACATCGCTGATTAGGCACCTTCTCCACTCAAGTCGCGCTATATCCCGCCCTCCTGAAACTTGAACTGGGCAGTAGTAACACCAGTGAGCACGTTCTCATTGCCATAGAAGATGTTGTTGCTCTCAATTTCCCAATAGATAGGCGTCGAACCACTCTCAGACTCGCACGACAGAAAGCCCAGGACGACGTCACATTTCACGAAGAATCGGTACTGATTGTTGACAATGTTTTGATAGGTATCAAACTGGAATGAAAGTGCAGGGCCAAGCGGGATGACGGTTTGAAGGTAGTTCTTGATGCCACCAATCATGGTTGTGAGGCGACCGGTTGATGGCTCGAGGGCAAAGGTTGCGGGTGTGTCTCCTTGGTCGGTGAGGTACGGGCCGTTGAGGTAGGTGTTCACCACGCGTCCATCGGAGAGGACGGCGTTGATGGGGGTTCCCTCGGGGACGGCGGCGGTGGTGGTAGTCGCAGCGGCTGTTGTAGTCGTTGACGGTCTGCAGAGTCCCGCGAGAGCAAAACCTGCCTGAGACGAGAGCACGAAAAGGGAGAGAGTCTGCAGTGAGAAACGCATGGTGAAAGAGTGAATGGGGTCAGCGAGGAAGAGTGTGGAGGGCTGTTATGCCAAGACTGGGGAACAGATCTCGGTTTTATACATCGTCAGTATGGGGCTTGTTAATTTCGCAAATCTGCATTAATCGGATGCTAGCGAGAGACTATTAGCGGTTGGTGTGCCGATCTACTGGTACACTAGCTACAAATGGTGTTGTGTTGAGCTATAAGGCTGCTAGGTTCAGCTATCGACGCCACGCTCATGAGTTAGCGGCTATTACACAAAGTAATTGGACACGATACGAGATTTTACGAGCTTGCAAGTATAGCTAAATAAGAGGATTCGATGCCATGAAAGGAAGAGAGCTGAAGTCAAGTTTCCTCTGTAGTTGCACATGATAACATTGCATTTTTCATGATGGTGAACGGCAAATTGGAAAGCTGGAGGAACACGTTTATTATTCCTATATACCCAGTGCTAGGCATTTCTACCTTGGGCTTATCTTCATGTTACGCCTTCTGATATCCAACTAGTATTTACTCGAATGTATGCACCGTCGACCGAGCTTTAGACCCCAATCCTTCCCCATAGCTGTTTGGCTAGAGTAAGCTGAATGCTCCCCGGTGACTAGATAGACCACGTCTGCGCAGCGCTTTTCGCCAGAGCATCATTCGAGCCATCCTCCACAACATCATAAGTAGGCTCATCAGTCCAAAACTCATAATCATTCGCCTTGTTGCCAGGCTTGCTGATCTGCCAGGGCATCCACGGCACACCAAGACCATTGAACACATCGATATGCTGACCGACCGTGGTAGACTTACTGCTCCCAGTTGCACCAAACTCTTCAAAGAGCATGAGCTTATTGGCGCTTTTGGCATGCTGCAGCGCAATTGGACCCTTGTTCTTGAATTCGTTGACACCCATGTAGGAGTGGATGGTGACTAGGTCCAAGGCCTTGCAGGCCCAGTTCTCAGCGACATCCGAGTTGGGGAATTCATTGCCGCCACCTGCGATCTTGCGTTAGCGATTGTATGGTAACTCTGTGTGTATGATGACTTACCAGTGGAAATAAGAACCTTGCTACTGCCCATAATGCCTCGCATGAAGCCAGCTCGATCACACCACCATGACGGATGAGGCGGAACATTGTTGTTCAGGTGGCCCTGCCCTTCGTTCTGGATATTGAACGCAAAGATGTGGCTGCCTAGATCTTTCCAGGCGGGACTTCCGCTGATCAGCGTGTTCTTATGTTCCAGAACATGACGGATGCGATTCTGAAAATCCGAAATGCAGTTCTTGTCCGAGTACCAGAACTCCACGTTATTGGCGCTCGCTGGCTGAGTGTTGCAGTCTACTGCAGGCAAGTGGTACTTTGACACGTACGCATCGCTTCCCCAGCAGCCGAGCTGGTAGCGATCGTGGATGGCGATGGTGAGCTTGATACCTCTGGCTTGAGCTTCTACCATGAGCTGATCTATGGCTTTGAGCTGGGTATCGTCCCAAACGCCCACAGTTTTGGGCTCAATGTCAGGCATTGCAATTGAGCCAGTGTTTTTGAAGTTCTGGCCAGTTGGCGAAATGAAGATCCGTAGGACCTTGAGGTTTGCATCCTTAATGGCGTCTAGGACGTCCAATCTATCCTGCCTGCATCCTTTGTCAGTCTTATCACCATTGGTACTTCGGATTGCTCAACTTACTGCTTGAAAGCATGGAGGAAGAAGGAGTTCACGCCTGCAAAGCTGTTGCTTTGTTGGCGAGCGGGGAGCTTGGGGCCATGAGGAGTGGCTGCTACAAGCAGAGCTTGACCCAATGCGAGAAGGCTGAAGCTCTTCATTGATATCGGGTGTGGGGGATTGTTTAGGCTGATTTGAGTCTTCTGAAGGTACTGATATTGAAGTCTTGAGGGGCCGTAATCATCTTATATACATATACTCAACTATGGCCGCTACCAGTTCCCGAGGGTTGCATTGGCCCAGGGTTCATGGAAACACTGTAAGCTTGGTCCTAGCGGCGATCTATCTGCGACGAGCTTCCGCTTTAGGTGATATCCGTAGGTGCCGAGCCGGGAAGACTAAGCTCGACTACTGTAAGGAATCGTGATATTGGAACCCAAACAGGCATCGGAAGCTGGGGAACCTTGTTTCATCCGTCGATAAGTTGATCAACTTGACATCGTGACCCCAGATTGTCGATATGTACCCCGCGTTTTGACTCCTTTTCGCAATACCCAGGCTGTTGAGGACAATGATATGCAGTCTTGGCTTTGGCATGACCTTGCGCGGATTTACAAAATAGCATTCTAGCGTGTATCAGACTCTCGGAGTTCAAATCTGGGCTACCGGGACTAGGATCTAGCGGCTCTTGAAAGCAGCTTGGACGCGAATATAAAAGCCCGTGTTAGTGCTCGTAGACCACTAGCTTGTTCTATAGCAATATAGCTGCAGAACAAACCATATTAGCTTTGATCTCCTATGCATGTTGATCCTTAATAATCTCAGATATAGTTAAAGATCAACTTTAATTATTAACATTCACCTAGCTTCTGCTTCTTAATATGGTAAAGGATCAAGCATAGCTCGCTGTGTTTTATAACCAGAACTGTACAATAATAATCTTAAATATCTGCATCTATGTATAAATCACAAGATTCACTATGAACAACAGAGCATTAAGCTCTTTTGGTAGTAGACACGGCTTCAATACATTATGCCGAATATGTTACTCGCTTTCTGCCCATAGAAACCTCATCGCCAACTATCATTTACTGATAGAGTAGTCTTCGAATGTAGTTGAGGTCAATAGCTGGCATCTTTGATACTTTGTTACTATAGCTGCTAGTTTGACAATTCAATCTCTCAGATAGCCAATCC
Source organism: Fusarium pilosicola (assembly GCA_020615335.1). Classification (NCBI taxonomy): domain Eukaryota; kingdom Fungi; phylum Ascomycota; class Sordariomycetes; order Hypocreales; family Nectriaceae; genus Fusarium; species Fusarium pilosicola. The sequence goes on along the minus strand of JAGQDI010000001.1, from coordinate 4,370,790 downwards.
TTGTGGGCAATCTAACAGTCAGGCTCTGAAATCCGCTTGGTACTCGCTTTGCGTGGATTCTTGGCCGCAAAAACAGCGGTCAGTTCCTCCAAGGTCCGGCCCTTGGTCTCTACGAAGAAGAAGTAGATAATGGTAAACTCAAAGAGATCCCAGAATACAAAGAACACGTAGCTGTAACAAGAAGTATTGGTTAGAGATATAGGGCATAGTACGACTTCGAAGATGGACTTACAACCAGTACCGAATGTTCTTCATAGCGACCGGAGCTGCAAAAGTGTTGACGAACCCTGCGCAGCCCGATGTTATCATAAATACCATCATACCGTTGGCTCGCATGTCATCTGTCTGTGTCAGTGACGGATCATATCAGAGAATAGGGCACTCACTAGCTAAAACCTCGGCTGGATAGATGGGCTGCATTGGAGTAAATCCGACCGCAAAGACAACCCCAAAGATAAAGATAAACGCAATACTTGCTGAGCTTGAAGGTTTGCTGCCAGAGCTCTCATACTCGGCTGCAGTGGCGGCAACAATGGCGAGCGCAATAGACATGCCCAGACATGAGCTCATCAGCATCTTGCGTCTTCCAACAGTATCATGGAGACGAGCTTCATCCATCACTGTAAGCTAAGAGAGTTGCCGACTTTTGGAATGTTACATACCTCCAATTGTAGCAGCCACCCATCCGGATAGTGCATAGAATGCATTCAACAAAAGAACCATGTTGGTAGAGGTTATTCCGACATTCTCGACCATCAACGGGAGATAGTAACTCGAAACGTTGTTGCCGGAGAATTGACCAAACCAAGACATAGCGATGACTAGCATGATTCGATACCGCCGAGCGCGAGACTTGTAAAGGCTTCGCAGGTCGAAACAAGCCCACTGGGAACGACCTCGAATTTCAACGAGCGAATCCTCAATCTCCTGCATTTCAATTGCGACAATGGGGTGCTCGGCGTCGCCATTTGCGTGATGCTTGATGATGAACTCGCGAGCTTCTTCAATTCTTCCCTGAGCAACCTGCCATCTCGGGCTCTCTGGCAACACCCAGCTACCTAGGCAGACGAGTCCGGGACAGAGCATCTGCAGCCACAGGGGAAGACGCCATTTGATGTTGCCGCTCAAATGGATGTTGGCACCGTACAATGCTAGTACCTAGTAAGCGAGATTTATCGACGGTAGTTAAAGACAAGGTGGCTATACTGAATGTTGCAATGATGCTTCCCATGTAGTACAAAGTATTGTATGTTCCTGCCACCGTAGCTCGTTGCAGAGGAGGAGCAATCTCGACGAGGAGCATGGGTGCAGCCACAGTGTTGATGGTCGAGAAGAAGCTGAGGAGGAATCTCGCGGCGATGAAAGAAGAAAGAGTCGGCGCTACTGCAGTGAAGATAGCAGATGCACAGATGAGGAACGAACTGACTGCGAGAGTCAGCCTACGGCCCTTCCAGTCGCATATCCAGGTGAACAAGGCGCCCGCCATCTGTCCGATCTGGAATATGGAGAACACCAAGCCTGTCGAGGTAGACCCAGTATCACCCAGCCCGTAGTACTCCTGATACTCTGAGAGAACATTAATCGAACCCATGAGTGAGCCGTCGTAGCCATTCATGGTTGAGCACAGGTAGATGAGTGCACAAGCCATGTACAGCTTGAGATGGCCTTTGTCCCATGGGGACGGAGCTCCAACATTGCTCAGCGCGGTCGCGATGGCATCTGGGGTCTGCACAGCTTCTTTCTTTTCGTTGGTGGCATCATGAACATGCTCACTTTGAGACTGATCAAGCTCTTTAGACATGGTGAGGGTTTAGTGGATGAATGTTAAAGTTAAGAGTGTGGATGCTCCAGGTCGATCTGGGGAAGATATACATTGCAATTGTAACTACTTCTTATAGCATCAGAGGACCGGCATGCGGGGAAGACTCGAAGCGGTAGTGATCTCACGACGGTGTGGAGACGCACTAGGACGGGGTTACAGATTTCCGAACTGCCGCATTAGCCCATCACTAAAGAGTCGGAATATACGTGGTAGAGGGTTGCATTATTCTGCTTGGCTTGTTGGTGGTGGACTGATATGATTGTCGCTGATGTGCGAGAAGCAAATGTAACGTGCCATGTTGACGCAGGCTGTCCGCGATAGGGCTTTTAACCGGTGATCATTAGAGGGAAGCAAGGTTGTATTGGAGGGATCTTTTAAGACCCCAATGTCACCCAAGACATATCACGCTTGGTCTATGCACGTTGGTTGGTTTTAACTGTCCTATCTGCTCATTATCTACCATGGCCACTGCAACACATACCGTCGATCTGGCGACCGACCGACTGACAACTGAAACGTTGGGATGGCGACCATGCCGCCTGGCTACCCTTGGAAAGCATCCCGAGAATCTTCGACCTGGATAGATAAAAATTCATAAGTCACGCAATCTGAAAGGTATGTTTCCCAATCACTAAATGTTGACAAGTGGTTTCTACGATAAAAGACCCGGTCGCCTGCACAAACGAGCTTGATGTCGAACGCGTCGATCGGTGAGCACTCCTGGACCTACAAGACCAGTTTCTATGGTTGACAATCTCAACGGTGGCAAGCCCAACTTCTTGTTCGACGATCCCGACATTCTCGTCCACGTGCAGTCAAACGACACAGCCATCGTGAGATCTTGATCAACAACACGTCTCTCAGCCATCGAGTCAACATAACCGCGCTACTCAAGCCACGCGATTCCAAAATTCTTCCGTTCGAGTTCTACAGCACGAAATTGCACGGCAGGGAACTCCAAGAGGAGCATCAAGACCAGAGCTCATTGCATTTCATGGGGAGATGGGCTGCCTGAGCCTACGCACATGAGCAATGGTCGCGTTGAGTACCTCTGATGACCTGAGTACTACAACGGGGAAGATAGCAGCCAACATCGAGAATCTAGAGGATTGAATCATCATATCTCTCGCGTCTCTCAGGGAGTAAAGAATACATCAGGGTTCACCCTTGGCCATTGTCCCCAGTTCAATCCAGCCTGCCAATCATGGCTGAGACCAAAAAACCCTAAGTCTGTGGCGTCACGCTGGTTACGGTGAGCAGAGTCTCTACGCTGTTGTAGTGCAAGCGTTGCGCCTGGAACAGTGACATCACTAGCGACAAAGACAGGCTTCAGAGAGAGTCAACTTGTGATAGAGAATGACGACTACAGATAGTCCTTGTACTTGTGCATAAATAGTATCTGTTTTCTATGGTGCATCTTGATCTTGCTGGATCCTTATTCATAGTCTTTATCATGGTCTGGATTCAAATGGATATTGCGCTTAGCTCAAAATTCTAATTACTAGCAATGAAATTATAATAACGCCGGCATTTCTCAAGTTGCCGGCACGGATCAAGCAAGTTCCTTATACAAGCTTTTACTAAAGAAATAGTCGGGAAATGAGGCTCTATAATAAGATAGCTTCGGACATGCCGTGAGCTAGAGCGGGAATTTGTATTTCCTTACTAGTGTCACCAATTGGCGGCTGCAGTGAGTTTCCATCTCTGGTATAGCTTGCTTATGCAAGGCGAGACACTGCCGAGGTTTTTGTATCACGCCATGTGTTTGGAGCCTCCTTCGTTATTAAACTTTGTTTAGAAGGATCCATGATTCTTTCTGTACTATGCTCGTTGAGTGTCATCACAAGCTACTCAAGACGATCCGTGAAATTCGGATCCGAATAACCTTGTTGTCCCAAATCTGAAACAGGCCCGTCTAGAGCAAAACGCCTCATTGCTACTGTGGGTGCGCCACTAAGTCCCAAGTTAAACTGTTGCCTAAGCTTGTTGCGCGCGATGCTCACTCTGTACCTAGCCAGCTTTAACCCCAAGCCTCTAAATCATTGACAAAAGGCTTCTCCTTCACCGCTGATGTCTCTTATCATCACCTGAAATCCTCTTCATCAAATTCGGCGTTGGATTGCGTGACTATGGACGTCCCCTTTGTCTCCGAGACAACCGGCCGACAGCCCCGGGCCAATTCCTCCTGCGCTGAATGCAGACGTCGTCGAGTCAAATGCGAAGGCCAGACTTTTCCCTGCCGGCAATGCGTCTACTACCTCGTCCCACATCTCTGCCATTATCCTGCAAGGAAGAAGAGACACAATGTATCTATAAAGTAAACGCGTGCTTCTGAACAAAGTGGGCCTGCTCTGACGCTGCAACTAACAGATCTCACGCCGAGCTTACCGATAATTACGCCAAGGCCCGGAAGGTCATCGAATCGTTGTTCCCCTCCAGCTCACTTGATGAACTTTCCTGCATGACCCGTCAGCAGTTGCTGATACGACTCCAAGCTTCCAAGGCCCCTCCACCACCCACTGAGTCTGAGCCGCAGGATCATCTGCATGTTCTGGAACCATCGGTGGAACAGAACTTCACTTGGGATGAAGTATCCGAGACCGAAAGCGAGACGTCGCGCGTGGCAGACGACGTCAACGGACTAGCCTTCTCTCGACAATCGCTCAACGCCTCATACTTAGGTATATCCTCGGTCCCTACAATTCTCAAAGTCATCGCCCATCTCTCTCCTCATGTCCAGCAACGAGTACCCAAAGGTTCTGAAGCTTGGCGGAGTCCATCAACCCTGGCTGCTAGTCCAGGTGACATAGCCTGCCCGCAGGTAGACGAGATACCGCTTATAAATGCATACTTCAGCCACGTACACCCTGTCATCCCCATGGTGGATGAAGCCGACTTTCGTCAGCGATATCTTCAATCTAATACTGAAGAGGATGAAGCTGGGCCATGGCTCGCTCTGATGAACATGGTGCTCGCTATGGGCTCAATGGCATCAGACTCAATCCACTTCAGCGCGCACAATCCTTTCTACAAGCGAGCTCTGCCTCATCTAAACATCAACTCCTTTGGTTCTGGTCACCTCTACATGGTCCAAGCATTGGCTCTGTATAGTGGCATGGTTCTTCACTTCCTTAACAAGCCGAACATGGCGGTCGCTGTCATGGGAGCAACCCTGCAGATGGCCGTCGCAATGGGGTTGCATAGAGTACAGGCTTCGCAAGCCTCTACGAATACAGCTTTCCATCCCGCTAATGGATCAACTGCCACACGAATACGTACTTGGTGGTCTATTCTGTGTCTAGATACGTGGGCATCGTCCACTTTGGGGCGCCCTAGCCACGGATATTGGGACCCAGCTATAACGTTGACTTCGCCCATGTCAGTCCTCCAAGATCTGGTAAGCCACACTGACCGCTTCTATTCGGACGCCTTTTCTAAAACGCATCGTTGAATTCTAGGATTACGGAACGATATCCCTCGCCGCCAGTGAAAAGTTCTGTCGGATTGCCACGCGTGTACAACAGCGACTCGCCCGGTTGCCTCTGATCAGTCCCGATGAGGTTGACGAGTTCGATCGCGAACTTATTTCCTGGAAAGACTCGCTACACATGTTCCTAGCTCATCGGGAGCAATGTCCGCCAAGCGTCAATACTGCGCGCGCCATTCTTTGGTGGCGATGGATCACGACTCGACTCACACTCTACCGTCCAGGCTTATTGATCACAGCGCTGCGTCAAAGACCATGGGGACAAGAGAATACTCGCGAAGCGACCCATGCACGACAATGTATACAGGTTGCAAAGGAGGGAGTTGATCTAATGGTCCTAGATTGGGTCTCGAACCAGTTTCTTTGCTGGAACAGCGCTTGGAACCTCTTTCAAGTGTCATTAGTCCTCGTTCTAGGGTTAATCTCCGACAAAGTAGCGGCAGATAAATTAGATTGCTACGCATACGTTTGTCAGGCGATTGAATTATTTGCTCAGATGGAGCCTATCGACGCTGGTTGCACTCGCAGTCGCAAGCTTCTTCAAGGTCTGTTGGATAACACCAAGGGTTTTGAGGCAAACGATGCCTCTTCAATATCTGACGGTTTTGATTTCTCTATATTTGACTATCTCGGTACGGATACCATTTGGGAAGACACGGATTGGCTAGGATACCTTTAGGCTGAGATGACTTGGACACTTCTGGTATTAGCTTACAGAAGAGGGTGTCTAGCAAACCGATTTTGAATACCTCTACTATGCAGAATCTTTACTCATAACCCGTCAGTTGGCGCGAACAGAGCAAACAATCTTTGGTGAGCCACCGATAGCCAAAGCCCTGGTGCAGTTCTAAGTCTCTTGTGATTCTTCGCGATATATTTCCGAGCGTTACATAGGTAGCTTTGTAAACGTATCTAAGGAAGGGATTTGGATTGAAAGAATAGTACAATACGGGCATCTAGGCCTTGTACTGCTATTAAGTATTTACTGCTCTACAGTTTGAACTCTATATACACGAACAAAACACATTTCAAGAGCCTAGGCCTTAACAGAAGCACCAGAAATGCTAATAGTATAATCAAGACCCTTTGAAACCTCAGCACTCAATTTAAAGCCATCGTACAAGATAGGCTTAGCAGGAGCATTGGCAACAACAACACTGACATCGTCACCAGCCTGAACAGGAACAGTTCCAGCACCATCCTTGAGCGTCACGTAAGAAGATTCACCGTCGTTGCGGTAAATAGCAACAGTAGCGACGAACTCAGCCTCGGCAGAAACCTTGACCTCGAGTGAAGTACCAGTGACGTCGAGAGGAATAATGTTGGCGCCCATGTAACGAGGTTGACGATCAGCTTTGGGTTTATAAGATCCGGTACCAGCGGCTTCCATGTCGGCGAAGGGGATATCAGCGCGTTGCTGGAAGAAAACCTCTTGGGCGGTAGGATGGCCGATATCAACGTAGGCCATGCGAGCCCAGTAGCGACCGACGATATCACCAACAGTAGCGTTCTGCGAAACACGAGCGAGAGTATGAAGAGGAGTCTCGTTACTATCCTTCTCGTACTGCAATTGTAGCTGCCGAATGGTATCTTGACCCAGACCAGCAAAGTCATCCGGGTTGTATGTCAAGTAAGCCAGAAAAGGCCAAGCTTGGTAGTAATTACCAGTATCGACGGATCCGTCGACAATGACCTGGTGAGAATCACCAAGAACCTTCTTAAGCTCGATTTCGGTGGGTGAAGTCTCCTGGTTATGGTTCTTTCGCGCGGGTGCGCAGATGTCAGAGGTTTTGTATGTATCAGCGACCCAGTTCGCAAGAGTCTCCCACCAAGCGCCAGTTCGACCCTGGTTGACCCAAGCCTTTTGATGATAATGCATTCCGTGACCGTACTCATGGACAGTGACACCCGGAACAGCAAGGTACTGATCAACGACCTCGAGATACGCCATGCCCGTTGCCTGATCACTATGCATCACACCCGCCGCACTGCCCAGGTCGCCAACAGTGTACACATTAGTTTTGTACTTGGGGCCAGAATCAGTATCGTCGTTGAACGAAAGACCAGGCGATCGCCACTTGAGCGTTCCGACGAAGCACTCGTATGCTGTCTCGAGCATCTCAAGCGATTGGGCGGTTGCATCGGCGGTACCGGCGTAGATGCGGAAGTGCGCTGAGTCCTTGAAGTTGGAGCCACCAGGGCCGATGTTGGGATTCGCAGTGTAGGTTTCTGCTGCCGCCGGGGCATCAGCTGTTTGGGTCACGGCCTGGGGAGAGCGTGAGCGCCAACAGCGAGGAGGGTCACAGTCGCAGACTTGAAGAGACCCATTGTAACGAGTGAAAAAAACGAAAGTGATTTATAAAAGATAGACAAATGAACGAAAGGAACAAGGACGACTGAATGAGCTGGAAAATGAAAATATAGGCGATCATCTTGTTTTTATGCTTGGTTCAAGCTTAACTGGGACGTGCGAGGTGAAGTGCCGTTATTGGTGGACTTTTGATGTTTTGGCTTATAGCGGTTTCAATATGGAGTTTCAGAACAGGGGATTTACTATGTTTAATTGTCGACACGAGAGAATCTGTTCAGGATTATCGAATTGCCAAGAGAAATTGTGGCTGTTTGATTGCCAAGTGGCATTGATGATGTTTCATCTCGGGCTATTTCAGACCGAGGCTTCTGTCAAGCTTCTAGAACTCAACTGCCATCATTTCGAGCTGTATCTCGAACGCTTTATAAAATGACAGTAACAATATGAATTAAGCTTAAAATAGATTTCCGTTTTTAGGTTTGTTTGAGGCAGATTGTTGATCTGGTGACGAGACACTATCATCACGTCATAGCCGATAATTACCCGTTGCATCACGCAATGACCCATGGGTCATCTGGTCATGACTCCATCTCACTACCCATTGAGTCATCCTTGTTTCAGCATCCTCAATACAACCTCTTACAAAACTACGGCTGATCATGTCTTCAGAACGAGCTGAAGACGCGAGTCAGCAACCTCTTCTGTCTGAGCATCGCCAAGCAGATCACGATGCAGCCGCGTCGCGGGGTACTTTACGCGTAACCTCGGCGCCGTCGAAGCGTTCGGTATAGTCGTCAGCATCGTCATCGGAAGTGGAGTTTTCACTTCTCCGGGCTCCATTGATACGAATGTTCCGTCACCGGGCTTAGCCTTGGTTATTTGGTTGATTGGCGGTGTTTTGGCTTGGACTGGTGCTACGACGTTTGCCGAGCTTGGTACAGCTATTCCTGGCGAGGGTAAGATTTATTCTAGTTGTTTTCTTGGAGATTGTCTGACGGTTACAGGCGGCGTTCAGCCATATCTTCAGCATATATATGGTGATGTCTGGGGCTTCCTCGCAGCGTGGACATGGATCGTCACCGTCATGCCAGCAACGCTAGCAATCCTCTCCATCGTCTTCGTCGAAAGCGCCTACTCAGCCGCAGGCGTGATAAACGAAGACCACCGGATATCGCACAAGCTCCTCTCAATCATGGTACTCATCATCATGAGTGTCGCAAACTCTATCAGCACGAAAGCAAGTACGCGACTCAACGGCTTCTTCGTGGTTCTCAAGTTTGTGAGTATTCTTGTCGTGGTCATGGCTGCGATAGCTGTTGTTGGCGTTCATGCTACGCATCCTGATAAGGAAGTTGGAGGAGGCGATTGGTTTAAGAAGAATTGGTTTGAGTACAGAGACACGTATAATCCGAATGGACCGGATACAGATTGGAGCAAGTTGAGTCAGTGGGAGATCTTCGGTCATTACTCTGCTGCGCTTTATGCTGCTCTTTGGGCTTACTCTGGTTGGGACAAGGTGAGTTACTAATCATTTACTGCATGACCTTCCACTGACGTGACTAGGCTATCTATGTTTCCGCTGAGCTTTCACAACCTGCAAAGCAACTTCCCCTTGCCATAAACACTTCGATTCCTACAGCTATTATCTGCTTCCTTGCCGCCAACGCTGGATACTACGTTCTACTCCCATGGGATGTCGTTAGCACTACTGATAGCGTGGCCGTCACTGCTCTCACGCGCCTTCTGGGCCGAGGCTTCGGTATCGTCACGGCTGTCCTCATCTGTCTGGTCGTTGCAGGTTCTCTACTTGGCAACTCATTCGTTGCAAGCCGTATGTGCGTGGCTGCCGCAAGAAAGGCATGGATTCCCAGTCTCTTCACCATCGTTGGCCGAGTCGGCGTTGAGCCTGATGCTGAAGATGCTGAGGAGTCTGAAGATGAGTCTACTAAAGAAGCTGGAGATGCACCCATCAACGCCGTTATTCTTTCGGTCATCCTTGCATCATTCTACATACTCTTCGGAAGCTTTAGAGCTCTTTTGACACTCAACGGCCTGGGAGAGTACTCTTTCTTCTTCCTCACAGTTCTCGGCGCTATCATCCTACGATATCGCGAACCTGATTTGGAGCGTCCTTATAAGACTTTCTTTATCAACCCAATACTGTTCGTGTTGGTCAGTGGATTCGTGGTTGTGCGAGGCGCCATCTTTGCGCCTGTCCAGGCTGTCGTAATCCTTGTCATCTGGGCTCTGGGCATTGCCTTTTACAAGGTGCGACAGTATCTCGCCACGAGGTAGAGCTGATCATAAGTGACGAGTTGGAAGAAATCCGTTGTGAGGCAATTTCGAGGACTGCCTCTGTTATAATGTGCTATCAGAATGGGCAATGGCGACCTTCGGACGGGCTTGGGATTAATGGGCGCTACTCACCAGATGATGGCTGTTATACGAACGATAATTCAGTGATTACTTACCGTTACATCAGTTTCCCTCCGCTAGCGGAGATTGTGCGGTTATTAATGCCGAGTATGGTAGCCCACGCTGCACGCAATGCGCGTGGAGATGGCATCATCGTAACTAGTACCAACTAAAGCATAAAACAGATTAGATTCAGGCGTAGTATTGGATGTCTATGTAAAACCCCGTCGGAAGCATGTAACCTATCTTTATTTGTAAGAGAGATAGATGGTCTACTCCACGGATTTAACGTTGATGTGCTTGTTGGATATCTGACGACTTGACCAGGATGCGACCCAGCTTTTTGGTAGAGGCCGTGTCGTGCATGGCATGCATGCAATCAGCATAAATAAATTGAACCTCCCCATGCATTCGGGCATTACGCGTGTCAATACTAGTTTATTCGCAGAACGAACATGTCTGAACTACCTGTCAGGAAATGGTACCATTGGTACTCGCCAACCGACACGCCAGAAGAAAAGAAGTTGATCTTGAAGCTTGACCTTCTACTTGTCCCTTATGCATTTGTTCTCTATTGGGTCAAATATGTCGATCAGACAAATATCAGTACTTTCAACCTTCTAATTCACGTGGAGTTTCACTAAATTCCTGTAGATAATGCCTACGTCTCTGGCATGGCAGAAGATCTCGGTTTTCACGGCAACGAGCTAGTCCAGTTCCAAACAATATTCGTCGTTGGGAACGTCGTCGGTCTTTTGCCGTTCATCTACCTCTTCCCTCGTGTTCCGATGCATATCCTAGTACCCAGTCTTGATCTCGGTATGTCATCCACCACGGCGTGTTCAACTCTCCACTGACTTAATACCAGGATGGGGTATCTTTACCCTCCTTCAGTTTCGCGCCACGAGCTACGAAGAGATAATGGCCTATCGTTTCATGGTATCCATCTTTGAGGCATCATACTTCCCTGGCGTCCACTTCGTACTCGGAAGCTGGTACAGGTCAGATGAGATTGGCAGAAGAGGCGGGTTGTTCTATATCGGCCTGACTCTTGGGACGATGACTGCTGGTCTTCTACAAGGTGCTGCGACACAGTATCTCGACGGCCATAACGGTCTCGCTGGTTGGCGATGGAACTTCATCATCAATGCGATCATCACACTTCCTCTGGCTTTTGTAGGCTACTTTCTCTGGCCTGGGACACCGGCTAGGCCCAACCGATTGGTCATGAAGAAGTCTGAAATCACCCTCGCAAAAGAGCGCTTGGAACGTAACGGGGCTAAAGTTCGAAGTACACCCTTTTCGTGGACTTTGCTCCGTCGCATCTTCACGAGTTGGCAGTTCTACATCCTCGTATTCTGGGATATTCTGTTCTTCAACACCAGCGCCAACACAGCTGCTTTCCTGCTTTGGATCAAGAGCTTGGATCGTTACAACACGACCAAAGTCAACCAACTAGGATCGATCAGCCCTGCTTTGGGCATTTTCTTCGTCCTGTTTATCAACTTCAGCGCTGATCTATGGATCGGAAGACCTGCGGCTATCACATTGGCTTCCGTAATCAATTTCACTGGCCTTGTCATTCTAGCAGTCTGGAATGTCCCCGAAGCAGCAAAGTGGTACGCTTACAGCGTTGGCTACTCCGCCGTTGCAGTTTCATCGGTGCTGTATGGCTGGGCAAATACGATTCTTCGACATAATAATGAGGAACGAGCGTTAACTCTTATTCTTATGACGGCTATAGCCACGTCGACTCAAGCCTGGATACCGCTTCTTGTGTATCCTACTGTCGAAGCACCTCGCTTCCCGAAAGGCTACGTCTACTCAGCCACCATGGTTGTGCTTCTCGTCGCCATGACTCAGGTCATTCGTATTGTTTATGGTAGTCACGGGTGAGTTTTGATGAAATGCGTTCACAGACATAAACTAACAATGGGATAGGGAAAAGGTACGCGCCCCAAGGGGTAGTCTCAGTGACGAGAGTGAGGATGGTGAAATTCAGGCTCCTCATGGACTAGGCATTGACAAAGATGCGGGCAAGCATATACAACCTTCCACGGTGGCTGTTTAAAGACTTTCAAGGCCACTAGGTATCTAGAAGGCAACATTAGGCGTGAAATGTTGACAAGATATACTGGAGAAATTGGGTATAGGTCATAAAATGAAAAGCTGTTCAAAATGAGATCTCTTCCAAATGCACTCAATTTGCTGCTACTAAAGCTATTCAGGCAAAACAGGCCTCAAGTTGACCGCAATAGCAATACTACTCTATCATGTTTTAATCAGTGATTCAAATCAACAAACTTTGTAAACCACTCCTAGGGAAATCCACCGCCGAAAATGCCGCCACCGCCGCCACCGAAGATGCCACCGCCACCGAAAGGGTTAGGCCAGTTAGAAGGATCAAGGCCATGCAGAATCTTGTTACCGAGGTCGGCAAAATCTCCCCCGAGTGATTGGAAAGCCTGGCCAATCTGATCAGCGCTGAAACCAATGTCACCGAGCAAGCCTTGGATCTGGTCAGCACCCATGTTATATGCCGTCTGCAACGCCGAAGCTATAGCTGTAGCATCGTTGCCAAATACACTCTGCAGAGCTGAAGCCACTTCTTGAGCGGCAAACCCGGCCTGCTGCATGGCTTGTGCGACGGCCGTTGCCGACAGACCATAAGCAGTTTGTAAACCACTTGCTATAGTATTGGCTGCGAAGCCTGCCTCCCTCATAGTAGTGGCAGCCTGGTCGGCGGATTGGTTGAAGGCATTTTGCAAGACGCTTGCGACATTCTCGACGCCTGTGATGACATTCCGCTGGACCTGGCCAGCCCACGCGCCAGCGTCATTCAACAGGTCGCCGAAGATCTGACTAGCATTGCTCTCGATGTTGTTGAGGATGGCGCTGAGTAGATCACTGACGCTTGAGATATTCACGTCTGCCGTGAAGTCGCCGAAGTTACGGGTCAGACCTTCGAAATCGAAACCTCCCCCGACTGATAGCACAATGTCTGAAGTGCTGGTATTCAATTTGAAGTGCGCGTTGACTAGTGTCGCCAAGGGAATAGAGCCAAGGCTTACACCGGCGATTGAGGGTAGCGAAATAGTGTCATTGAGACCGTATTGGAATGAGGCGTCTAGATTGTGGAAATCAGATAGTGTGCAGCTCATGTCCGAAGAAATGATGCCGCCAAACCCTACGTCGAAGTTGATGCCGCTCGGGGAGACATCGGCCTCAATATGCCAGTTCTCGACCTCAAATAGATTGATAGAACCGTTGAGGTGCAGGAAGGGCGCGCCCAGCGTCTGGATCTTCAACACTGCGCCTCCGGGAGGAACCATCTGTTTCGTCGTGGCATTTTGTATTGCCTGCTTCTGCTCAGCCTTGGTGATTATCTGATTGTTCTTGATGGGATTTCCGTTGGCATCCACCTTCAACGTAACGCCAGTGCCATCTCCCTGTATCGAAAAGATGTTGCCGAATGACAAGGGCGACATTTCAATGTCAGCCTTCACCCCGTCGGTGAGGTCGAGTTCTACGTCGCCGTAGAAGTCGAAGCCAAAGATGTCAGCTGCCGCGCTGAAGCCGTAGCCCATGTTGGAAAGGGATCCGTCAGGCAACACGACAGGTTCCATGGGGTTCTCAGACCACTGAAAGGACAGATCTGAAAACAACACTGGTACATCCACGGGACATTGGGCGTTTGTGAACACTGTATACACGTCCGTCAGGTGCATCTTGGGCACGTAGAAGGAGATGTAAAGAGGGTTTGGTACCTCCTCTATCAACTGGCAGACAACCACAAACGAGTCATCGTCCAGAGGCACAATGGTATTGCTGCCAGCGTCGCCGATGTGCAGTTGACCTGACAGGCCAATTGCAGCACTTGGAGGCTCGAAGATGATTCCGATGCCGACTCCAAACGAGTCAAAGTGCACGCCTTTCATGGCTGGTGGTGCTGGCAACGGTCCCTTGTCCCCCTTTATTACTACACCGAAGGCAGCCTCGATGTTGTCAATGGTCATAGACAAGTCAGCCTCGAACTTGTTGTCGAATATGTCAAACGGCATGTCACCGGTAACAGTGAAAACGACGAACTTGAACAGAGGGTTGATGTCAATGGTGGCAGTGGGTTTGTTGATGTTCAAAGTCCCCGCGCCGCCGAAGGGTACGTGCATAGCATCAAGGCTGATAGACAAACGAGTGCCGAATATGTTCAGGCCCACGGCGTAATTGAACATGACTGAGACTTGGAGATGCTGGACATTAAACAGCGATCCGAAAAACTGTAGTGCCTCATCTGACTGAGCAGGCAGCTTCTTCAGATCTATCCCTGCTTGAAGAGCCAGGGTGTCATTGTTGGTATTGCAAGTGAAATTGGTCACTACAATATCCGGGAGGAATTCAGGCCAAGTTGCGCCTAACAGCGTCGCGAGAGTACTGAGCGAGTACAGGGCTTGGTCCATAGGCTTGCCCTTTGACTCTGGTTGCTCTGCTGTGTATGTGATACCCATCATGTAGGTAGCAAACGTACAGTTCTTGTACTGCTCATGCTGGGCAAAGAACTTGTTCACGGGCGTGACCTGTGGCTTGGATGTGTCTTTCCAGATAGCATTGAAGGCCTGTGTGAGCGGGTCGTTCTTATTGTTGGTGATAAACGTGATGAAGTCCATGGTTTGAGCCATGGCCTTGACATCGGCTTCACCAACGGCGAATGGGCCGGTGCTCACATCTTGCAAATAGATGATGCGTACCAGGGGAGAGTTAGACTTTGCATCACTAACGATCAGCACTGAGGTTGGGTGCTTGAGTTGCAGTGAAGCTGTGGATTTGGGGGTACAGTTGCAATGGAGGTCAAGGTGCCGAAATAGTTGGTCTTGTCTTGGTCACTAAATGAGTCGTAGACCGTGACGCTGACGTCCAAGTGGTTGGCAAAGGATATCGTGGGGGTGCTCATGATGAAAAGGCTAAGCGGTGTTGAAAGAGAGAAGAGACAAAGGTAAAGGAACAGGCAGTGATGGAAAGTTTGAAAGCTGTAGTTGTTGCGGTGGTGAGGGCTGATAATTAAGTTGATCTATGAATGTTGCTGTGACTTACATCCAATTCCACTCGGCCTTCTTGTTGTCCATTTGAAGTCATTGGCTTGGCTTGTGCGGGTATATCCGAGCCCGCCATATCGACACCCCGGGCCGATCCCTCCGTCGTAGGGCGGAGCATCAGCTCTCCTCGTTACGGACGCTATTTGTTCTCGACTCTTCATATTCCTGCGAATCGAGTTGAGTAGCAGACATCTGTGTGATACAAGATTATTCCAAGCAGCCACATACGAATCAATTACGAGGCATGTTACTGGATCTTTTCCCGCACATAGTCACAAGTCCCCGCTCTTTGGCCGCCGGTTGTGCGGCTCATCGTGAGCTTAGGGCTGACGCTTGAAACCAATAGCGACAGTCGTGGCTGGTTAGTCCGAACGGCTGAACAGGAACTATTAATGTGATCGAGGGGTGATAGGCGGCCCAAGCTCCTTACGTGGCGCTAGCTACAGCAGCTAGCGACGATATGTGCCGATAGGGAGTTTAGGGCTGCATATTTCGTATTCATACCGAAAATGGCGGCCCCTTGATTCGCAGCGATACGGTACTGAGACTAGTGATGAACTACATTGGGACGAAAGTCCCGTTTCTCGGCATTTTGATTCCGTATGGGGGTAACCTCAACCATCCCAGCTCCGAAGTCGATACTGAGAGTGGTAAGGCGAGAGCTGACTTACATCGATAGTGAACATTGAGCTGACCGATTTGAATCAATAGCTGGAAAGCGGTCAGATGAAGACGGACTGGCTGGATAGTGGCTGGCTGAATACAACTAGAAATCTAACTCTCGGCATGTTCCTCAGCGTTAGTTACCCCTCATGGTGATCCAGATATGGGTTCTATGCCGAACATACTAAGCTATTCTCCCATCACTAGTGTGAGTGGCCCCGTCGATTTGAATAAGTGCCGAAAATCTAGACTAGCTTACTTGAACTGGTGGTCAGAATAGTGGCTGGCTGAACTTCCTTTTACTACAATGACTACATTATTGGTACATGGCTTGTGACGGTATGCGGAGGCTGAGCATATGGACCATCATCTGACAATACATGATTGGGTGAAGACTGAGGAGAACGGGTAACGGGCTTCCGAGATAGTTTGAGCAAGACATACTGGGTCTTCCCGTGAGGGACAACTTCAATCATTTGAGCCAGCACAGTAACTACATTGTTCAGAATACTTGACAGCTCGCTACTGTCATTGAACTTGTATATATATATAGCTGCCAAGGCTGCACTGTTCATATCTATAGCCACTCATCCTCACAATCATCAAACACATCAAAACACTTTCCGTCTCACTCAGCCACTCACGCTTTTACTATTCACCTTGAACAATCATGAGTTCTACAAACCCCGTTACCTCAATCACCAACAATTCTGGTTCCTCTGTGGACATTTACGATGTCTTCAACCCCAGCACCGACCCCAAGGTGCAAGGGCCGTTGACATACACCAAACTGGCCACTGTGTCAAGCGGCAGCACCCAGCAGGTGCAGACCATTCACTTTGCCAGCCAGCTTCAGGCCATGTTCACCGGCAACGTCACAGCACTGAGCGGTACCTTCTACCAGCAGTTTCCCGTAGCTGTTCTGGCAGTCTCCCCTTTCGCTGATTCAAACGCCTTCACTGTTACCAGCGACAATCAGCAGAGCATGGTGGACTCATTCAAGTTCATCAAGTACACTCAGGCGAACCCATCTTCTCAACTGGCCACGCAGTTCCGCACAGCTCTGGGTGACACGACTAGCCAGAAAACTGCGGTCAACAAGTTCTTCCAGGGCACTGGTAGCTTCAAGCTGTGCACGCTTTCTACCTGGACTGCGGTCTTCACCTGGCAAGCTCAGTTCACGAACCCCTGGCAGGGGACCTACTACCTCTACAGCCTTGACAAGGTCCCGGCTCTAGTAGCAACGCTGGCTATTACCGCTAGCGCTGATAACAGCTCGGCTGTGCTTACTATGGCTGGCACAAACGGCGAGAACACTTCGGTGGTGATGGCCGGTGACAGTACCATGTCGGAGCAGAACCAAGGTACTGGCAACTTGTCTGTTGCGCTGACTCCCACCTGGCTTAATGTAGCCCAGACCAGCCAGCAGGACGGAAAGACTGTGTCCAACTATGTCATTGGAGCTGCGTTCACGGGTACTATCAATGGTCAGAAGGTGGCTGGTAACCTCAACCAGCTGGCAATCCCAGACCCCTCTGATAGCTCCAAGAACGCCAGCAACAAGAACTCGGCCAATGCCTTCTCTATGAACAGTCTCGAGGGCTTGGTAGGTATGTTGACCAGCATCGGTATGCTGTACTACATGGCCAAGGGCCATAAAGAGGCCGAGACTCAAAAGAAGAATGATGTGCAGAAGGACGCCACCAGCAAGAATGACGCGAAAGATAAGGAAGATGAGGTCACTGAGAAGTATCAGGAGGAATCAGTGCCAGAGGTGCAAGCACAGGCGGAGAAAGTCGAGCCCACCGTACCTCAGGTGTAGAGTGGCTACAAGGAGGTCAACCAGGCCCAAGACATCCAAGGCAAGACAGACACCATCCGCCAACAGGAACAATCCTTAAACGAAGTCTTGGAAGGCGGTGCTCCATCCGAGGCGACAGAGGCTACAGCCCTCAACCTCTCCAAGGCTAGCGAAGAAGTTGCTTCGGCAACGGACCCAAGCAAGAGCCCTGAGGAGCGTGACGCATCCCTGAAGGATGCCACGACGACCCTGAACAAGACGAGTGAGGAGATCCAGACCGCGTTGAAGGAAGAGGGTGGAAATCTTTCGCAGGAGGAGGCGCAGAAGCTGGAGGATGCTAGTAAGGCGATTGATGAGACGCAGAAGGAGGCTGAGGCTGAGAAGGAGGTTCAGGAGGAGCAGGAGCAGGAGAATGAGGATAGTCCGGATAATGAGGTGGATGATACTGATTTTGACCCGCCTGAGGGACGAGAGGCACCTCCTTTTGAGGGGGGATCTAGTAAGCCAAGTTTGTTGAGTGAATGGCTGCTCGCTGTGGGTTTTTACTTGAGATACTGTCATTTAGTTGAAGAACATAGGTACTATTTGTGGAATTTGTTATTATGAAGGTTTTTCTGAATTTGAAGGTATTTCGTGATATCCATCAATTTCAAGTATAAGCGTCGGATAAATACAGCACTCCGAATATCGAGAAATTACAGTCTTGATATAAGGATTGAGACAAAGTCTTGATCTTGCAACCAGTAATCCATAATCGGCTCGAGGCTTAAGATTCCCCGAGTTATTGAGATTATTCAAGGTTGACAAGACGTTTAGCCACGGCTTTCTTCTGACAACTCGTTCTGTGGAGGTGTAAACCTCGTATCGGTCAAAGGTTAATTGTGGCCAAAGGACTATCTCACGAGTGGTCTTGTGAAGTACCCCTATGCGCGATGGTCATAGCTCTTCAGCCAGAGCTGTTGCAGTCGGGGCTATCGTCGAACGATTCCTTGCCTGGTCTGATATCCTCAATGCTATGGCATAATCAAGGGTACTTTACCCGTCTGATAGGGAGCTGGGTGAAGGAACCTCCTTTGAAGACAAGCTGAGGAGACAATCAGGTCCTGGAAATCGTGATCGGGAAGTGGGAAAACTTTATCCAGCCAGATCATATCACTTCAGCATCCAAATCAAAGTGTTCCTGAATATCACAATTTACAACGTGGCATTCGGCAGTTAGACCTCTTCAAACTCGTGTCCCCTATCCTCAGGACTCAGCCCCATCGAATAAAATTCGCCAGACCCTTGTATATCTAAATTGCAAGCGAGTGCCGATCACTCCAACGGTTCTGGATCCTCATGGATACAAACCCTACCAGCGTAGTTGCCGACCTAGCCATAGCCTATCAAAATATTTGGAATAGTCTCAGTGTAGTATTGGCCAAAGGTCGTAGCCGGGGAAGCCGTGTAGCTCTTCCTGGCCGTTGGTTCCACGAGAGGGGTATTTAGTCCCTTCATAAAAATTTAAGTCAGTCCACTTGAATTGTTTCGTTTCCTTCTTTGTATCTTCAAAATGCCTGGTTTCAAGGTCCTCATTATCGGCGCTGGGCCAACAGGTCTTCTAGCGGCGCTTGCGCTGCAAAGAGCAGGAATTGATTTCACGATCTTGGAGAGGAGAAAAGAAGCTGATTTAAATTGGGGTGCTTCGGTATGTCTTTGGCCGCAGAGCGCGAGAGTTCTGGATCAGCTTGGTTTGCTTGATGAAGCACGCGCGCTGCATTTGCCGACGAAGAAGAAATGTAACCTTAGGCGGGATGGAAGCGTTATGAGTTGGAGTAACATGATTGAGAACCTCGGTCACTAGTAAGTTTACTTCCTCCCATCTTGGCTCTTTGATTAAATCTGACCTTTATAGTCACGGCCATGAATGGATGCTCTTCCAACGCGGTGATCTGGTCAATCTTCTCATGGGCGATCTCTCCGATATAACGAACCAACTCCTCGTCGACAAACAAGTCACCTCAATCGCCTCGGGTCCCGATGGGGTTGAAGTCAAGTGCGCAGATGGTCATGCATACAGCGGCGATCTCATTATCGGGGCAGACGGTATCAACAGCACAACACGAACCTTTGTCGACGACATCGGCCCTGATGCTGCAAGCGGCGACTTTACAACAACCTTCTACGGTTTCTACGGCCACGGCACCACTGTATCCAAAGATCTCGAACCTGGCGTCGATTACGAATGTCACTCTGAAGGTTTCAGCGCCCAACTCATCATGCCGTCGCACGAGAAATACTTCTTCACCATTTACCTCAAACTTGATAAGCCAACAACCGATCGCTATTACATCTCCACCGAGGAAGCCGATGAACTTGCAAAGAAATATGGTGATATTTATCTCGCCCCGGGCGTCACGTTTAAAGAAGTCTGGGCCGCAAAGAACTGGACTCACACCGCCCCATTTGAAGAAGGCGTCGCAAAAAAGTGGTTCAGAGACCGCGTCGTCCTCGTCGGAGACTCCGTCCACAAGATGACCCCCAACATTGGCTTCGGCCTAAACACAGGATGGCAATCCACCGTCGTGCTGATCAATCTTCTCCGCGACCTTCTTCGCGATAACCCGAACCCCGATGTCAAAGAAGTTACAAAGGCGTTTGAGGAGTACAAAAATATACGCTTCAACCATGTTACCAAGGACGTTGAGCTAGCGGGTACAACGACGCGGTCGGTCATGTGGGATAATTTCTTGTGGAAGTTTTTGGATCAGTATATTATGCCGTATATCAACGGCGATACTATCTTGGCGAAGCTTATGTGCTCGCCGACGGTTCAGAAGGCTGTTACATTGAACTTTTTGCCGGAGCCGAATTTTAAGGAGGGGCTGTTGAAGTGGCATAATAAGCCGGTTATTGTGAAGGAGTAAGGATAATGGTGGGCTGTTGGAGGGTTGTTTGCGGAGAATCACATAGCATAGCATGCTTTTCATTGAGTCTAATACATAATGTCTCATTTAGTTGTCTCCTGTGCAATCTGGGTTACGTTCTAAAGCCTTCTAGCTGAAAACTGTATCTTACTTCCTCAACTCCGCTGTCGCTTCTGTTAAAGCCTCAGTCAAAGTTGTCTTGCCATAAATAACATCAACACCACTCAGCTTCGAAAGATCCTTCTCAGCAATACCACCGGGCAAAAAGCATGTACTCATTTCAACCCACGCATTCACAATCTGCGGCGCAAATATCTTGCCATAAAATTCCGCAAGGTCTTCTTTCTCAACCGCCTTGATCTCAACGTCCCTACCCAACGCCTGTGAAAATGCCTTCTGCGTGTCCAGTGGAGAATATGGCTCTGGTCCGTGTAGTTCCATGATATAAGGTTTGCTTGGAGGTGTCCAGTCGCGAGTGAGCTGTGCAGCCAATGCTTCGCCAATGTCTTTGATTGCGACCATGGCGATCTTGAAGTCTAGTGGCGTGATGGTCGAAAAGAAGAAGGGCTTTGGCCCTTTGAGTGTTTCAACGGACATGGTCCAGTTTTCCATAAAGTATGAGGATCTGATAATAATGATCTCAGGGATATCAGTGGTTCTCAAAACCTGTTCCGAGATGTGATTTGTCTTAAGCTCGCCCTTTGAAGCTTAATTAGCAGAGATTGGAGAAGGCTGACAATCAGCTTACCACGCCCTCCGAGAATTCAGCACCGACGCTCGAGAGCAACACAAGTCTTTTAACGCAACGAGCCTTCTCAATCGCTGTTTTGACATTGTTTGAGATTCTTTGCGCATGCTCAACGATGTCGCGGCCGTCGTAGGCAGGCGGAAGGACCATCAAGACGGCATCTGAGCCGGAGAAGTCTAGGGTATTCACATCTCCAACATCACCTTGAACCGCCGTGAAATTGTTGGCAGAGCTAAACTCGTCCGGGACTTTCTTTGGATCACGGTACAAGCCTTTGACCTGAACGTCGGGGTTTTGTGATAACAGCGAGCGAATGGCTGCTGTGCTTGTTTTGTTACTCGCCGGTGCGATTGTAACCTGCATTCTGATTCGATTAGGATGGAGATGGTGAGGACTGAACAAAGTGGAAATAGTCGAATGATAAGCGCATGAAACGTGAATCATGCGCTCTCATGAGTGGAAAGCTTTAGTCAGCAAAGTTGAATTCACGTTGATTCAGCTGATTCTCCGCGTTATTTTGTGAACATTCTCACGCCAGATCTCATGTCAGTGGCTGGACAATGACATCACAGTTGCTAACCCCTTTTGCACTTAGCGCTCCATCTTCCTCAACGTGATATTTACCCCATATGAACATCTGCTCATCGCCCCCTTATGCGGGTTATGATGAGGTTATGGATATCATAATAGTCGCCTTCCAGAGCTATATCCGCTGCCGTCTTACCATCAACATCACAAATCTTTGCATCGATGCTAGAGTATGACAATAAAAACTCGATTGCTTCCAACCTCCCCACGAGGCAGCCTCATGAAGCGGAGTCCTGTTCTTCTCTTTACTGCTGAGTTTCTCGGGCATGAGACAACTCTCGGATCCCGCAAGCTGCCATTCTGAGAAAGTGATGGTCGGCAGCTCAATCTTGTCCTTGGTCGATGCCGGCAGTTCTTCAAAGATGTTTAGCCAGGGCTGTGGTGGTCCATCCGAGTCTGGTGTGCAAGCGGACTCCAGGTAATTCCCATCAGGGTCTTTTTCGTTTGAAGGCAAACGTCCAGACAGAAACAGCTCCTCCATAAGCCTCCATATATTAACCGTACGGTTGAAAAGATTCCCTGGGAAAAGTAGCACCTTGAGTGCATCGACATCACCCACTGCAGCTGCATAGTGCACTGCCGTCATATCGTTGTCGTCGTACTGGTGAATTGCGCCTTGTACGCGGTCCCTGCCGAGGAAGTACAGCGTATTAGCCGCCAAGCCTGGTTTCTTTCGTGCACACGTGTTCATCAACAGTGTCGCTCCCAAGGAATCTTGTGTATCGAGGTCGGTGGACTGACAGCATTCCTTCTGAAAGCTTTTCTCTAACTCGAGCGAATACATAATATTCCTCAACCTAATTCGGCATTTGTGATTCCATTTTATCTGTCCTCTCTTGCCACGATATCGAACAGACCGCCTTTCACCATAGACTTGTTCCCAAGTCTGACCGGTATGGTATTCCCAGCCTTTTGGATAGGCTGCCACTTGGAAGCAAGGAGACCCGAGTTCAGATAATTTAGAGCGAATCAATCTGTTGTCAGTCGAACCACTCGACTATTCGTCCCCTTCAGACTTTGCTTCAGACTGTGATACGCTACATGCTTCTTCGTCCTTGGTATCTTCTAGCAGTCGATGTTGTGAACTTCCTGTTGCGCTCTTTTCTGTTTCGTTCTGCATGAAAGGCGGAGGAGCCTCAGCTAGTCCCAAATCTGAAAGCGCCTTCGAGTATAGATTCCTCAAGGACGTCGTTGTCATGTTCTCGCGCCTTTCTCCTTTTGTAACTCGACCTAACATTTTTGGCTCCGCTGAAACACCAAGTTTGATCAAGAGCACAAACTTGTCAAAGCTTCTTTGCTCTAGCACAGCGCTCATCAGAAAGGACTCATCGTACATGCTTCCACCAAGGACTGCTCCATGATCGAGCAGGAGTTGCGAAGCCCGAGAGTCAGTATTCTCAAGTAGCGCGATTTGAAATGGAGTATACGGCTGGCTTTCAGTTCCCCAATGAGAAGAGAATCCCGCGTCTAGTAAATCCGTCACAATCTCTAGACGCGGGTTCTTGTGTGCCACTGCATGAAAAAGGGCGGACTCGAATGGTCCTCTGCGACTCCATGTCTTTGTCTTGGACCATAGCTCAATGAATCTTTGGAACATTGGATTGCGCAACCCTTTAGCCGCCATACTCGACAGTATCAAGCCAATGAGATCGGGATCTTGTGCGCCTGAAGTGTCTAAGCGCTCCAATGCACTCCAAATCACGATGACTTTGTTGATAGCCACGGTTGACGTTGAGTATATCCTTTCTTCCAACTCGCAAACAATCTCACTGAACGCCTGTGACTTGAAAAGGTCACTGAAGAAGTCTATCTTCGAGCCTTCGCTGTATTGGTCGTGAGGTGCATGCACTTGGGGTCCGGACTTTGGTGTCATTGGCAAATAGGACCAGAGACGAGGAGCGAAGCTGTAAGCATAGCCTGTTGAGATACTCGGCCAGCAGACACCTGAGACACGGCGAGCTGTTGCTGTTCCTCTATCAACCAAGAAAATCGCTAGATCGGACCATCCACGTCTTATGGCCATACTCAGCAGAACTTGTGCTAGTGATGATTCATTGCAAGGTTGGCAGACCAGTAGATCGTGGGAGAGCAGTTTTGATACCATAGATTCGGTAACGTTGTCAGATTCGCTTATGGCTTTGAAAATAAGAGTCGCAGGCGAGCGATAACCAGAGTTGCGTAGTTCCCTATTCCCAACATGGGAGTCGAACAAGACACGCTCCATCTCAGCGTCAGGACTTAGTAACGAATTTCTCATAGGAGCCAGATCCTTGCGCAATTGGAAGTAATACTCTCTCGCTTCTCTTTCGGCAGCTTCGGCCTGATGAGTGCGGTGACGGCCAAACTTTGTGTTTGCGAGAATTACCGTGGTGAGCCTCCAGAAGGCAACTGTTACATGAGGTATAAGATGCATATATAAGAAAGGTCTAGTTGGTAGGACCATCTTATATAAGCCCAGGGAGTAGATCGCACTTCTGAAATCCACAATCTTGTCAGCTTCGCTGGTTTTCCTCCAAGCTTCTATACAGGACAGTAGAGTCTCCCAAGCGGTGAGCTTTGGACTGAAGTACCACAAGCAAGGGTCGAAAAGGGCCTGAAAGGTTGGTAGATTGGCCAGGTTTGTAAATCGTTCTGCGACTGATTTCAATAGTACATCGAGGACTTTGAAACCACACCACTTAACAACTAGCATTAGCCTAGTTCTCCTCGGAGATTCAGATTTCTCGACCCGCTGCTCATTGGTGTACTGGAATTTCCTCTTTGCGTATTGTAGGATATGATCAAGCACTCTTTCGTTACCGATACGGAGTGCTAGAGAGAGTGAGCACTCTCCGCCCAGTAATAGACCCGCATTTGGGTTTGCACCTCGCAGTAGTAATGACTCGACAAGGTCTTCGTCATTCTCTCTGATCGCGTCCAGAAGTTCGTTTTCTAGAAAGAGTTTCATTTTAAGACGTGTTAGACTTGAGTGTGAGCGGCCTGACTTATCACAACGTGGATGTGTTGGATATATGTTTATGCGAAAAATATCCACGCGTTCTTTAATTAGGAGCTGACCATCGTGCCTCGTTGTCGGACACAGGGCGTAATTTGGCTTGGCGTTTGGCTGTATACGTGTACTCTTGAGGCTGAAACAGCCAACTATGCTGCCAACTGCCAATCAAGTTTTCTCGCATTGCTTGCCCTTCTTGTCATCAAGTACTTCTCGCCAAGTATTACCGGCAGCACCTGACGTAGCCTCATATGGCACTGTCAGTTCAACCAAATGTCATTTCCCCTTTGCTCAGAATTCAATACAACACGGCCTCTGCCTTTACTTTTACAATACCATCAGAGGAATACCTAGCATCTCTGGGCGCGTACAGCACAGTGGTGGCTACAGTGATTGGCCTAGGGGCTCTTCTCCTCACAACGCAAGGTTCATCAGCAGTCAGCACTGCTTCCCGAAGGGTTCGGGCAACCATCCGGCCATCAGACGAGCAATGCGCCCGCCATCGATGGGAGGATATACAAGGCTATGAGCTCCACGTCTGCACTTCCATATGGACTAAAGACTGTCATGAAGGTGCGCATTCGAAGGACGAGACTTGCTGGAACCAGACCCTTCTCAACGTCATCAATTGCTGGCAAGCCAACGCTTCTGACCGTTTTGTCAAGAAACCAGAGCAACTTCCACTCAGTAAAACCTTCATTCAAGTTGATTACAAGGTTATTCTTGCCTTCATATTCATGTGTTCGACTCGTGAAGATCTCGACGATAACGTTATCTATCCCAAAGAGCGTGGACTTTACGTGGCGGGAGTGGAGCTGAGGCTGCAGGAACTGAATTACGGCATTCTGATCGTCCACTTGACGGGAAATCTCACTAGGAAACTCACCAGGGACTACGTGGATCGACTGGTCAGGGGACATCCACCTTTGCTTGATGATCCTTTGGGCTACAGCATCAAGCAAGAAAACGACGAAGCTAGAGGTGGATGGGTCGTCGCCCTTGGGTTCGATCCAGAAATGACCAAAGAACGCTTCCTCCCCGTATACTTAGACTGTGTTCGTCGCCGGACACGACGTGGCCTTGTATTCTGGCGATCAATGGATCGCGTGCTAGACATCATCGTCAACATCTGGTCGAAATGCTTTTCTGGCGATCCAGGATCAAGCAAGCGAATCAACATGGCAATAAAGGCAATCGAATATATCAAGACGAACGAAACACAAAGCGGGGTAGATAACATATTTGGCGTCAAAAGACCATTTGTGCCTCCAACGGAATCCCAAAAGCGGAAGATCATTGAGCATTTCAATAGTCCACCAAGAATATCAGAAGATATGCAAGTTGCGTTTCAGGCGGGGTGGGAACCGTTACTGAGATATGCTCTGGTAGCGGCAGTGACAGGCTGCAAGCTTTGTATCGCCTACTTCAAGAATGAGGGTCGTGAGCTAGAAGAGGCACTAGACATTGATCGGATGAGGAATTCGACGATTTATATGAGGGGCTGTTAAAGAACGACTTCGCTACGAGGGTTTCGGCCTTTGGCATTTCTAGCCGTTCCTCACCTAAGACCATGAAAATAAGTTACACAAAGTACCTAGGTAGTGCTTTATAATTCTAGTTGCCAAAGATTTCTGTGTCGACCATTCGATTCTACAAGTTGAAAAGAAAGACTACTATCCTGCATGTAGCACATTAGCGATCATCCACTGCTGATAAAAAATAGCAGCATTTTTGGACTACTAACTACCATGCTAGGCGGCTCACCCTAGAGCTCAAGATCGAAAGAAATCAATGCAAGCAGCCATGAAATGGAAAAGGTGACCCGATTCCTTCTTGGTGTCATATCGACTTTCGAAGCGCTCTAAAAACGGTAATCCGCTTTGGCGGAAATTTTGTGATCGACACGCTTCGGCAGTTATCGCCAAGCAAAAAAAGCCTCAACACCAGAACAGCATCTCGTGATATTAGATCAGAAGATTTTTCACGACATTTTAGGTAAGAAGGGTCCACTAAAATAGGCAGCGAAATAAAAGTTGTTACCCCGTGTCACTGCATCCACAGAGTCTCCGCTGGGGAGAGATCCCCATGGAGTAGGAGGCCGAGAATTGGGCCGATGGGAACTGGAGAACGATGGTGATCGGATGAAGAGAATTTCAAGTGGATGAAAACAGCTGTCGAAGGTTGTTTACGTCGAGACATAGAAACAGCTTCATAATCGATAGGTCTGGTCAACGCCGACTGTCAAAAGTGTAGAGATCGAATGGCCTAGAGGCTCAATTGACGCGACAGATAATTAAGTGTCAGATGCAACAACTACAATGCAGATGAAACGCTTCGTCGCCAAGAATTAACCAGTCTCCATAACCATCGCAACATCTAATCCTCATTCTAGAAAACAAACCGGTAATAAGAAAGTATCCGTGACAGTAATCGCGCCATGAAATCCCGGAATTAATATCGTGATGGAGGCTCTGCGGTCCGTCATGCACCATGCCCTCTGGCTCTGAAGCGGAAAAAAAACTCGCTGGTGGAGAATCACGAGTCGTTCCCCAGCGGAGCCCCCAAATTATGTCTGTCGCGTGCCAGTGCCAGTGATGACACTTCATTATTCCAGTCTGTTAATTCCGAAACCGCCAAGACAAAAAGCCGAGAGTTCAGCTGCCCAGACACAAAATGATCGATCGCCCAGGACGGCTTCTTCGGGATCTCTGCTTGGCCAACCTTGGCCATCAAAAATCCAACGAGCCTGGCAACTTAAACCATCCAAGCTGTAAAGGTTACAGGGATCACTGGAAGAGGGCGTAGAGTGACGCAATAAACGCGGGAAATAAGCAGGACCTAAACTAGAGCCTCCTTCGATGAAGTCATTTCATTGTGGGGACAAAAGTTAGTTATCAAGAATTGTGCTGCCTGGTTGTGGACTCGAAGCGGTAAAACCGATTGGAAGAGCGATGAACGCTCGAACCTATTAACTTGGTTGGTTGGGTGAAATCCTTTTGTTTGTCACGACGTCATTGCTCAACCTGACTCGGCCGAGTTCTAGTGACTTTTTGCTGTTGGATGAATGATGCTCGCACCCGATCAGCAAATTAGCTGCGTGATGGAATAACCACATCACTAAGCTTGTCTCCTCTCACACCCCGTACTTACATGCAAATCTCATCCTTGACTGCTGATCTCTCTCTTTGTGTCGGCTACAACGGCACACAATCCCAATCCTCCACATGCTCTCTCTCTGTCTTCCCCACGTAGACTACACCACCATCCGGGGGACGCATCGGTGATGTCAAGTGTGGATTCTCTCAAGTTTTACTGTCAAATTGATCATCCCCCAGCTTTTTAAATATGCACCGTTATCCCCAGTTTGCCAACAAGCTTAAACTACAGGCTGTACCATAGACTCAGGTGTTCAATATGCCGACTCACTTCTCAGACGATCCCCCGCAGGTCATCAACCAGAATGACCTGCACGTCGCTAATTCGCGGCTCCAGCAGAACTTGGATGGTTCTACAGACCACAGCGGCGATGAGAGAACACACAATGCTAATGATGCTGGGCTAGAGAAGCTGGGTACCTACGACAAGTATGAAATCACTGAGGATGATTGCTACGATGAGCTGGGCTATTCGTTCCCCAAGTGGAAGAAGTGGTACATCCTCACTGTCATCTTCTGGGTAAGTCACTCAAGTCTTGCTGTTTTTAACCACCCTCTAATGCATTCAATAGGTCCAAGTCTCCATGAACTTCAACACCTCCCTCTACTCAAACGCCATCCCAGGCATCTCCGAAGAATTCAACGTCAGCGCCCAAGCCGCCCGCTGCGGCGCCATGATCTTCCTCGTCCTCTACGCCTTTGGCTGTGAGCTCTGGGCTCCCTGGTCAGAGGAATTCGGTCGATGGCCCATCATGCAGGCCTCTCTCTTCCTCGTAAATATCTGGCAGCTCCCCGTCGCACTGGCTCCCAACTTCGCTACCATCATGGTCGGCCGTGCGCTCGGTGGTCTCTCATCCGCCGGTGGTTCCGTCACGCTGGGCATGATTGCTGATATGTGGGAGTCTGATAACCAGCAGTACGCTGTTGCTTATGTTGTTTTCTCTTCGGTTGGTGGTTCGGTTCTTGGCCCTATCGTCGGTGGTTTCTGCGAACAGTACCTTCATTGGCGCTGGTCAATCTGGATTCAGCTTATCCTCGGTGGATTCATCCAGATCGTTCACTTCCTTACTGTTCCCGAGACTCGAAGCACAATCCTCATGAACCGAATCGCCAAGAAGCGAAGAAAGGAGACAAACGCCAACTTCTGGGGTCCTGATGAACTCGTCCCCTTCCGTGAGCGTTTCTCCGCCAAGGAAATCCTCATCACTTGGACACGTCCCTTCAAAATGTTTCTCACAGAGCCCATCGTCCTTGTCCTTTCTCTCCTCTCGGGTTTCTCCGACGCTCTCATCTTCATGTTCATCCAGTCTTTTGCTCTGGTTTACAAACAGTGGGGTTTTGATGCGGTCCAGATTGGTCTGACATTCCTCGCTATCGGTATTGGATATGTCATTGCTTGGTTGGCGTTTATTCCTGCTATCAAGAAGAATATCAAGGAGCGCCGCGAGAAGCCGAATGATGAGCGTGCGCAGTATGAGTCGCGTCTGTGGTTCTTGCTTTACACTGCGCCTTGCTTGCCTATTGGATTGATTGGCTTTGCTTGGACGATTCAGGGTCCTCCGATTCATTGGATTGGCTCCTTGATCTTTGCTGCCATTGTCGGTATCGCCAACTATGCTATCTACATGGCCACCATTGACTACATGATCTGTGCCTGTAAGTTCACTCACCTCAACGTGCAAAGCCCTCAACTGACAACATTCAGACGGCCCCTACTCTGCTTCAGCTACTGGAGGTAATGGCTGGGCTCGAGATTTCCTCGCTGGTGTTCTCACAGTCCCCGCCACGCCATTCTTCAGCAACATCGGAGCTTCATCTGGCAAAAATCTTGAATACGCTTCGACCATTCTATTCTGTATCTCATTCGTTCTCGTCATCGCAGTGTATGTCATTTACTGGAAGGGTCCAACCCTGAGAGCCCGATCACCATTCGCTCAGCGTCTCGCTGGTGAGCGTCAAGAGAACGCTGAGCAGGGACGTCGCGGAAGCGTTGCCTATGATGCCCGACGAAGAAGTAAGCCAATCGATCGTCACAAGCTAATATTCAATACTAACGACTTCTCAGGCTCCACTGCAACCGGAACTTCCGACGTTGAGCGTCCCCCCGTTGCTGCCCGCCCGAGCTATGGACGCCAGTACAGTAATTCCAACCGTTTCTTCGGCGAGAGTCGTGTTACTCCCCGTGGAACTCCCAGAGGTACACCATCGGCGAGTCGTCGCAACAGCAAGCATTACTAGAAGGGATGTTGGTGTTTGCAAACTTTGTTTAAAAGTGCTGGCCATTTTCTGAATGATACCCTGCTGAAAACGAGCTATATGAATTGTACATTATCTATTTTCACCATATTACATTCCAATAACTGTAAATTAATCACGGAAAGAAATAGCGAATGACTGCCCTCGGCATAATTGAACATGCTATTGGAGACTTGCTTTCCAATGTCCTGTGATATGGCGTAAACCTACCTACGTCAATCGTTGTGTGCTCCTTGGAAAAGCTAGTCAAAGAGTGAGACTGCGCCCAGGGCTTTGTTTGCAGTAGCTACGTCAATATGATCCTTCTTCAAATTTTTAGGGGGTCAAAATAGGCAATGGTTCTAAAGCTAGCACGAGCAATCTTCCCTATTACGAGTGAGTTTAATAGACTCGAACTTGTACTGGAATCTCCCATGAGGTCAAGGCTCGGTGCGAGATGTGAAAAAGACCATCACTAAGAACAGTGAACCTACCGCCCTGACCTGCAATGATATTTGCTAAGGACATTCCTGTGCACCATTGCGATCCTAATAAACAAATCTATAAGCTCACAATATATCGTTTTTTGACGATACAAAGGGTACAGCTAATACAAGAGAGAATTAAATCTATTTACATGTCATATCATTTTTCCTCCCCATTAATCCAGGCCATTTACCATAGTCCAATTACCTCTTACAAAGAACCTGTCCGGGTGGTTGAACCTTCTGCGTTCGTTTCAATCTCAATAAAGTACTGATCAGGAATAGAGTTGTCTTGGTTAAAAGAGAATTGTGAGAACAAATCCCCACTCTGCAGACCAACAGTTGCGCTCGAACCATGTATGGTAGTTTGATAGTACTCAAACCTGACCAATCCGGGATAGTCCTCGTAGAAACTGACCGAGAAGTGCTCACCAGTGCCTATGAACGAAGGCCGAAGGCTGCCAACGTTATACTCGATGGTGAACGTGTTGCCACGGGCGGTCTCATAGACATCGTAGAAGATACCCGTGTTGCAAGTGCCCTCGGTGATTAGGAAATCGTCCCAGTAGGGCATGATGCTAGTACTCGGGAGCAGCTCGGCGGGCAATTGGTAATTGGCATAATCGCTCGCGCCGGAATCTAGTGACAAAAAGCCGTTCGTGCTGACGAAGACATTCCTTGAAGCAGCGCCAAAGACCCCGATCGGAAAAGGCGGATTGACGATGTTGTAGCTATCATCATATCTACCATTCTGCGCGTCAAAAATAGGAGTGGGGTTGGCAAGGAGTAGGGTTTGGGCACAGCCAAGGTCTGCGGCGGTTGTAGTAGTGGCCTCAGTAGTAGTAGTCTCGGCGTCTGCCGTGGTTATTGTCTGAGCCTCTGCGGTAGTTGTCTCCCCAGTCGTGGTCACAGCCTCAGTGGTGGCTGTAGTCTCTGGTCCTGATGTAGTTGTCTCAACAGCGGCAGTGTTAGTCTCGGCGGCTGTAGTTGTTCCCTCTTCAGCAGTGGTAGAGTCCACTGATGCAGCCGTGGTGCTAGTCAAAAGCGTGGTAACAGTCTCGGCCTCGGTCTCGCTGGTTTCGGCGGTAGTGCTGGCCTCAACAACTGCCACGTTAGTATCCGTGGTGGAGGGCACAGCGAGGATCGCGGTCGTAGATTCAGCGAGCGTAGTTGAGGCGGCAGAAGCTGGAACAAGTCAGCGAGGGTTGCCATCTTGAACAACAGGTTCAGGTTGCGGATGCAAAGGGACGTACTGTCAGAGGAAGTCCTCGGCTTGCAGGGACTGCCTACTACCGACTCCACCACAAAAAGGCTCAAGGCCAAGGACAAAAGTTTCTTAGAATGCATATTTCTTAACGAGTGACGGGGGTTCTAAAGAGTGACGCGGACGTAACGAGCGATAGTCTCTCGAATAAGAGACAAGTGAGAACGAAGGATACCAAGCGTAGGGCTGATGGATGGAAGAGGCGTCTCTATATGAGTATAAATATCACCGGAACTACGGAGTATTCCCTCCAAAGTCGGGTCAGGGTCTTTCCGCCATCCCCTGATTTCGCGTAAGTCGCATGATGTGAGTATCAGCTGTGGGATATACCAACTCAATTTTTCACCAATCGAGCACCCAGAGTACCCTCAGGCCGGCGGAAATCAGGGGATAACGGCAACAAACTGACCGGATTTAATTTACTTGACTCTTCAAGCGATCAATAGCCTATCACTAGCGTAGCTAGCGTTGTCACTATTGCCCGTTAGCTTGGCCACGTATAAACATAAGCTTAACTCAAGTTAGAGCGATGGGGAGTCACCTTGACCAACAGTGAATTCTAGATTCAAAAAAGCAAAACTTAAGCGAGCCCAGCTGAAAGAAAAATGCCGCTATCTTGAAATAATTGACAGAAGTAAATTATTTCCGTTAGCTCAGCCAGCCACAAGCAGCCACCATATTGCTATTGGGAAAATTTGACCAACAGGGCCCCTTTACGACTACAGTACCCAAAACATTCATAGAAGATGTCGGTCCGTGTCGCAAAAGTCTTGGCGGTTGGGTCTGTGAGCTGTTAATGTTATTGACTGGGTTATCCGTTGGTCAGACATCACAGAAATCCACATAAATCTACTTTTGGTCGATGATACTCGTAGTTGATTAGGTTTCACGTGTTAAAACTTAAAAAAAAAAAAAAAAAAAAAAAAAGATGCAAGGTCTACAACTCGAGTGAGAAGTATATTGTGATACTAAGATCCTGGTACTGAATCCATCCCTCACTTCTCTGCTCTCATCTCCCTCTTTCACCCTAACCAATAATGATATCAAGATCAAGGCTCTCTCCCTCCTTAGCACGAAACTTGGCAGAAATATTTCTACGATCAATGTTCAAAACCGTCTGCTCAGTGTTCAGACCACGCCTCTTCGTCTTATCAGTTGGCTCGCCATAGTACTCCGGCAAAGACTGAACACCAGTGATGTTGTCGGCCAAGCCCGTGACGATGTCAACCCACGGCTTGTACATGTGAACGCCAAGGGCAACGGAGAAAGCTTCCTTGCCTTGCTCATTCTTGAAGCGCAGCATGCCTGAAGTGCCGCTGTCGCCCATGTACAGTGACAGTACGCCGTTTTGCTCGCTCCACTCGCAGCCGTCGGTGTAGTTCCAGCAGGCTTGCTCGACAACGTGGAAGTAGGCGTTTTGGTTGGTTTGGTAGACGCGGACTTTGATGGTGTAAGGCATTCTGGGGATGTTAGCTGGAGTTATTTGGAAGAGAAAAGGGGGCTGACTTGCTTGGACGTTTTAGGAAGAGATGTTGGTAGGCTTAACTATTGTGTGCTTTAGTTGCTGTACAAAGACAGACGGTATTGCCGGCAATAGCCAGGACTTTTATACACATCCTTCTCCCATTTTTCCTCTTGACTCACCTTGAAGCACCCTCAATACTTTGAACGTTTTTACGACGTCATTGTCCTCCGCGTCAGCCTGAGATATTGGCGTCTTGCGGAGAAGGCATGCATTTACACGAATACCCCATGGATGCGCCGTGTCTCAGTCTTCGGCATGGCATCACTGCTCAGTAAATGGGCTTAGCTGTAATGAGTACAGGATACCTTACACTGTAAAAACCTGCTTGGCTATGCCTGCAAGGGATGGCTGACTTGTGGCGTAGGGCTTCATAACTTTGAGGCCCGAAACACTAAGGTATATCTGAATGAGAGGTGAAACATGCAGTTAAGTGACCTAATCAAAGCCCTGTCAGGACACTTTAAACAGGCAGGATGAATTGTTATTAGTTACCTTCACGCACACAAGTAAGCTCAAGTATCTAATTTTGCCAGTATAGCGTGCTTCAATAGTAATCCACAAGACGGCAGTGGAATCGAGAATCAACTGGCAGCTCATCATAAGCATGCCCATCACGCTGTCTCACAATGAAGCTTTCAGCTTTAAACGTTCGCATGATCGACGTTATATTTTCCCCAACTGTGTGAGACAGTCTTGTTACCCCTCCACATGCATCTCGTCTATAAAAGACTCATGCTGGTGTGCGGCCCGTTCCTACCCGGGGCTTGGATTCCATAGGTTTCTATTATGACGCGGGGGCACATGCGTGTTTCTGCCTATTGGTCTTGGTAGAAAGCTTGATCTTGACATGTAAATCGTGAATGCTGATCCTGTCTCAGATGCTCTCCAATGGAGGTCTGGATATTCCGATGTCGGATGAATTTGTCTCTGGGATCCCGGAAAGGTTCATATCTCACAAATTGTGCAGTTCTCTCAAGTTATGCAATAGAAGTACACGAAAGGCCACGGGTACTTGAGGTAAAGAATTGTTGAATCACACGCTAAATCTATAATTAAAATGCTAATACAAAATATACTCCTCGATAATCTTCAAGAATATCATCTCCAAAGTCCCCATACTAACAGTATAGTGCGCAACGCCCATAGTCCTCTTATACTGCTCCAAAGTCTCAATCACCTCAACAACCTGCCCCTTTCTACTCTGTGAAGCAGCAAACGCTTCATCAGCAGTGCTACTGGCCGGAATGCTGAAGCGAAACTGTCCTCCCAAACTCAGCCCTCTAAAGTTAGCACCTGGAAACGTCTGGCGAATCCATGCTTCCACCTTGTGCATTTCGGCTTGGTCTGATGTTGGTGCTGATTCTAGTACCAAATGTACTTCGTACGAGTTGCTGTGCCTGTTGCGGAGTTCTTGGATTGTGCCGGCGGCGAGGATGCGTTTTGAAAGGATTGCGACGCGAGTTGCTAGCATATCTGCTTCTTCCATTGAATGTGTCTATTGATCATCAGCAGGATACTATATTGAAAATAGATAGACCCTTACCGTCAAAAGGACCGAGCGACTTGATGAAATGCCTGACAGCATAGCCCACATATCGCGCTTAGCTATAGGATCCATCGCCGAACTTGGTTCATCCAGTATGAGAATCGGTGGGTTGCCTGTATTGGTCAGTCATGGTCAATGGTGTTAGGCGATGCGACATACCCAATAAAGCAACAGCCAAACTCAGCTTTCGCTTGTTTCCACCAGATAATCGAGATGTCAGCTTATCGGCGTGAGGCCTCAGTCCAACCTTTGACATGACCAGATTGACGTTCCTCTGGACATCTGCTATGCCCTTCACACGAGCATAGAAAGCAAGCTGCTGGCGTACGGTGATCTGGTCCAAGGCGTCAAATTGTGGACAGTCTACA
Source organism: Fusarium pilosicola (assembly GCA_020615335.1). Taxonomy (NCBI): domain Eukaryota; kingdom Fungi; phylum Ascomycota; class Sordariomycetes; order Hypocreales; family Nectriaceae; genus Fusarium; species Fusarium pilosicola. Next base: position 4,335,389 of record JAGQDI010000001.1, on the reverse strand, counting down.
TTATCATTAGTAGGTGAAAAGATAGAGTAGAGGTCGATGCTTACAGCCGATGCTATGTCGCCCAGCTCGGGTATCCTTCTGCATATCCACCCCCTTGATGTAGATGTTACCGTAATCTGGGCGAACTTCGCCTCGCATCATGTTGATAGTGGTCGTCTTACCGGCTCCGTTGGGGCCGAGAAGAGCTGATCAAGCGTTAGTGGCGGGAAGAGAAAAGGCAGGGAACAGGACTCACCAAGTAGCTCTCCCTTTGCCATAGTGAGAGAGACACCATCAACAGCAACATTACCACCAAATGACTTGTAAATTTGATCAACATCGACCAAGTTCCCACTCATGCCACGAGGCTTTGTCATCGGCGCCATCTCAATGTGAGCATCCTTCCCGTCGATCCTCTTCCGTTGGTACAGTGGCACGATATGCTCTGCCCACAGACTTCTCAACGTCCATGTTCTTCCGTCAAGGAACAACAAAAGAGCAAACAAGTACGCGACTTGAATGCAGAGGAGAAGAATCGGGCCGCCGTAGGCATGGATATTGCCTGGGTAGCTTATCACTGCATCACCACGACATCCCGCGGCCCAGACGTTGAGACCAACGACCATGGCCCGGAAGAGGTTGGCGACCGGGAAGATGAGGCCGAGGATGAAAACCGCTGTGTCCATGGAGGATGACCTATTGCCTGGGCTTTGATTGACAGATGCAATCTAACTGGTCAGCATGCGTTTGGTTGGGATAAGTGAAGTGACATACCATAAGTCCTGCGACGGAGATACCAAACATCAAAAGCGAAACACAAAATGATATTCCGAAGGAAGAGAGCTCTGATCGTGCGAAGAGGGAGATGATGTAACACCAAAGCATCATCGCGAAGCCGTACAGAAGCATAACAGGGAAGAGATGCCAAACTCCATACCACTTTAGAATGAGCAAAGAGATAAACAATGTGGAGAGGCAGGATATAATAAGAACGAAGACTATGTCCACGGTGATGTGAGATGTCCAGAGTGAAAGAGGTTGGATCGAGTTGGAGTATTGTAAGGTTCGAATCTTGCGAAGTCGTTCGTACGCGGGGTATAGGGCGAAGAAGGCTGGGTAAAGAACGTGTAGGACGGTGAGTAGCTACACATATTAGTACTTGTCAAGTTGTCATCGAATGAGATCAAGAGTAACTTACAATAGCGAGAAACATCCCTGGGCCAGGATCAGACTATAATCTAGTCAGCAGAGTCAAGTAAGTAGTGTGAAGTACGAACAGGTATAGATGAACTGAAATATGCAAAAGATAGCGAAATTGGAGTTTCACTCTTCAGCTGACTCCACATATTCAACATCAACATCGACCCATCAGGGCCATGCTCTGCGTTGTACGCAACCGTATCCTTATCCTTCCCATCCATGTACAACGCTCCGGGTACAAGCTGTCTCGGTTGATCACGAACTTGTTTCAAGAAAGCATCATACTCATCTTGGAACTTGAACTGATCTTGGTAAGCCTTCGTATCATACTCTTTCCCGATGGGGTACTTTGACAACGAGCGAAAGAGAGTCTTGTTGAGGGAGTTTGGACCGATGAGCATAGAGATATTATCGGAACCTGCTAGATCATAGTAGCCATTTGGTCGAAGAGAAATTGGCCATGGTTCGTCAAGGATGGATGAATCGGTCGATACGCAGGGTGTCGGTTGGAAAGGAGTGGGATCGTTGGCCATGGCGCTGAAAATAGGTGTGAAGATCAGTGGGATTGCGAGGGCGAGGATATACCACCAGAATCCTCTCTTGAGAACTAGAAGGCGCTTAAGGAGAAGTGCTGAGAGTTGTTGAAGGAACGAAGCTTGTGTTCCTGAACTGAGTTGGCTGTACGGTGTTTCGGTACCTTCAAGAAAAGGACTCCGGTCAGAAGTTCCAACGTCGTCTTCATCGCGTTCATCAGCGACCTCTAGGAAGACATCTTCCATGGTAGGACCACTCAATGACGTATCAGAGTATCCCCCTGCTTGCAGAGATGTCAAAAGCTGTGCAGCAGATGTCGAGTCTGGAGTTTTGAACACAGTCTGCCCCTGATGTACAGTCGTAGCGTATGGTGTGTTCGGCGGGTTCTGAACGCCCGGTAGATGTACGCGATAACCTCCTCCGTGGAGATTCTTCAGAGCCGCTGTGGAACCCTGGCATTTGACGTGGCCGTGTGATACGATGACGACTTGATCGGCTAAAACTTCGCATTCGTCTAGGAAATGGGTCGTGAGGATGAGGCTTCGTTTTTGGCGTTCGGCAAGGATGATGTTCCACATTGCTCTTCGAGAGACGGGGTCCTATACCTGTGAGTGAGTGCAGCATGAGTTGGAAAGGTTACTTACCATCCCGGTGGTGACTTCGTCCATGAGACAGATTGAACTTCCGCCTGCTAACATACATAGCATTTGGACCTTTCTCATCTGGCCTCCACTGAGTGTACCGACGGGACTGTGCTTCTTAAGTGATAGATCACAGGATTCGACGAGGGTGTCAAGTGAATGGGGGTCTGTAGCTCCGCCTTTCATCATGGCCCATAGTCTCCCATGCTCGAGAACTGAAAGCTCGGGCCAGTGGATGTTACGTTGGGGGCAGATACCTAGACAGTTAGTAGAAGACCCAAGTGTCGATGTTAAACTTACCAAGGTTTGAGCGAGGGGCATTAATATTTATTGAGCCACTTGTGAGATTTTGTGTGCCAGCAATCAGACCTAATGTTGTTGTCTTGCCAGAGCCGTTGATGCCAAGAAGACACAAGACTTGCTTCCTCTGCATGGAAAAACTGAGTGAGTTGACAGCTATCGTGGGACGAGCTCTTCGGCAACATCGTCTCCATAGAGAAGGTTTGTAAGTTTTTGTAAGGTCGGTGATCTCGAGGGCTGTTGAAGATTCAGTCGTTGCGCTTCCGAATTTTCTACCCTTATTGCTAACTCCATGAGAGCACTTCTCGATGAGGATAGCTAGCAAAGGGTAGAATACTATCGTAAAAAGCAATAGACCCCATAACATAGATACTGTAACGTCGTATATGCGAGGCTGATGGGGAGCTGGTTTCGAGATGTTGGTTGCGAGACCTTGCGCTTCGTTTCGGCAGAGTTGGTTCAGGAAGAAGATGTAGCTCGAGCTCGGGAAGATGGCGGATAGGATTAGGACGATAAGCGCAGGGACGTTTTCGGGTTTGGAGTCGAGAATCTCGCAGAGGGTGGCGAGGAGCATTAGGACGATGACCATGGATATGGCGGTGTATCGGATGTTGATGGTGGCTGCAAAGACACTCATGCTTGTGAGGGATAGGCCGGAGAGGATCTGCCAGAGGATGACGATAGCGGCGTTCGATGTTGGGACGAGGAGGGCTGCGTATACTACTATCGTTAGCAGGGTAGATGGGATGATTGTATCTTGGACTTACAGGCTCCAAATATGATCCAACTCGGCAAGTAGATGATATTAAACGCAATAAGATAACTCAGCACCCTCGCCGATGCCGCACCACCAGTCATCACATCGATCAACTGCGCCATCCCGGCCTCCCTCTCCGTCGATATCATGCCAATGATATGAAACACCGACGAAATCATACTCAAAAACACACGATCCCAAAACCGCCAACCATAGTCGCCGCAAAGTTACGACGCTTTATCTCAGCAGCCTCATCTTTTGTTATCCGTGTAAACATGTAATTGTTCGGAGTCGTGGTGGAGTTCGTGATGGCGTTTTCGACGGCGAGTTGGAGCGGTGCGTGGTGGTTCTTTGAAGGCGTGGCGATGTCGAATTTGGTTGATGCTCGTGCTGAACTAACCCTGATGGTGTAACTCCACGTCTTATTGCCCGCTTTGCTAAGAGGTGAATCGTTGAAAATAACAGCAGCGTAACAATTCGTTACACCGCTTAAACTCGTGGGACATCGTTTTCGTAAATCAGCTTCACTATCAGCAACTTCAACACTCCCCTTCAGCCCATCTTTAATCTTGGCGATAACACCGCCAACATCAGACCCCGCGTTCGAACCCTGCACAAAAACAAGTTTCGTCCCGGGGGCAGAGTCTCAGCAAGGCTTGGGATGGGAGACGGCTCTCCAACGCCATACCTGCTTCCATCGCCTGTGAAGTTCTGGATTTGAAGGACCAGGACGAGAATCAGGACGGGGATTAGGAGAGCTCGGAGGAGTGTTGAGAGCCAGTGCTTGACGAGTGTAATCAGGAAGATTTTCCTTATCAGGGCGTGCAGTTGCCGGAACCATAGTCTTGTGGATGGGAACATGATTCGGTGATGTGTGAAGGATGAAGGTATTCATGATATGATTATCTTAGGTACTATATACAGATTTCACGATTGCCTGGGCTGCCTCTAGACGAATTGGATGTCATAGTGTCCGTACCGCGGAGGGTTCTATGACTAGGGGTGAAAGAAAACATGACAGCTGGATAGGTATGTGACCAACCAATCTTGTCCCAAGGGCGTCTCGTGAATTTTTTTCACAATGAGGCCAGATGCATTATCACAGTAAGTGCCTTCTTAAACGAGTTAGCAGACTTACGTGCGTCTAGTTTCATCGAGGTATGTTTACATAATATCACCAGAGAATCTATAATAAGAAGGTTAAAAGGGAAATTAAATTAAGTTGTGGAGACGAGGCTGATTCTGAGTTATTGAGTTAGGCATACTTGTATCAAGCTCTGGCACCAAGACATAAGTTCCTGCAGCCCTAAGAGAGCAGCCTAGATCGTGACGACGACTTGATCCCCCTTGTGAAGCGAGGGTGACAATGATTCTCGTATTGGGGGATGTGAAACGGTGGGTACGTGCGCTTTTTGCTGCTCAGCCACCACCTTGACGTTGCCCTGATGGGGGTTCCACTATCACAAGCTAAAACAAAGAGGAGCAACTAAAACGAACTATTGAGGATTTGTTCTAGATTTATCAGATCATTATTCGTGTATTGGTTGGAGGGGTTCGGTGATTTACGGTCTGGGCTTAGCTTGCGGGTGTCGGTAGGTGAACGTTGCATTCAGGTACACCAAGCGGAACTGCTGCCGTTGGGCATGGCTTCCACGTTGCATCTCATGGTTTGCAGACGTGATTGGCCGCCCTTTTACGATGAAGGATTGACGGTAGGGCGGTTTCTCGGCAGTGGGATCCTCGTGGTGCTTGGGGCTTGCCGAGGGGGCCAGTGACGTTGATGAAGGGGGAGGCTGTGAAGAGATAAGGAATATAGGAGAAGATTATTGTAGTCAAGCGTGACTCCTGACTCTGGAGCTTGTTGTCAGAATTTGCCAAAGACTGTTCAAGGATGCTATACTTGGTAGTCAACCCTCCTCAAATCTGATTGGTGGGCTGTCAATTAAACCAACTTGACCTCCCAAACATATTGCAACATGATTGATTCTCTAACTGCCAGGAGTTATCTTTCTCACGACTTTCATACAAGTCAGATCTTCTATCCAATTGAATTCCATATACAGTTGCGTCTTGGCGCATCAATCTCACCAATGATCTCACCTTACAAATCAACGATTAGAAATCACAATGACACCATCTCCAACGTCAACAACATCATCTCAAGATACAAAACCCCCAAAAATAACCCAAAGCCAGACCTGAAACAATAAACAAATATTAATCTTAACTAAAAGACCAACCCAACATGGCCCCAATCCGCACAGCCATCATCGGCCTCTCATCCTCCGCTAAAACATCATGGGCGTCAAACACCCATCTCCAGTACCTGACCTCCCCCTCGGTCGATCCAAATACCAAATCGTCGCCCTCCAAAACTCCTCCCTTCAAGCTGCCAAGAATGCCATAGCGCATTACAATCTCCCTCCCGAGACCAAGGCCTACGGTACACCAGAAGACTTGGCCGCTGATAAGGACGTCGAGTTAGTCGTTGTAGCTACGCGTGTTGATGTTCACCATTCAAGTGCTCTTCCGAGTCTAAAGGCTGGTAAGGATTTATACGTGGAGTGGCCGCTTGCGCAGGATGTTACGCATGCGAGGGAACTTGTTGATGCGGCCAGGGAGAAGGGGGTGAAGACGATTGTTGGATTGCAGGGACGCTATGCGCCGCCGATCAAGAAGTTGAGAGAGATTGTCAAAGAAGGAAGGATTGGCAAGGTTGTCAGTGCAGAGTTGTATGCATCTGGAGGGACGAATGATAGAGAAATCCTGCCGTCGAGTTTGGAGTATTTTACTCAACGGGCTGTTGGGGGTAATATCTTTACCATAGGTCTCGGACACAGTAAGTCACCGTTGGCAAAAGGTTCAAGCATCAACTAACAAGTCAGTCTTTGATCAGTTCCAATACATCATCGGCGACATCACAAACTTCAAAAGCACACTCCACAATCAACGTCCCAACATCCGCATCCGCGATCCCAAGACCAACGAAATAACCCACGCAACAACCTCCAACGTCCCAGACCTCATCCTCGCAACAGGCCGTCTCTCCGAATCCTCCACTGCCCAAAAAGACGCCGCCGTTCTCGTCCGCTTCCGCCGCGGTCAACCCTTCCCCGGCTCTCCTCACCTAAGCATAGCCATCGCCGGCGAAAAGGGAGAGATAAGAGTACAAGTCTTTACCGGGACTACACTCCACGGCGCTTCGGCCTATGAGAAGCCCGTTGTGGTTGAGGTTCATGATTTCGAGAGGGATGTTGTGGAGAAGGTTGAGTGGAAGTGGGAGGAGTGGCAGCAGGATATTCCTCTGCTGGCGAGGGGTGTGGCGGCTGTTTATGAGGCGTTTGCAGATGAGGATAGGGAGGGGTTGGTTAGTTTTGAGGAGGCGTTGAAGAGGCATGAGCAGCTTGAGGGGTTGCTTGGGCAGTGGGATGAGGATAGGGGCGTTTGAGTTCCAGCTTTGATCATTTTCTAGCTTTCTTATTTAATCAGCATTCATTATGACCTAAGCATGTGTCGATATGGGACGTGGCTGCCTATATCAAAGCCAGTTTCTGCTGTCATCGCAATACTCAACGTCACCACTAGCGCCCTTATGAGGGCAGCATGGCTACATGGACCGTTATCTAGCTGCATTTCCATTTTTGTATCAGCATGGCTTTTCTGTCGACCAGCTGATACCGCTGAACTGAGCTTGACTGCATATTCCCTAACACGGTACCATCCAATGACCGGATTAATACCCTAAACTCATTAAAAGTTTACCAAGTTACATAAATCTACCCTAAATTCATCAAAAGTTTGCTAATTTTAAATAAAACTTTACATAATTTATATAAAATGAAGGAAACTTAGGACTCTGCTATTTCCGCAAGCTCAGCAGCCTGGTTCTCTGTCTCGAGTGCCACTGCACATAGGTAATTAGCGTACATTCTCACCTCAACGAGCTTTACGAATTACTTACCATGGATTGCCACAGCGGCCTTCTTCCCTGTATACATCGCATGCGGGACATTAGGAGCGCTGTCAGAATTCGCATCACCCACAGCATACACACCGGCCACATTCGTGAGCATCCCACCACTCGTGACTCCCAGCTTTCCGTACGCCGAAGCCACGCCGGCTCTTTCTCCAATATCCGAACGCTGCATACTGGGGAAGCTCGACAGGAAAGCAACTCGTTGCACGGGCTCACCCTCTGTGAAATGTACCCTGAAGAGGTCATCCTTCGGGACCGAGGGCAACTGCGGGTTCTTGTCCACCTCTTCGCCGGCCTTGAGGCGTTCGAGAGAGGTTATTGTGCGGTTATCGATCGTCACGTTGTGAAGCTTTAGATACTCCTCCCACTGGGGAAATCGCGCGTCAGCGAGCTTCCTCATCTCTTCGTTATCAGTGCCGTTGACGAAGGCGACGATATCGGTTCCCAGCGTGAGGACTTTTCTAACATAGTTCGCGACTTTATCGAGGGGGCATAAAAGACCGAGGGGCTGATCGGCGTACTCGTAGCCGTCGCACCAAGGACACGAGTAAATTCCCCTGCCCCAGTTCTCCGCGATCCCGGGCGTGGAGGGCAGAATATCTTTTAGGCCAGTTGCGAGCACTATTTTGCGTGCTAGGATTTCTACGGGTAATCTGTTGACTTTGCCGCCGGGACGTTCAACGGAGACGGAGAAGCGTGTGTTGGTCCCGGGAAGCCGCTTTATATCGATCACTGTCCCGTTCACCATCCTGATGGTTTTGTAGTGCTTGAGAAGACGGCGGGCTTCATGGCGGAAATAAGCAGGCTGAACACCTATTCAAAAGGTCAATTATCTGAGCCTGACAGGCTAAATGAGTTGGGCTGTCTACCATCCCACCCGATAACATCGTGCATATGTGTCGTTTGACCATTTCTATATTCCCCAGAATCAATGAGAAGCGCTTTTCTACGGACTCTCGCAAGACCACTGAGGGCAGAAAGGCCAGCTGGGCCGCCGCCGATAACGATGACATCGAAGTCTGGTCGCGTAGGGGTGGTTACGAGGGCGTTAGTGAGAGAGAAGAGCCATAAGAGACTGATAAAGAACAGCATCGTGGGGATCCAGAGGGCGGGCATCGAAAAGCAAACTCATTTTGGTGGGTGTGATACCTAGATATAGGTAGGCCAAATGGGGAGGCTCTAAGTTCTTGGTGGTGTCACAAGCTCTGAGCCACAAGCCCCAACAGAAAATTACACATCAAGGTGCACTTCATACTGAAACGTAAAGGATACTAAGTCACGTTGCGTTCACCATCGTACCGTGGGCGTTAAGGGTGGCGTTAGGTACCTTGATGTTTCCAGCAAAAAGTGGCTTTGACTAAATTGAGTACCTCTTCTCATCTTTGCAAAGTTGAGGGACAATTTTCCCTTAACTTTGATAAGAAACACTAAAGTCGTATATATTCTGATGTAGACTATAGAAGTTGACATATATAATATAAAATTATGATGACTTTAGGGTAGCCGACGTAGAGATCAGCATCTCAGACACCAAACGAAGCTCACGTAGAAGATCGAGATTTAATCCCTTTGCTTTAAATAACAAAATATGCTGTGTATGAATGGTATATCTCAATGCTACTCAAATCCCATGCTAAACACCAAACATAATGCTTCGTGAGTGATCTCGCTCTTTGGCCGATCCTCCCCTCCTCATCTATTGGCCTCCTAGTCCCAAAGGATCCAACCCACCCTCGCAGCAGGCCCATTCGGTTCATCCACACTAACTGCCTTGTTAAGCGTACTCGACAACTGATGCACCTCAATTGTTTCAGGATCGCTAACATCTGTGTCTTCTCGATCGTCGCTCGAGTGAAACACTTCACTTGGTTCTGCCTCTGTTGCAGATGTGACGTTGTCTGGCTCTGGTGTCGCTGTGTCGGATTGAGCTTGTGATTCGGTACCCTTTGGACTCTTCAATGGTGGAGTAATTGGTTTGGAAAAGTTGAATGTTGGGTTTACTTCTTCGGCATCGACGACGGCTGAGAGGGTGGCTCGGGTGTGGATATGGATCTGTGATCGGGATGCGCGCTTGAGGCGGGGTTTACGCTGTGCGACCGGCGACCCAGCGCGTCGACGAGACTCCATCTCGATGAGCTCCTCCTGCTCCGTCTCGTCATCGGTGATAGTGTTTGTATCAAGCAATAGCCACTGTCGGGGTCCGACGTGCAGACTGCTTCCAGATTTCCGGCGATGTCGCTTCTGGTTCTTAATCTCTGCGGGCGGCTCAATGATTGCTTGGCCCTGCTTTACTCTAACTGGCAGCTTAAGCGGGATGTTTCCGGCAGTGACGTTCAAATGTCTTAGATCGCGCTGACTTTGCGAAAAGACAACTCGAGCGCGAAGTCTGTGTACAGCTCGATCCAATGCCAGTTCAATTGCGCATCGGTCGCGTACTCGGCTCAATTTGGGCCACGTAGCACGTTCACCCATGAGACATGCTCGCATCATAAATTCGGGGCTTGGGTTACTTAATAACCGAGGCAAATTGTTTATACTCATCTCGGGAAGAATATTGATGTCGCCGGAGTATTTCTGGCTGAGAACACTCTGAAACTTGGTCGCAAGGTTGGGCATGATACCGAGTTCAGCCAGAAAATGAAGTCGATGCAGGGCCTCGTCGCGCGCAAGAGATGTCATGGTGTGAATCCAATCGTAGTCTTCTCCATTTGTCTGCTGACCTTGTTCTGGCTTTCGAAACGGCGACAAGTGGTCATCTTTCGCGAGGAAGGGTACAACGTGAGGATTGACTTGAGAAACAATGAAATGGTTGACGTTGAACATTTCCGCAAGGCGTGTCATCGGTAAATCGTTATCCACAGAACCATCGATCCATCTTTGGGGCGTTGGGTTCCAAGGTTGATGCTCGCCAGTAATTGGGTCCTTGACGAGCAGCGGCGCAGCGTTGAAGACGAGAGGAACAGAACATGATGCAGCAACCGCCGACCAAATCATAACATTCGGTGCAGTGACGTAGTTGAGCAGTCGAGGTAGTTCGTACATCGAAGCCGTGGAGACACAGATGTTGAGAATGCGCCGCGTCCGGTTGTAAGCCTCTTGAAACGTCATGTCGCCCATCAATCCTCTCATCACCCGGGTAAGATTCTTGATGTCAGACCAACTTCCCTCCGTCAACAACCGTCGCAAGTTGCTCCAAACACCATCTTGGCCACTGGGATCCTCAAAAACCGCAAGATCCCCATACGGAAACTCTTCAATAAGCTTCGGGATCTCCTCGTCGGTCCTGGTGCACATGGCGGCGCACACGATACTTCCTGCACTTGCGCCAGATATAATTCGTGGCAATAGCCGCGCTTCGAAAAGAGCTTTGAGAACACCGATATGCGACATGCCAAAGGTGCCTCCACCAGACAAAAGTAATGCGCTTCGGCCATAACTTTGCCGAGCAAACAATATTCCTTCAAGTAGGTCTCTGTTCTCAATACTCTGGTCCAGTCGACTTTGTGTAACAACTGCATCGATGGTTCTTATTGTAGATTCGACATATCGCTCGATAAGATGTTTCGTCCCGGAGTAAGAATGTCGGTAAAGATCGACATTATCCATACCGCCGAGATCGCGCGACAAAGCGGTACGGATCAAGTGCATCATTGTGTGTACGTCGCATTTCGTCCGCGCTTCGTCAAGATCGTGGAGTCGTTGCTCAATTAATTCGGGGTTATAGTCGCCTGACGAGGAATCGCGCTTCCATTCATCATTGCCTTCAAGACTGTCGAGTTCTTTCGCAGCACTCTCCCATTGTGCGTGGGATTCGGCCTGGCTGGTCAGTTGAGGGTTTCAGTACAGAGGGGATGACGCACATTCTGCATGGACAGGCATAACATGCGCTTTCTCTCCTCCAGCTGCTTGATCTTCAAGCGCTGATCTTCTGTCAAGCCATCTTTGCACCACTGCCATGTATCGTTGGCCGATTTGATCGCTTTTTGCAGCGTTCCAACAACAGGAACTGACGATACCGGCGGTCGCTTCGCCTTGATATTCGATTTGACTGGAGATTTTGTAGACTTGTTGTATAGACTAGGGACCGCGCGGGCAGGAAGAATAAGGTCGGCCATGATGAAAGCCCGCGCCGCGGAAGCGCAGGTTCGGTCGTGTGCGAGGTCGGGGGAATGAGGTTATAGCATGACAAACGATGTTTTGTACGTGTTAGGATTCTAGATGTCGTGTCGCAAGGCGTAGGGGGTTAAGGATATTGTATTCGAGCAGACAGTCGGACAAGGAATCGCGGTCACAAGTCGAGAAGCATTTGTAGGGTGTGGAACGGTCAACGGAAGTGGTGGGGGTTAATGGAGGGGCGCTGAGACACGAAGAATTGGAGGTGGAATGATAAGGGAGGGAGAAAGATGATCTTGAGATGGTAATTCTGAATGATGAGTTTATTGTATTTGAGTCAAAAGTCAAAAGTGAGGAATTTCTTGGTTTGGTTTGGAAGGGAAAGACGACGAAATGACCGTTTCCTTTCCTTTTCGCTGCCATTCCCAAATTGAATCCACTTGCCGAGCTGCGGCCCCATTCCCCACCAATTTTTGACGTGGAGGAGCATGGGCCACTAAAATGCCCTGTATTCACTTCTTCTCCAGGGTTGGGTTCGCGACAGCTGATTCTCCCCAGCTAAATTTACTTTTTCTACCCAACAAGTCTAGTAGGCTATTAATTGATGCTTCTGACAAAGGTTATCTCAGCAAACCGTGAACATCTGACTCCTGTCCTTCCAGCCGCACACCGCTTGGCTGTAGGGAATCCAATCATGGATGGAGTGGGCGCTGGAGGTGCACGTGGTACAAATTGGCTGTCACTAAACCAGGATGCGTCATGAATCGGGGTTGGGGTCCCGTTCACATGTCAACAAAGAAGCGGAAGCGGAAGTGGTTATTGGACTCTCCAGGTTTTGGAAAAGCCGATGTTCGGCAGGTGATTACTTTTCGAGTCTGGGGAATTTGCGGGGGAGAGATGACATGACATGATGGCTTACGACGGGCACGTAAATGGAGGCAACGTTGGATACTGGGCTGACTGACTGCCTGGGAGACAAGAGCAGAGAATGCAAGACGGACGGCGACTTGCATCATGGCTTACGATAATTCCTCACCGTGACCACTCTCCCTCATGCACTTTCCCGTCTGTCCCAAAACAATCCCGACCTTCTCACTGTGGACAGCTGAAGTTTGAGACACGGCTGACCCGAGCTTGTTCGGGTCACCTGCCTCTTCCCTCCCGAGGGTCGATCCTCCAACGATCGAGATTCATCTCCTCGAGATCTGCAACTCAACCGAGGCAGCAGGGAACAATTATTCTTCCGTCTGAGCAAAGTCTCCGGCGTCGGGTATTTGTGGTACCACAAAGTTTCTAGCTTGACATGGAAAAACAAAACACGAGTCTAGACCTTTTGTTGATCTTTGTTGCTAACCTTGTTTGACTTGCGTGTGACGTCTGTGGTACGCGCTGTGTCTAGGAGCTCCATGCATCACAGTCAAAGCTTTTCAGGTTCATTCCAGCTCCAGTAAAAAATCTAAAAAATACAACAGAACTGTTACTGAACTGTAACATAAATATGCATAAGTTGTATCGTTAATGTTCCGCATCATATGACAATACACATGCCCCCTCTCATGATTCGCTACACAAATTACGTATTCGTGACGCCTCTCACACACGATGGCCTCGCGTAACCTGAAGCGTTCATTCCCCCGCATCCTAAATACCTGCTTTTACAGTGCAAACCCGCGCAGTCTACATGTCATTGATGACGTTTTGTTTTCATTTACGAAACGTCCAATCCAATCATTCACTCACTCACTCACGGCTTGGAAAACGCCTCAGGCAGATGCGGCGTAAGCTCCCGCCTCTCTTCTTATAAGCTCCCCGCCCCAGCTCCAAGCTTTCACTTCTCAGCCTCTTCATCGCTTCCCACTTGAAGATCTTCAATTGAATAGCTTCAGAGATATTTGTCAACATGGAGGCTTACAAGACTCATGGAGGGGTTTCTCCCATTCCCACCGTCGTTCGTATGTTCATTCTTACCTACCCGTGATGTAGAGCTTTACTGATGATGATGTGTTAGCTGAACCGACTCACTACCAAACAATCGGCCACAATGGCGTCCGCGCCTTATGGGTTCTCTTCGTCGCAATGACAGTCGTGTCTGCCCTCTTCGCCCTGCTATCATGGAACGTCGCCGTCCAGCGTCGCATCTTTTACTTCCTCACAACTCTCACCACCATCATCTCTGCCCTCGCCTACTTCGCCATGGCATCTGGACAGACATCGTACTTCAACTGTACCAGCGTGAGGGATCATCACAAGCATGTTCCTGACACGCACCATGAAGTCTGTCGCCAGGTCTTCTGGGCGCGATATGTTGACTGGACGCTCTCGACGCCCCTGCTTGTCGTGGAGCTTTGCCTCCTCGCGGGTGTTGATGGTGCGCATACCATCTTTGCCGTCATTGCTAATGTGATCTTTGTCCTCGCTGGTGCTTTCTCCGCTGTTGGACATGCGAACACTGCTCAGAAGTGGGGATGGTATGCTATCAGCGTTATCGCCTTTGTCTTCACCATCTGGCACGTCGCTGTTCCCGGTTCCCGAACCTCTCGTGCCCGCGGCACCAAGATCGCTCGTCTCTTTGGCTCCATCTCCGTCGCTTCTCTGATTCTCTGGCTCGTCTACCTTGTGTAAGTTCTCTCACCATTCTTCAATTGACTTAGCTAATGTCCACAGTGTCTGGGGTGCTGCTGGTGGCGCCTGGAAGGTCAAGGTCGGTACCGAGGTCGTCATCTACGCCGTCCTCGACGTCCTCACCAAGGCTGTTCTCGGCCTCTGGATCATCACTGCTACGCGACAGAACCGCGACACTACTCCCGAGATTGGGGCTACTGGACCAACGGCGCTGGTGCTGAGGGTACCATTCGCGTTGGCGATGACGAGGATGGAGCTTAAATGCGCCTCAAAAAAGCCAATCGAGTCCACGGAACAATTCCGCATTGGACGTCACCACTTTACACAAACTTTTCGCTCACGATTTGACAAGTGGTTCTGAGCTCGAGCCAGCCGGTATGGAATGATCAAGATTGTATGTTTTGGAATGGGCTGGGTAAAAATGCAACGCACACACATGCTCGATTGAAAGGGAATTGGGCGTTTTGGGGCGTCAATACGAGACATGTAGCTTATGATCAAGTTAGTAGTTTTAATGTGATGGGACACAAATACGACATGCCCCTCTCGACTGTGACACCATTGTGAGTCCTGCATACGTACTTGATGCATCTGCATCAATCATGCGATGTTGACGACAGAGATGATACGATATCTTTTATGATGAACGGCACTTTGCAAGAACTATCCTGTCTTCCAAGTGCACATGACCACATCCGCAAAAGTCTCCGAAAGGTCCGTGTCTCGGCTGCCGTCATCATGCTGCTCTCAGCCATTTGACGGAGCCCGAACAAGGATACGGATTACAACGCCATTGCACAAATCACCCCATCAAGGTCCCCAAACCATGACATGAATTAATAGAAGAATTATGTGAGCGCGTATCTCTACACGGACCTCGATGGGAACTTTGACAAGTTGATTCCCCCTTCCAACTTCTCACGAATGGCTTGGTCCTCCATATGGATGCGCTTATCAGCCAGCCGTTCCGATGTCTCATCTTTGCCATTCCGATCAGCGACCCAATTCCTCAATCAAGTGAGTCATGAGGCCGGGTCACGTCAAGCAAGCTTAGTGATGGATTATCATCAAGGAATTGATGCATGGGCTATGGATTAGCCTACCTCAAGACTAATGAACTTCGTCTACACAAACTCGGTAGGCCATCCCTTCATGATCCACTCCAGCAGCTTACATGAATTCACAAACCCCAAGCAGAATTATTCTTACGGTTCATCGTGTCCTAAATAGATAGTACTAACTCGATCTATTCAAGTAATTCATGTCCAAACTTGCTTGCCGCTTAACATGCTTTCCACAAACAAAGTAACTATAGCAATGGACGATAAATTCCTTTATATAATTGTATGCGCAATCCGACAAGCAATAAACGTAGAAACATCACCTTACTCATAGGGACATATATCAGGGGATGAACAGGCATTTATATAGTGAATATCAACTCCCCACTAACTAAGGTCACTTGCTAGATAGTCTATGTCCCAACATATTGCTAAAATCCATATCGCTTGGCCGATGCCGCCTCACTACCAGTTCCATTTCGTTCCTCAGTCTGAAGACCAGCAAGAACTGCCCTTTCGGCAGCTGTGCCCTTGTGAGCAGTAATCTTACACAGCAGAGGCAAAACAGAGGCAAGAATCGCACCCGCGCCGAGGAAAGCAGCCGTGACACCAAAGCCAATGTGATACTCTGGCGAGTCCTTCGTAGGCCAGATTCGACTTCCATAGACACTAGAGAAATTTCCGAAAGCATTGACGAGCGCAAGGACGATCGCACGCTTCTCTGGAGGCAAGCTGACTGTTGCGCTAGCCCACGAGAGAATCAAAGGGAGTGCTGACCAGATTCCAGAAGCCACCAAGCAGATCATCACGTATCGCACGATGGGGTTCTGAACGGCGGCACAGACGACGCTGCCGACGCAACCAAGGGCAAGGGCTGATGTGATGCGCCAGCGGCGTTCGATGTGGCGATCCGATGACCAGGCGACAAAGATGAGCACTACAGTAGCAACGGCGTAGATGGGCACCGTCATGTACTGAGCTTGAACAGAGGTGTAACCCAGCGTCTTTGTGATTGTCGGGATGAAGTAGGAGATTGTTCCGGCGCCGACATCGAGCATGAAGAGGACGATGAAGATGTAGGTTCGGGGATCAGAAATTGCAGCAACGAAGGCTTGCCAATGGGTGAGTCGACCGCTGAGACTGTTTGTCGAGGCGAGACCATCAGCCACGATGCGAATCTGAGCTAGTTGACGCTCCTGTGGGCTGAGGCGCTTTGAGTTATGAGGATAGTCAAGTAACACGAAACAAGCAATGATACCGACACCAACAGTGGCTACACCCTCGACAATAAAGAGCCAGCGCCAACCGGAGATACCATGAGCATCGTGCAGACCAGAAGTGATACCACCAGCGAGGAGACCACCAAAAGCACCCGACAGAACCGCAGCAGCGTAGAATATGGCAAACCGCTTGCCCAGCTCAGCACGCGTATACCACGAACTAAGAAGGTACAAGACACCTGGGAAGAAACCAGATTCGATGCAGCCGAGGATGAAGCGGAATGCGAGGATGGTGCTGTAATTCTTGCTGACGGACATGACGGCGCACAGGGAGCCCCAGACGATCATGATGCCTGGGAGGAAGAGCGAGGGCCGGCTTCGGGAGAGGATCATGTTGGAGGGGACTTCGCAGATGAGGTAGCCGAAGAAGAAGATGGAGAGAACCCAGGCATACATCTCATCGGTGAGCTTAAGATCGTCGCCCATACCGGCGATTTTCGCGTTACCCTATTGAAGCATGTAAGTCAGTATCTGTGTTGAAGTATCCAGCCGATGATACTTACAATGTTGGTACGATCGACGTAGTTCAGGATGTACATAATCCATAGAATGGGCATCAGGAAGAGATCGATCTTCTTGACGAGCTTCTTCTCCTCTGGGCTGCCAGGGGTGTAGTTGCTCAGAGCGTCGGACAGCTCTTGCGAGATGCCGACTTGCTCATGATGCTCCCCAGTCTTGGACATTTCCTTCTCGAGGCTCATGGTGCCAGTCTCTGTGTCGGAAGACTTTCAGAAGGACGGGCTGTCTAGCCAAGCGTTCAAGGTTCGAAGACAAGAATGGTACGTTCTGGGGTAGTCCAAGAGTCTGGAGAAGAGGTTTGGAGTACAGGGACAAAGATTGAAGTAAACGAAATTAGGGCCACCAACGACCTTAAGTACGAAAAGCCACCCGCAAGATGATCCCTAGCTGATGCTACGCTGTAAACCTGGGGAACTAACCCGAAAACCATGGGTAAGTGTTCAAACTCAATGTGGATCGCCCCCATGGGGTAAGGTCCGCTGTGGTCCGGGGCAGGAAGACAAGGGAGGAGGAAAGATTCTAGACTGTTGTTCAATGGTGCGGCGTACAGACCGCTCTTAGGCATGGCTTAGAGCGGTCTTCGCGCCGAGTGGAAGATGCAGTTCGGCTTGGCGAGGGGCTAGCTAGTCATGCGTCGAAGCGGGGATAGACTAGACAATCATCTGGGGTGAATGGCAGATATTGGTCTTGTCGATTATTGTGTTTGTAATTCATGACTCTAGAACTGAAACAGGCGATGGTCTGCACGATTACTCTGCCATTTGTGATCCAATGATCCCGAGCAAGTCTCCCGGATAGTATTCTAGTCCCATCCCAAGCTGATCCCCCATCATCCAACCGTAGCTCAGGTCCCAATCCTGTTGTTGTGCCGTTCGCGACTCTTGAGGTACTTCCAACGTCCTACTATTGAAACTCTGCGGTATGAGCACCTCGTTCGCCGATTCTCCAGACTTAAGCTTGTCAAGCATCGTACTAAGGCCCTGCCCAATGTAATGCGCCACATGTCTTGCATAGGCTTGTGTCGCATTGAGCATAGATATGATGGGGCCGACGAGGTTGACTACGTCGTCTACCGAGAGGTGTACGACAACAGCCCTCCACGACGAACAGACTTTGATCAGAAAGATGGATGAGTATGCGATCGTGGTGAGGAGGTACAAGGGGACTCCCACTACGGCGCGGCGCATATCAGAGTCTTCTAGGATTAAACGCAGTGCAGCACATGCGCTTTCTACGGCGGTGTTGATAAAGTCTTGTCTCTCGAGAGAAATGAGATAGTCATCGGTAGGTTGTAGACCCTGTAGACAGACAGAGAAGAGAAGAAGTCGGGCGAAGTGGTAGTGCAACACGACTCCTTTCCTGGGGTAATCACCAATCTGCGGATCGCAGCCTGTTGCATCACATCAGCTACTGATACACTCTGAGAGATGTTTCCCAGCCATATGAGACGACGTACCTAGCTTGCCTAGTCGTGCCTCCCAAGTCTGCTTCCACTGCCCCAACTCGCCATTGTAGCGCCGTATCGCATCAAACTCATCATTCGCAACCACCCGTGATCTATCCAAACCAAACGTCCTATAAGTTCGGCTAAGGATTATGAAAATGCTGACCTGACTATGGAGCCGCACGTCAGTGCCCTTGGCCCCAGGCAGTCCAAGGAGTCCCTCATGATTGATCAAAGTCACATCCTCAGCTATCACAGGCGGTCTCCCGTACGCAATGCTGAAGTGATGATCACAAACATAAAGCAAATACCACAGCCTCGCCTTCTCGCAATGTGAAGTCTCCCCGCGTAACGCCCTGGCACAATGCTGGTGGATGTTAAGTTCCGTAGCGATACGCACAGCAAGTCCAGAAAGTTTCCAGCTTAGGTCTGAAAGCCAGAAGGCACCTATGCAGAGACCCCGGATGTCGTCTAGGGTGTGGTAGCGCTGGAACATGGCCTGGCTGGCGAGCTCAGCGAACACGACGTAGCAGCGATCGAAACTCTGGCCATCGTCTTGGGTGTGGAGGGCGGCTACGGCTAAGATGGCTGCGACGAGGAGTGAGGATGATTCCCTGGCTGATGAGAGGGTATCGTGGACGAGAGCGACACCGCCCCAGAGATAAGCATTGAGGGTGCCCTGGAAGGCAGAAAAAGACGTTCTGCTTCTGCAAGAGTGATTTGTCCTTGAGAGATGAAGTCCGGTTGGCGGTGGCGATCCAGAGCTGCCCTGCCATCGCGACAGGGATCGCTTCTGATGTTGCGCAGCTTGGTCGCTCGAAAGAGACTCACCATAGGAGCATCTACAATGGCACCATCATCTTTAGAGGCGCTATGGGTATCAGGCGAGTTCTCTCTCGTCATGGCAGTCAAGTGAGGCGTTGGAGCCGTGAGACGAGAGACAGTCTCTGGGGAGGTGGTCGCGAGCGCCATCTGCTGCTGAGTCGATTGCAGGTTGTCGAGTTTTGCTTTCATGTCTTCCATTGACGCGCGCATGGACTCCATCTGTTGCTCCATGGCCTTTTTCCAGTCATATTCCCCTTCTAATAGATCTTGTAAATTCTTGTTAACGACGCAGTCGAAGCCATTCTTGGTGCAGCGTATGCATTTCGGGGCCCCATCCTCTGTAACGCAGCGAATCTTGCGTGTATGGCATTGCTGGCCTATTGGGTTTTAGTTAGGTTCACTATTCCTATGACTGCGGAAGCCAGCTTACAGGCTCGGATCTTTCTCGACACTTTGGATCCACGAATAGCAGAGTCCGAAGCGTTCCCCGGCCCGGACTCGTCCGCTTCTAGACCAGTGCGGGCTCTCTTCATAGTAGCTGTGTTCTTCTCCACGGGGAAGTTTCAAGTATCTGCAGCGGCTGACAGTCCGGGGGAAGGGGACGACTCGCTCGGTATGAAGACCGCGGTGCTGGGGCAGTACAGTATGTATATCACGAAATGGGGCGAGGTGAATAGAAAACGGCTGGATGACCGCGCTGTATCTGGGAGTAGTTAGCGCTGCTCTCAGCATGGACCAATGAGTTGTTTGAGGGGGTGCGGACTTCGTGCCGCTTTCGCCGCCTGGGAGAGTGTCGCTAACCCTACTGGGACAGAATTGCCTGCCGAGTGGATATGCCGTTGTAAAGTTACCTGTAAACATAGGTATGTATGCACCGTAAATGCAGGGCTTGCTTGCGCTGAGAGGAAGGGCAATTGCTGGGAATGGTGGCTCGACGACTTATAAGGGCGATGCCGTTGCTCATGCTGGTGAAAGTCGAGGTATCGTCTATACCACAACACAACACAACACAGCCAACAACCATGTCATCTCATTCTTCTATTGGATTTATCGGGTTCAGCCCAGAAAAGGCTAAGATTTCAGAAACGTTGCAATTATCTCACTCTAGCGCAATCCGAGTTTTTGATGCCTCCTCGGAAAATGTTGAGCTCATTGGAGCCGAGCAAGCACAGCGATCAGACTCACTCCATCATGTTGCCCAGCACAGCCAGATTGTCTGGATTGAGGAGAAGGACGCAGAAACTTTGAGCGACATGCTCCTAGGATCGTCCTCCGCTCTTATACAATGTATGTAAAAATAACACTCGTTATAGAGTACATCTCGCTAACCAGCTTCAAGCATTGCCCAAAGATGCATCCCTGATACTCGAATGTCTCACTCTGCCAGATTACTACCAAGACCTTGCCTCTCGCTTCACTGAAGCCGGCCGGCCAGATATTAAGATCATTGACTGTTCAGTCATCGCACCAAGCAGTAGGACCAAGAGCTCCATCTGGATCTCAGGTTCAGAATCCGCCGTCGACGGCGTATCTTTCCCTGTCAAAAGCTCACGATAACGTGCATTTCATTTCCGGTGGTCTTGGATCAGCGAATAAACTACGTTTGACAAGCTATTTATTGGAGGCGACGCATGCTGTCACGGCTGCTGAGGCTACTGGTCTTGCGTCGAAAGCAGGCATTGACGCTAATGAGATATACAGCATCATCATCAACGCCGCAGGTAATTCTTCAGCGTATGAAGAGCTTGTACCTCATATATTGCACGGAGATTCACATCTGCAGCCGTCGATAGAGTCGCTGTTGCATAAAATTGTAAGTTTTTTCCATGACGGCCGTGGTGACAGAGATACAGCTGCTCGTTCAAACTGGATGTACAGCTCGCTTACACAACATCTAGAACATCGTCACATCTTCATCGAAGAGTCTCAACTTCCCTTTGCCACTGTGTTCTGCCAGTGAACAAGTCTGCTTGTTCGCGTCCGCCCAAGGATATGGCCTCGAACATGTCTCCAGCCTAGTCAAACTGTTCAAGTCGCAGAACCGGAAGGCTACGCCAGTTGACGTAACAGGTAGCTATGGAAGCAAACGTGCCATAGACGTCACTCCACCAAAAACACCGCCATCTGTGGCCACAATTGGCATGGTTGGCTTAGGGGCAATGGGCCAAGGGATGGCGCAGTCCCTCGTAAGGGCCGGCTTCTCCGTGCAAGGCTACGACGTTTGGGCTCCCTCGGTCGAGAAGTTCGCAGCGAGTGGTCCGAGCGGTATGTCCATCGCAGCCTCTTCACCAGCCGATGCTGCCAAGGGCACGTCTGTGCTTATCCTTATGGTTCAGAATGCTGTGCAGGCGTGGGATGTACTGTTTGGCAGTGGCAAGGCTGCTGAGGAGCTGTCAGATGGAGCGACAGTGATACTCAGCTCAACTGTTCCACCGTCTGAGGCTCGTCGTATTGGTGACAAGTTGGAGTATCTGGGGAGGGGTCTTAGCCTTGTGGATGCGCCTGTCAGTGGAGGTGTTGCTCGTGCAGCAAAGGGTGATCTCACAGTACGCAGCGCCCATTCTTCTTGACACAGTACTGAGCGTGGATGCTGACGGAATACAGATGATTTGCTCAGGAACAAGCTCAGCACTCGCATCCGTTCGTGGCACAATTCTGGCCATGGCCGGCAAAGAGTCCAACATCTACAACGTCAAAGGCGGAGTCGGCGCAGCATCTTCAGCCAAGCTCATCAACCAGCTTCTAGCAGGAGTTCACATCGCAACGGCAGCAGAGTCACTCGCATTCGCATCCCGTCTTGGTCTCGACACGCGGCAAGTATACAGCATCTTCAACGAGTCTCCCGCTTGGAGCTGGATGTTTCAGAACCGGGCTACGCAGATGCTCGATGCCGATTGGACTCCCCACTCGGCTTTGGCAATCTTTGTCAAGGATCTTGGTATTGTTCTGGATGAAGCCAAGAGGCTGGCTAGCTATACGCCGATGTCTGCGGTGGCTCATACCCTCTATATCGATGGGGCTGCTCGTGGGTGGGCTAGAGAGTCGGATGCGGGCGTGGTGCGACTCTGGGAGGCTGTTGGATCAGAGGTGAGCAAGAGTGCATCAGCCAAGGTATCAACCCCTGTTTCTTCCGAAGACTCCGTGAAACCATTACCAGCAAAAGATACATTGGCCGCCCTCCCTGCCGAGTACACCACCGATCTGATTGAGTCAACGAAAGCTCGCGTTGAAAGTGGTGCCATGCCTGTACTCATCGCTCTCGACGATGACCCCACGGGAACTCAGACCTGCAACAACATCGACGTTTTAGCTGTCTGGGATGTCGACACTCTCAAGGAGCAATTCGCAACCGACTGCCGCGGTTTCTTCATCTTAACCAACAGCAGAGCTCTCCCACCTACCGAAGCAAAAGAGCTTATTGTCGAGATCACTACAAACGTGAAAAAGGCAGCTGAGGAAAGTGGCAAGGCCTTCGAGATAGTCTTGCGCGGCGACTCAACACTGCGCGGTCACTTGCCCGAGGAGCCTGAAGCAGTCGAGCAGGTGCTCGGTAAATCCGACGGCTGGATCTTGGCACCTTTCTTCCGTCAAGGGGGTAGGTTCACCATTGACGATGTTCATTATGTGCAAGAAGATGACCGGCTCATCCCTGCGGCACAGACTGCATTCGCAAAGGATGCTACGTTCGGGTACAAGAACTCCAACCTTCGGGAGTACATTCTTGAGAAATGCAGATCACGGTTCACAGCATCATCGTTCACGTCCATCACCTTGGAGGATCTGCGCTGTGGCGATCCAGCCAAGGTCGAAGAGAAGCTTCTGAGCGGGAAGCGTGGCGCTGACCGTGTCATCATTGTCAATGCTGTTGCGGACTCGGATATGAACGTCTTCGTTGCTGGCCTCTTGGCTGCTGAGGAGAAGGGCTACCGTTTCATCTACCGCACTGCAGCTGCCTTTGTATCTTCAAGGCTCGGAATCAAAGAAATCCCACCTAAGACTTGGGCTGAAGTTTCGCTCAAAGCTGACGTTGACGCACCCAAGACAGGTGGTCTCATTCTAGCTGGGTCATACGTACCCAAAACGACAGCACAGCTCAAGGCGTTGCGTGAGCGCAGGGGCCCCGATCTTGAAGTGATTGAGCTCGATGTAGCTCAGCTGATCGAGTCTGTGGAACAGGAGCAGAAGATGGTAGACCATGCTATCTCCGAGACGACCAGACTCATCAGCGCTGGCAAAGACGTCTTGGTAATGACTTCACGGACGTTGATCAAGACCGACGAAGCTATCTCCTCGCTGAAGATCGGCTCCAAGGTAGCTGCTGCACTTATCCGCCTCCTCGTCAACATCCAAGTGCGGCCGTGGTATATTATTGCCAAGGGAGGAATCACGTCTTCGGACGCAGCCACAAAAGGTCTGAAGATGAGGAGGGCTCTGATCGTCGGCCAGGCTGCGCCGGGTGTGCCGCTCTGGAGATGTGATGAGGAGACAAGTCGGCATCGGTCTGTGCCATTTGTTGTCTTCCCTGGCAATGTTGGTAGCGAGACAACTCTGGCTGAGATTGTTGAGCAGTGGGCAGTTTGAGAGATAGATACTTGGATTGGGATTGATGAGGAACAGAAGCACAGAATGTGGCTTTCAGTCAATAGTCTATACTGAAGAAGAACTCGTAGTTTTTATGGATTAGTGGCGCAAAAGTTCACAAATACAGCAGAAATTCTTATTACTCGTGATGATTCTTCCATCAGTCGAAAGACTCTCCATTTCAAATATTCTGCACGATCATTCAAAGCCTGTCAGATTAAAGCTTCGATTCCAACTGCACAGATACGTTTGTCAATTACAATAAACAGATAGATCTTTCCATACCTAAAAGTGAAATTCCAATCTGGTAATATTCCCGCGAACATCAATTTCATCACAGCGATTCCATACATCTTAGATAGATAGTATCTAATCCATCCCCAAGACCCTCATCCAAACTAACCCTGCCACTTAACACGCTTATCCCTAAACAAGGTGACCATAGCAATAGGCAACAACTCCGTATTCACGATATTCAACCTCCCAAACCTCTCAACAATCTCATGCCCATAAAACGTAGCAACCCACGTCCAATACGCATCCATGTTATTCCACCATCCAGTAATACCTTGTAGATTCGACTCCCCGCGCAACTGCTCCATCGCAGCTGATATCTTCCCATCATCGGTCTCTACCTTGCTCTCGGTAGGTCTCTTCATGAGCGTGCGGAAGATGCGGTGCAGTCTGTTGGTGGCTGTGAAGTGTTCGAAGAAGAAAGCTTCGCGGTAGCGGATGAACTCTTCAAAGGGCATGAAGGTGTCTTTTTCGTGTTGGGTTTCTGGCTCCCAGTCTGGTTCGTCTAGAGCATATCGTTCATGACGGGTTTTGCCGTTCAGGAACTTTTGCTTGTAGCCTTCGTATGCGTGACGCTCATCTTCCTGGAAGTCAATCATAGGCTGAGATGGATTCTTGGAGACTTCATCATGAATCTGCATCAGAGAAATAAACGGGGACTGCAAGTCAAGTCCGCCAAGTTCCATGGGGAAGTAGAGATATCCATCGGGAATATTCTTGATGCCGAATCTCTGACTGATCCCTTGTTTCAAGAACTCCACCACGCTCGTGACTTGCCCATCTGAGAGTTTTGTGAAGACCTGCTCCTCAATCTTCTTGTGAGTTGAAAGCATGTTGTCGACGTGTTCACGACCAAAACAATTGGCTGCTTTACCAAAGTTGGAGGTAAAGAAGGTCGCAGCATATGTATTCCAGGCTTGTATGAAGCCAAGAATGCTCTTGCGCTTGTCAAGTAGCTGCTTGTGAAGTTCATTGACATGAGAGTCGACCATTTTCTGATCAATCTCAAACCGGCCCGACTTGGGCGACAAGCGAAGGAATCCCCAACGAATCTCGCCTTCTGGCAGTGAATCATCGATTGGAAGCGTCACATTGCTATCTTTGGAGATGCGAACCGTACCTGTCTTGGTAAAATTGACACTAACACCGGTGACAATAGTAAACTCATCAACAGTGTCCCATGCCTTCACGGCGACCTTGTGGTCAGGCGACCAGAACCAAAAATTGTCATGCATTCTCCAGAGGTTGTTCGAGGTAGCCTGGTTAACAGCAAAGTCAAGGCAGAATAGGGTCGTCTCGCCGAACACATCACTCAGCACATGAGCTGCTGGAGTACCACGACGTCTCTTGCGTGCAGACGAGTCGTCATCGTCGACAAACTTGAGAGGTGCCTCGAGGAACTTCTTAAAGAACCCAAGCCACGTATCAGAGACACCAAGGAACTTGAGGATCGTAAAAACGGTGTCATGAGGAAGCTTGGGGTTCCAGTCATCAAAAACAGAGTGGAATGCCGTCATCTCGCCGTAAAGATGAGTGTTGATAGTGATCTCGGTAGACAACAGATGGAGCAAGGTCTGCTTGAGAGCCATTAGATTTCGAGACTTGTTGTCTTCATCATCATCGTCGTCGTCTTCTTCTTCCTCATCAGAGTAGTCAACCTCAGCAGCAAAGTTGTTTGTATTCATAACCCTGCGATGTCTCATCGCACCGCCCTGCCCCAAGCCTCCGGTCGATGGCGCTGACTTTCGTGCTGCTTTGCTAGCAAGTTGTCTGCGAGGTGCTTGCATAGGTGCCTGGACTGCGAGTTTACGTTTTTTGGTGTCTGCGGCGAAACGTTCGTACTCAGCTTCCTCTTCACCGTCGGCAGTGCCTGTGATTTCATCCACATGGTCCATAAGCTGTGCCATGAAATATCTCTCTTCGTTGACCTTGACACGTTCACGCTGTAGGCAGGGTGAGTCAGAAAGAGGGCCGAGGTAGTATCCAAGTCGTCGCCGATCCTCTCGCGGGATCTCTTGCCTCTCCGATTTCCAGGCGACAGAATCACGGAATCTTTTGAAAGCTGTCTTGAAGAAAACACTCCATTTAACACCAATATACTGGAGGAAGATGGCTTGTAGTAAGTCCTCATGCATATGGATGTTGAAGACTCCGCTGATCTTCTTCTCCATCGAGACGGGGACAGGAGTCTCCGAGTTCCACGTCCATGATTCAAGGACATTGATGCGCATGTTGAGGACGTCTGCAATCTCTTTCAATATCATATGATTGCTTTCAAAGTCCTTGAGTACTTCTCGTTTCTCATTGGAGAGGAGATCTGACGAGTGAAGACCGGCAATGGTCCACTTGAGGGAGCCAACAGTGAACTTATTGGGTGTTGAGATGGATGCTTCATGGTCAGAGACACATCGCCGAAGAACCTTGAGACTATTAGCCATAGCCTTCTTGTCCTTTTTGTTAGAGCCGAAAAGATGCTCGAGGTAACTGTTGAGGGCCTTAGTATCAATGTCGGCAGCTTGAAAGACGGTGTCCTCCCAGTCAATCCTGGACTGAAGTTTGGCCTGGTCACCAACGTCCTCGAACGCCTCGCCCATCTCAACATCTGCCTCCGGATCCTTCTCCTTGTCGCCGGATAGCCACTCGGTCACGAGCTCACCATAGAGCCAGGCATACTGATACTGGAGGGCTTGCATATCAAGCTGGCGAGTGAGGGACTCTTCCCAGGCAGCCAACATCTTCTGCGACACAGAAGGATCCGTCTTGGCCTGACCAAGGAAGCGGTCGAGGTTCTTGAGGTCAATCTCAAGGCGTTTGTGACTGCTGAAACCTAGCATGACTTTGTTCTCCTTGGTGAGTTTGATAGAGAAACATTTCTTGACACCATTGCTCAGGATGACAAGACGTTTGACAGCATCCTTCTCTGCCTTGACGGAAGAAAGAATCGCCGCCTTGGCTTCTTCAAAGCGAGAGCGTCTCTTGGACAGCTCCTGAAGCTTGGTGTTGGTGATCTCTTGGAGAGTCTCGGAGAAGACACTACCGGAGGTAGCCATGGTGTAAGTGGGCTGAGGCTTAGGGGTAGTAGTCTTCTGTATGTGTGCTGATGGTCTTTTTGTTTGTCTGATTCTGGCCATTAGTGATGAAGGACCAGGTTTGAAGGATGAAGTGATGATGGAATGGTTGTAAAAGAAAGGAGGGGAAGCGATCGGAGGAGGAGGGTAGTGGGTGGTATATATACCAGGTAGGAGGAGGATTTGGTGTCCTCAGGCCACAAGTTGCAAGGAGCTGTGCCGTCTCGGCCGTGTAAGCCAATGGCTTTGGTGAATGATCTGATGTCAACAGGAGCTCACGCAATACAAAACAGAATCAAAAAGTCATATGCGCGTGACTGATCCAGTAGCAATCCAGTAATAGGTTGTCACACGTATATCGTGGGCCACAGTAACAAGTTGTAAGTTGTTGATGAGATGAAGTGAAGTCAAAAGATGAAGTGAAACCAAGGAGAAGCTAAGGTGCTGACTGTCCCCGTTGACAGAAATGATTCGTCAGATTTCAGAGCATAGTGGGTCACCCTTAGGCTACAGCGTCTCGTTTTACATCGTTTTCAACTTCATCACTTGAACCCTCGTGCAAGTCATCGACTGATGGAAAAAGTACTAACACGGGCCTCATCACGAGGTGTATTAACAAATAGCGTCGGATATATCTTCAAGGCGGCGACTAACAGGGGATTTTTTCTTGTTATCTACTATGCCAACCGCCCCGAAACCAAGACCAGGACAAGACCGTGTCGTGTGGCATCATATTACGCAATAGAATTTACAACTGCTCCTCTGAGTCCATCCATCACTCTATTATGTTGTCCTTCGCCATTCCGTACCCCCAAAAGCCTCGCAAGCCACGCAAGGCACCATCATCGTTCATTCGATCATCTCTAGCTTGTCCATAAGTTCCTTAAATGCTATCCTGCGAGTCTCTTCATCATCCCTCCTAACTTCGTACACCCTTGGACAGGCTTCATGTTTCTTCTCTTCCTCGATCCATAGAGTAACCCCGAGGTCTTTCAAAGCCTCAAGGTCAGGATTCCACGTCGATGCCAAAGTCTGCTCGAAGTTCCTCATCATCGATGGCAAAACGTCGTCCCAGAATTCCAAAGCACGCTCGTGATATTCTCTAGTCTCTCGAAAGAGATACATGTCGTCACTTTCTTCTGCGTAGACCGTGTCATTGATATCCTTAAGCATGAATCGTCTGAACTCGGCAATTATGTTGTCGATAAAGGCTGCTTTGTCACCATCATTTGTCGCGGTACAGACTCGATCGTCTAGCGACTCATCTGGAAAATCTGACCTGGTGGAGCATGTGTGTACCATATCGAGGTCGGCGAAAGTAGCTTGCCTCAAAACAGTTGTATGTTGATACATTGTCAATATTCCTCCAAACCCTTCCACGAATGATCGTAGCTCGTCAGTGTCTGATGAATGACTTTCCAAAAGACACCGAATCGCATGGGTAAAGGGCGTATAACCTTCAGGTGAACACTGACAAGTACAGTTGTCCGTGTACTCAATAGCCAAAGGGTCGTGGACAATGTATTTCTCCAGGTTCTTCATGTTGTTGATGATGATCTCGGCTAGAACAAAGCTAGAACACTCTGATCTGCTGTTTTCACAAATTACGGTCCAGAAGTTTGGGCAGTGGTTATATAGCCACATCGCATATTGCGGTGATGTGCAGTGCAAGACCTGTGGTATGTCTGGACCAAACGCACAAAAGGCCTGTTGGCTTAGTGATGGGCGTATCCAGGCGTCATCAATATCGGTAAAACCGCTATGCCAAAAGATGGATGCATCTTCAGGACATGTGATGTCTAACCATATGGGTCTAAAGGTGGGCTTCTCAGCCTCCATGTAACCGGTTTGTGCTGGAAGTGCTTCTGGTAAGGCTTTAAGTTTGTCAGCAGCTTGTCTGTGATGAGAATCGTCAAGCTCAATAGATTGAGTGTCGAATTTTGTTACTCGCGAAGGATAGGTTCCTAGCCACAGCAATGTTCTTGGCGCTAACCCCTCGAATTCCAGCTGGCGCATTTGTAGATGTTTTGCAATCAAAACTTTGCAATGTCTGGAGGCACCAATGAATAGGTTGAAAGATACAACCATACCAAAGATTTTGCGTTTCGAAAAATCGTAGAATGGTCTGATAGGGCATTTTGCTTCCAACAGGATCCTGACTGCCTCAGTGCAGGGGCAAGCAGACCCTTTGGTAGTTCCACGACTGTTGCAGATGTTTTTTCTTATCTGGATTGACCTACCCAGAGGACTAATCATACCAGATGCTATTCGACATGGCTGAAGGAGCTGTTCTGGGGTTGCTCGCTCGACCAACAGTCATAATATTTCCGGTTTTTCTATGGCCACAAAACAAGGAGACTCCCCATAGAAGCTGATTTCCCCATACATTCCGGATTCTTATGGATTTGATTCTCAACTTCTACGACGTCGTTCCTTAGAATCGCAAGGGTTGATGGCCCAAACAATGCTATTTTGGTCTACCGTTAGCATGCATCATGGTGCAATTTATTTCTACATCATACCTTGGGCGATTCTTCGACTCACACCATCATACTTAGCTATGTCGATGCGGCCAAAGCTGCCAAACCTCAGTTCTGGCTGCCTGGGAGCTGGTATCTCGGCATCATCGACACACAACCGAGCAAGAATCGAGGATGGAAGTAGGAACTCGTCGGCAGCCACATGCAGGGCGAGGCTATTTTATGTCAGTACTATAATGTAGTCGTAATAATGCAAGTTCAACATACCGGCCATCTGACCCTACGGCCGATACTGGGGTACCTGCTGCGATAAGAAAGTCGAACAAGGACTTTAGACTCGGATGTGCACGCTGCTGCTGGGTTAAGATTCGGAAGTCACCAGAGTTCATCTGTTCTTGTTAGCTATCACGCGATTTCACAACACGGATTGAGAAGACTAACAGTCAAGGTCAAGTGATGAAGTAAGGAATAGCCACGTGAGTTGACATCGGTGGGCCTAGCCCTTCCGGAGCGGAAGATCGATCGAAGTTTCCGGGTAATCGACTCGAATAAGGGTCCCGGATAACTTTCCATTGCCCAACGGGCTCCCATACGACTTTCAACCAGCAGGTTGATAACTCTAAAGGCTGGAGAATTACCTTCATCAACCATAGCAAAGTAATTGATAGAGGGACTGATGCTGAACCCGCCTGCTCCAGTAGTCGTGCGCAATGTCAACTCAACAGCTCTTCCTATCAGTCCAGTAAGTCCCGTGAACCTCAAGGTTCTTTCTCGCCAATAATCATGAGCTTCTACATAGAAATCGCAGTCTTTTGAGTGATTTTGGTGGGAAACAGCTTCATCTTTAAAAGACAGTGATCCCATTCGAAACGTTCTTTGTGTGCGCAGCCGCCTTTTCCTACAAGGAAGGGCACAGGCAGAAGAAGCAAGCTCGTATAATGCACTTGGCTTAGAGGCCAGCTTGCAAACAGCATGTGCAGGATTCTGGCCATCGACTCGGAGATCTGACAGGAGCTCAGCAGTTTGAACATGGCGTTGCAACGCTGCAGACTCCGCTCGTTGGAATGATGCTCGTATCTCATCCATCTGTGTGTCTAAATGTGCTTTAATCATCAAGTTGATCTGAGGAGCCACTGAATCGACAGAAGTTCGAAGCGAAGGAAGCTGTGGTCGAATGATAGAGACAGAACTAGCGAGACCAGATATCGTAGCAGCCAGCGTCGAGACCTCAAGCGCTGTTCTCTGGGCGCTTGCAGAATTTAGAATCATAGCACCAGAAGTCACCGCTTGTAGCTCTCTGGTTAAGTGTTAATGAAAGTCTTGGAGACTTCGGTAGTCACGTACAGTTGCAAGCCTTGGACAGCCAGGTTGAGTGGGGTACAAAGAATATCCAGAGCATTTTCCAATTGTGTTAGTTGAGCCTGCCGTAGAGGATATGAAAGTTTTCGATATGTGCCCTTCACTTTATCTTTGACGGTAGACTCAGGCGGGTTGGACGCGGCAAACTTGTCTCCAAATTCCTTGAGGTCCTTCAAACCGTCCTCACAGTTAGCCAAGCACCGTACAGCATAAGCCGCCGCTTGCGAAGTGGACGGATCTAGTTGACCACTCTGCAGAAAACTATCGAGTAAGCGGAAACTACCATCTAGAGACCCCGCCAGGCGTTTGAGTCGAGCAAGGGCATCGCTGTGGTCTTTGAGCCCGCCGAGGTAGCTCACAAGGCCGGAGCATATTTTGAGACCCAGGGGGATGATTGCAAGTGCCAACTCGGCCATGGTACTCTCTCAACGTGTGCTGAGAACGTATTTTGAGGGAGGAAGAATTAGATGAGAGATAAGCAAGGCCGCCGACTTCAAAACGTTGGGCTAAGTACAGTGGTAAGAACAGGCCGCCAGTGGTATTCCACCGTGTCCAGCACCTGCTGCAGAACATTCACAATCACAAACGTCGTCAGAGGCTGAAAATCGCCGTTTTATTGGCTGCTTGGTTACTGCGGCTGAGACAAGGCAGAACAGTGCGATAGTGAAGTATATCGGCTGCAATTATCTCTGCAGCTGACCGCTATTCCCATTTAATTACGCACCAGGTGCATGGACTCTCAAGTCTCCAGAAACATTTATTATCATTCTGGTAGCCTGAGCTGACGCAATGCGAGTCTCCCATTGTGTTAAAGTCGAAGTGTATTTTCTAACCTTGTGATTGACTTATAAACTTAACTCCGCTACTACCTTCTAATTGCCCTGAACCTTCTTCCCTAATCGCACCGATATACGTGTCATTACGAAACTTTCTTTAGTTAGGTTAAGCTTTTCTCGTACATTAGTATTTCTTAACAAATCTAATAGCTATATGCCGTACCTGCAGGAAGTTATTTATCTAAGCAAATCGCTAGCCACAGCTTAATTAGGTCTTTAATCTAATCCCAGTTTCTTCTTCTAATTAACTTTATTATCTTCTTAGCTTTAGCTCTATTATTATAAAGGGCTTTTAGTGCCTCTCTCTCTTGCCTTATAGCTTTCTTAATCTCCTAAAAAGTCCTTAGATAGTATAAGTAAAAGCATAAGTACTAAAAATAGCTAG
The DNA here is from genome assembly GCA_020615335.1 of Fusarium pilosicola. Classification (NCBI taxonomy): domain Eukaryota; kingdom Fungi; phylum Ascomycota; class Sordariomycetes; order Hypocreales; family Nectriaceae; genus Fusarium; species Fusarium pilosicola. The sequence continues at coordinate 4,303,135 of JAGQDI010000001.1, read as the reverse complement.
TTACCTAATAAGGTTATCTAAGAGCCTTTTATATTTCTTAGTAATAATAATCTTAAAAACTTCTTCCTTTATAGCTTTAATTATATTAAAGCTATCCTTTTTTAAAGAGTCTTTTAGCATTTTTTAATATTAGTAAGGTTAAGGGGAAATCTATTAATATACTGTTATTAGAATTTGTTTAGATATACTATATAGATAAGCTTTTATTTAAGCTTCTATTTAAGCTCTTGTTTAAGCTTTTATTTAAGCCTTTATTTAAGTGCTACTATCTTGCTTATTATCTTGTATTTAATTGTCCTGGGAGATAGATCAGAGCTTCTTATAACCCGTAATAGCAGGCAAATAAGTTATCTTTTAGGTTTTTATAATATTAGCCTTTGGCTATAGTAATTAGTCAGTTATTATGGTATAATGTCTAAGTTATTAGCTAGATATGTTATTTACAGTTAAGGCTCATGGCTAAGAGCTTAAACCAGCAGACAGAACTTAGCAATGCGAGTCTCTGCACAACCAACATGTTGTTGGTCCTTGAGTGGCTCCACGCTAAAGCACAGGTCATGTTTCAAGTAAAATAGCGCTCGAATCACTTATTTTAAGCCACCGACCGCTGAACCAAACCTCCACTGCCCTCCTCTCGTTCTTCCCAATTCCATCGCCAACCTGAATCATCACGATGAGAATTTCCGAGGGTTCTCCATATCCCCCAAGCGAATCTGATATTTCCGAGGTCTCACGCGATCTTGAGAAAGAAGATGCCATGGCCAAACTTTCACTTCTTCCCAATCCTCCCCTTCGACCTCGATGTCTGACTCCATCTGGCTTTCGAAATGTTGCAGAAGAGCCTGGGCTACCGAAGCCGACTTTCCAACATTGCGCGTACTATAAGCTGCCGCCCGATATCAGAAGATACATTCTGATACTGGCTTTCGGCAATCGTCGTCTCCATATGGACTTTTCATACGATTATCCCGACATGTCTTCAGACCTCATTCAACCGTTGGATAAGAACCATTGTGGCATCGTCATGGAGAACATGTATGGCGAAAAACTACGAGTCGTCGATGATACAGAACCAAGGTCTTGGATTTGGTGGGGATCTGTTTGCCATCGACTCCCGCCAGATCACGACGTATCACAAACAGGTCCAATGACCCATCGAGGACCTGATGGTCCTTGGGCTGATACCTGTCGCGTCGGTGAAGCTCGTCACTGCGACTCTTGGCCAGGCTCATTCCCTGTCAAGTGTCGCATCGGTACAATGGGATGGCTCTTGTCTTGTCGCCAAAAGTAAGTCATCTCTATGTCTACAATCCTAATCATCGCAATTAACAGCATCGTAGTTATGCCGAAGCTATCGACATACTTTACTCTAAAAACACAATCATCATGGCCAACGAAGCAATGATAAAACGTCTACCTCAACTCTTATTACCGCATCGCCTAGCGTCCATAACTTCACTGGAAATCAGCTGGAACTTGAAGTCCCGATACGAGAGCGGAATTTGGGACATTGATGAGGCAGATTTGAAGCACGTGTGTGAAATAATATCCACCCAGTTCCCGCGGCTACGTCGTCTTTATTTGTCTCTCGAGCGCTCATGGCATAATGATGCTTGGCCAACTATCAGCCTTCATCTGGACAACCTTGCGCGAATGATGCCATCTCTGACAGAACACGCGATCTCGCTACCGGACACTCCATTCGATTCTATCTTTTACGATGCAAAAGAAACAGACTTTGGATCGTATTCAGAAATATGCCATTCTTATAATCAGATCTGGCGATCTACTGACGGCGAAATGGATGTCATTCGTCTTCCATATGTCGACAGCTATCCAAACGTCCCGTATCACATACCCTCTTCAATCTCCAAGTACAAAGGTTATTGGATCCTCAAGGAAAGTAACAGGTTCAACGTCTCGGGGCTCTCTACTGAGTCGTCTCCGCTAAGGGCCCTTGCGTGCCTTACTATGATTCTGAATCTGAGCTTTATTATAGAGACCTTCAGGAACTGGAGGGCATACTTTGAAACTCTGGTTTGTAACCCGGAGAGGGTCTGTTCTGACATGGTCTTCTAGTCATGCTGACGCCTCTTCCGCTTTATCACTCATGACTGATGTTTTCAGGAGCTGTATACTTAGTGGCTGAGCTGAGTTTTATCACCAAATGGTGAATTAAGCATCCATTGTCGGATAGATTTATGCCGACTATCTTATGCCGACTATCCCCCACTTACATCATCAGGTGGCTATAGTGGGTAGGTGACGCGACGAATACTAGAAACGTGCCGCAATTTAGTATAGAACGTGATTGTTGTCGGACAGGTCGGACAGGTCGGACGTTTTATGTAAGTAATATGTGGAAGAATCATCAGTATGTCAGACAGTTGAGTGATTTCATGAACGCAAGGCATCGAGATAAAATAGGCATCAATAATAAAGGCGACAATCTTCTAGGCAGCAATACTAAGAATAACTACAAAGGCAGCCCAAATTACTCTAATTATCACACATTGCGAAACTCCTGAGAAACCAGGCCAACGACACAATGACCGTCACCGAAGTTGGCTGCATGGGCGTCAAGCCCGGTATGAACATCATGGATCATACCACCCCAGAGGGCAAGATTCTGACTGACGCTTGGAAGACCGTCATCAGCAAGCCGGGTGGGCCTCAGCGAGTCTACTGGGGCTTGGAATCAGTTGACCCATCGAAGATCTGGGGCTTTTTCGACTTTGATTCAGTCGAGCAACATCGACGCTTTGCTGAGGAGTAAGTTTTACACATTTACTTGGAGTAAAGTAGCTAACTAATATAGATATGGCGCAGATGCAGTCAAGGATATTCCCAAAATCTGCACTCATGGAGAGTTTTCAAAGCATATCAAGATGATCCCATCCTCAGATATTCTTGGGTCTCCTCTCACAAAGATTGTACTAGCATACTTCCCCCAAGACATCTCAGAGGAAAAGAAAGGAACTCTATCGTCCAAGATTCAGGAAATTCTTAGACAAGCTTTTCCTGGCGAGGCTAGAGTAGCTCATGCCTGGGGCGTGGAGAACGACTTTCCAGCAAGAAGTGAAGATGGAGTACCGAGATCAGTTCTCATGGGTTTTGTTGGACCTTCTCATACTGAAGCTGGGGGAGATTATCGTCAGACAGATGGGTGGAAAGATGCACTCTCAAGTATTGAAGGGCTGGAGGACTGTACTAGTATTTATAGCTTTGCGATAAGCTGCCAGCATCTGGAGAGAATTTGAGGACTATACACTTATACGAGATATAGTTGATTGCATTGATCAGAATATCGAATAGGCAGTAATGCTCAGTTTCAATTACGATCTTGCTATAATCTAGAGGAATAAAGCATTTTCAACGAAGCTCTAGTTCATAGTTCGGCCATACTCTCTTCTCTTGATGCTCGACAGCTCAACGCAGAGTCTCAACTCCATCGGATCTAACCGAGGTTTTAGACTGCAAAGATATCCACTTCTGCCCGTCTTATCACCATGCCCGTCCTCGGAGGGCAAGAAAACTCTGGCCTAAATTTAGGGTTTCAAAAATAAACTTAGCAAAGGATATCCTAAATCTAGTAAAGTTACCCTAAATTTATCCTAAGTTACCTAAGTCTTTTTGTCATTTAGGATCAAGGTCCTGAGTTTTCTTTCCGCCCCTAGCCCGTCTTCCAACAAGAGCGGATCCAAAATCCACAACCCCACACTTAGCGAAATCACCTCCCGAATCTTTCATCACCACCATCAGACCAGCCTAATCCTCGTCTTTATCACGGTATGATGGAGAAACTCACCACTCCAAGCGGTGTCCTCGACCAAAAACACAAGGCTCCCCACGAAACTTCATCATTCAATCACGAAGAACTCAACCGAGACCGCCCGACATGTTTTCCAAATCTCTCATCAGAGCTAGGCTTTATCTTTGTGGTCGTGGGATCGATAGCTATTAGCGAGTATTTTGTTTCTGGCTTTCCCATCGTTTTGTCTTCGTTGGCGGATACTTCGCATGAGGTCAGGACGTGGCCTGCTGCTGTTATCAATCTTACTGCGGCTGTTTTGATACTTCCTTTCTCCAGACTCTCTGAGATTCACGGGGGAAGGTTTATCTTTCTAGGTGGTCATGCTTGGTTAATTGTTTGGTCCATCATTGCTGGTTTCAGTCAGAATCAGTTTATGCTTATCGCTTGTCGAGCAATGCAGTGTTTAGGACCCTCAGCTTTCTTACCGTCTAGCGTCGTTATCATATCGCGCATTTATCGTCCTGGTCCGCGCAACACTCTTGTTTTCAGCATTTTTGGAGCCTTTTCCTGCATCGGGTTCTACTCTGGAATCTTCTTTGGCGCATTGTCCGCTCAGGTCCTTGGCTGGAAATGGTATTTCTTCATTGGTGCATTCTTTTGTACCAGTTTCTTCATCACTGGTCTTTTGACTATTCCAAGAAGCCATGAGTATCCACGGCTTGGCCTCGAGATGGACTGGTTAGGTACGGCTACTTTTGTACCGGGCCTTGCGTTGGTTGTGTATGCGTTGACTGATGGAGGAAACGCCCCTTACGCCTATGTTGCCTTGATCTTGGGTAACACGTGTCTTGCGCTGTTTATTTACGTTGAGGGATGGAGGGCAAGTAAGCCTCTTATTCCAGCCGTGGTTTTCAACACGAAGTACATGAGTCGATTGATCGTTGCACTATTCGTCTCCTATGGATCTCTCAGCCTGGTACTTTGCTACGCTAGCTTCTAGTAAGTCCTGCCGCGTCCACCAAATACCAATCTGAGCTAACGTATTTCTTAGCATCGAATCAGTCCTATATACTGGACCTTTATTGACCACCGCTTGGTTAATTCCTCTAGCCGCTGGAGGTTTCATCCTTGCTGTCATCGGCGGCTTTGCTCTTCATATCCTCAACGGACGACGATTCCTCATCATCTTCTGTCTTGGTTTCCTCGGCTCGTCGATTCTATTTTCAATCCTACCTGACAGCAGAATATCAAACTCATTCCTCGGCTGGACATTCATCTTCCCAGCCATGATTCTCGCAACAGTTGGGGTAGACATTACCTTTAACATACACAGCTTCATTATCACAACATCCCTACCTAATCATCTACAGGCATTGGGAGGTGTATTGGTCACCAGCCTACTCTACCTCGGCATGGCATTTTCGTTGGGTGTTGTTGAGATGGCAACATCGGCACAAAAGGAGGTCAAGACTACCGAGAATCTTGATGCACCAAGTCAATGTCAGATTGAGTTCTGGACTGGTACTGGGCTGGCTTTGATTTTCATCACGGTGCAAGTGCAGTCGGGTGAGGCTGATTTGGCTGCTGATGAGAAAGCACAGAGAGAATGGGAGGTGGATGTTAGGCAGAACATGGAGTAATGCGCCAGGGCTTAGCTTCTGGAATATGACTGAATTTGGAGCTACAAATGTTATTTTATGTGTTTTAGCGAATTAGAATACACTAGAGTATTGACTATAGAGATTATCAATTTTTCATTGCATTCCCCCGACGAGATAGTGAAACCAGGACTTATAGGTCTTGTGAGCATATAGCAATGCTAGAGGCTAAGGTAAATTCCTCTAAATTCCTCTACACCAAGATCACAGACTCCGGAGGTGCATCCTACAAAAATCGCACGTTCTTCTAGTCACTCAAACTTGAGCATGGTCTCCAAGTCTTCGATCTAGTAACATCACGAAAATGAGAGAATGTGTCCTCCAGCTCTGACTTCACTAGCACGAATACATCTAACTAAGCGTTTGCTGAAAGCCCATTCCGTGCCTCAGTTTTGCATGATTAAATTAACTTTATCCTCAGTCAAACTCTAGACCAGTCTTCCGTAGTCTCGCATGATGTCCGTCCGTGGATAAGTCGGTCCTACCAGGGTTACATCTAAAGTTCTTTATCCTTAAGTTTAATTACAACTATGAAACCCACGACAGGGTCATGCCCAGCCGCACACGCATCCAGACCGCTCAGCACCCCAAAATCACAAACCCTTCACCAAAGCCCTGATCCTTGAATTTAATTGTAAAAGAAATGTCACCGCTCAAACAGTCGATCTGGCTCGCGTTACCCCCTCGAATTTTAACGTTGGGGTTTGCGGGGGAATTACCTTCGTCCCCAGTGTCGATGGGGGCGGGGTGATCTACCGCTAAGGATGGGGAAATACAGCTCCACGGGAACTCTGAGCCGCGGATAATTTACAGTCCACGAATGAGAGCTGGCCTCTGGGAACAAGCTTATTCAGAGGGCCAGTGTAGACGACGCTTTGTTAGCGAAAACAACACTTCCAATCTGGGGTTTGTTAACTTTTTTGACATGAGACGAGGACCATTAAACTAAGGTAGCTACTATGCAGTGTAGACCCGTTTGAGATGCTGGGGGTCATGTATTCGGGAGTACCTCCGAAATGATCATCCACTCTTTGTATATAAAACCTCTAAACATCCCTATGTTTCCTTTCTTCTGACCCTCAAGCCAACTCATCTTCTCCACTGTCAATCTTTTCACAATGAAGGTCTCGAGCTTCTTCACAACCCTCTCCCTCTTCGCAGGCGCTCTCGCCGAGGCCATCGACCTCCCTGCCGGTGTTCCTCGCAGCATTGAAGAGTTCCGCGCCAAGCATCCTTATGAACTTCCTGTCAAGAGAAGTCATCGCAAGGTCTATACTATCAGACATAGTAAGAACGACCACGATGATGTATCTTCAGAGTTCTACAAGGGCTTGAAGAAGGCGAACAAGGGAGGTACTCTGTATCTTCCCAAGGGTCAGACTTTTGTCATTGGAAAGCCCCTTGATCTCACCTTTTGAATGATATTCATGTTCATCTTGAGGGTGAGATTAAGTTTACCAATGATACGGAGTACTGGCAGAAGAATGCTTATAAGCATCCTTTCCAGGTATGTTTGAAATGTCATGATGAATGAGTTGAGACTAATGGTTGTAGAACTCGATCATGTTCTGGAAGTGGGGAGGCAAGAACATCAAGCTTTACGGAAAGGGTGTTCTGAACGGTAACGGTCAGCGATGGTGGAACGGTATGTCTCTTACCCAACATATCTCAGATTATATACTAACAATGACCAGAGTTCGCCGGCAAGGAGATTCTTGACACTACCAACGCCTATCTCCGACCTATTCTGTTCTATGCTCAGAACGCCACCAACCTGGACATCCAGGGAGTTCACTTCAAGGACTCCCCTTGCTGGACCAACTTTGTTGTCACCTGTAAGGAACTCTCTAACCAAAGACCTGATGATCATGTACTGATAGTTCTTTAGCCAAGGACATCTCTTTCAAGGACGTCATCTGCACTGCTCGCTCCACCAACGCCACTGCTCTTCCCAAGAACACTGACTTCTTTGATTCCCTTAACGTCGAGAACCTCAATGTTGAGCGTGCCTGGGTTGATATTGGTGACGATTGCTTCTCCCCCAAGAGCAACGCTACTAACGTCCACGTCGACACCATGTACTGCAACGGTAAGCTCACTTCACACCTCGCAACGCATACTCTTTACTGACGACATCAGGCACCCACGGTCAGTCCATTGGCTCTCTCGGCCAGTACAAGGGCGAGATGTCCTTCGTCAAGGACGTCGTCATCGAGAACGTCTGGATGCTCAACGGCCAGCACGGCGCCCGTCTCAAGACCTGGGCTGGCCCTGACATCGGCTACGGCTTCATCGACAACGTGACCTTCCGCAACTTCTGGGGCGGCAACAACGAGTACACCGCCTTCATCGACTCGTGCTACTTCAACATCAACGCTACCACCTGCGCCCAGTACCCCTCTCGCATGAACATCACCAACGTTCTCTTCGACAACTTCACCGGTTACAGCTCCGGCAAGTACGGTAACGCTGTTGCCAGGTTGACTTGCTCGACTAGCAAGGATGCTGTCTGTGAGAACATCAAGTTCAAGGACTTTAACATCAAGACTCCTTGTGGTGGAGACCCTGTGTTCCTGTGTGATGGTGTTAAGGATATTGGTGTGGATTGTGTTAGTGCTACTAGTGCGGAGGGTAAGGCTGCTTTGGCGAATAAGTGTGTTGCGCCTCAGGCTTCTGCGAGCCCTTTCAAGGTTAGAAAGTTCAACGGTTAAGCGTTGTGTTGAGTTTGGAGTAATTAGTGTGTACGATGAATGAGATATCGATGGCTGTAGCCCATTTGATTTAACTTTGACTTTGAAACGAGTGCCATGATAGCCAACTGTGCTAGTTTCTGTAACACGAGCTCATAGAGAGCCAGAATCATGTTTTTGTGAGAAGTAAACAATTATATAATAACCCGGCCAATGCTGCAGGGATATATCCGAGAATAAAGGCTACTCTTACGATGGGTTTGGATAGATCTCTTGAGCGAGTCGATCTTGGTAACGGACCTATGATATTACAGGACTTAGAGAGTACATTTAATTGTTGTCAGATTGTTCTGTAGCACAATCTGACAGACTGTCAATCTTGTAATCTTCTAAAAGAATCAAACATTGTTTGGTGTTTCACCGAGTTGATAGAGATTGCTAAAGTCGATAAATTATGAACAAAAGAGCAAATTGGCTCCTCCACTTTAGTTGGCAAGGACTGACGTGCTTGAACAATAATGAAACACTGTTAGGAAGCTGAGCTTACAGTCGCTCAGTGAAAAGAATTACCAAAAAATTTCAGATTCTTTCACTAAATTGACTAGACTTCAACCCAGTGATGTCCGCGGTTATCATTCTTCACAGCGTGACAGGATGCAGGTGATCCAGGGTAGGTCAGGAGTCTTTGCGTCTGATCACAATGAGAATGCTGATTGGGTTGTGATAAGAACTGCCGGCAAGTGGGGCCTCTCAACGCTCCCCGCGTACCGAACGTGCTTGCCCAGTGCGAAAGACTCGCTAGACTCGGTTGCTGGGCTGTCACTTTCCAATTAACGCGTGAGGACGCGTGCACCCTCTCCCCTACCTAAATTACTTGACGCGACTACCGAGTCAATCTAAGAAAGACATGGCCCTCCCAATCTGAAGCTTCCCATCCACCATCCTCAACTTCATTTAATCACCTACTGATTCTCTTTCGTCCAGACTTTTGTTATTCGGTCAATTGTTACTGATTGTTTGCCTACTGACACATACTCGTCATCCAATACTGTCCATTGTCCCTCTGACCTGATTCACGCCTGTCGAGGCCCTGCCTAGCACATTTAATCGCTGCGCACTGCTGAGCCCATTCACCATCATGACGAGCCAGCGATCAACTGCGGCCCGAACGCCCGCTAAGGCGACCAAACCGGCTGCCACTACTTCTTCAGCCAAGCAGCGTTCAATCGTTTCCTTCTTCCAAAAAGCGCCGCCCTCTTCCCCGCGCAGCTCCCGCATCATCGCCTCTTGCAAAAGACTCTCCCACGACCAAGCAATCCTCTTGCTTGAAAGAAACAACCAAGGCAAATTCTTTGCCAAAGACAACTCCGCTCTCCAAGACCAAGCCTAAGCCAACTGTAGCCATCAAGCAAACAACCCCTGTGCCTGATAGTGACGCTATCGAGCCCCCGAGCTCCCAGGAGAATCTTGATTCGACCATGAAGGTAAAGAATGCCCCGAGAATGCGCAGCAACACGAGCTGACACGAAGCGACAGAAGCCCTCCAGCAAAATGAACCACGACGCTCTCCCCAGCAGTCCGACTCGAAAGGTGAGAAACTCGCAATGCAAGATGCTAGCGAGATCAGCCACTGATGTTCCCAAGGTCAAAAAGGTTGTTAGTTACGCCGAATCCTCAGAGGAAGACGAGCCCTTCCAATTTGGCGGGCCTGCAAGCTCGCGTCGAAGAACGAGAGTACGACAACAGGTTGTTAGGGATGAGGACGATTACGAAGAACAAGAAGAGGAAGAGCCAGAGGAGCACGATAGTGGTATGTTCTCCCGTGTCTGATTCACTGTTCAACTCTAACGATTGCAGACACCATGGATGACTTTATCGCATCAGACTCAGACGAAGATGCCTCTCGTTCCAAGAAGCGAAAGCGACCCTCAAAGCCCGCTGCTCCCCGAAAACGATCCAATAAGTCATCGACCATACCCGAACCCGAAATAGATATCAAGGATAGCATTCTTGAAGAGGATGAGCTGATGGATGATGTGGGAGGCGCTACGGCCTCACAATGGAGCTATGATGCTGCCTCTACCGATAAGCAACCTGTCATCAAGCCAGCTGAAAGAGTGGCCATAAGAGACCCCAAGTACAAGGAGAAGGCATACACCAAAGATCCCGATCAAAGGTATCCTTGGCTTGCCAATATTATGGATAAAGACAAGCGAAAGCCCGACCATCCCGAGTACGACAAGCGAACAATTTACATTCCTCCTGCTGCTTGGCACAAGTTCTCTCCATTCGAGACTCAATACTGGAAGATCAAGCAGAACCTCTGGGATACTATTGTCTTCTTCAAGAAGGGCAAGTTTTACGAATTGTACGAGAACGATGCCACCGTGGGGCATCAGGAGTTCGACTTCAAGATGACAGACCGGGTCAACATGCGTATGGTTGGAGTGCCTGAAAGCTCGCTCGATCACTGGGTGAATCAGTTTATCGCCAAACAATACAAAGTTGCCCGTGTCGATCAGATGGAGACCAACTTGGGCAAAGAGATGCGTGAGCGACAGGATAAGAGCAAGAAGGCTGACAAGGTTATCACCCGTGAGCTTGCTTGCATCCTTACTGCCGGAACACTTGTCGACGGTAGCATGCTGCAAGATGACATGGCCTCCTACTGTGTCTCTATCAAGGAATCTGTCGTTGACGATCTCCCTGCTTTTGGTATCGCCTTTGCCGACACTGCCACTGGACGCTTTTATCTTTCTACCTTTGTGGACGATGTGGACTTGACCAAGTTTGAAACCCTCATCGCTCAAACTGGCCCACGAGAACTACTCCTGGAGAAGTCTCGCTTGTCTACCAAGGCACTGCGTATCCTCAAGAACAACACTAGCCCAACTACCATCTGGACACACCTCAAGCCAGGTGACGAGTTCTGGGAGGCGGATAAGACCCGTCGCGAACTCGACTGTGGGGGCTACTTCAAGTCAGAAGATGCTGATGAAGAGGTTTGGCCTGAGATTCTTCAGTCGCTGCGTGATGATGACTTGGCCATGTCGGCAACTGGTGCCTTGATCTCATACTTGCGCTTCCTCAAGCTTGAGAGGCCTCTGCTGTCGCAGGGCAACTTCGAGCTCTACAACCCCATTCAGAGGAATGGAACACTGATTCTGGATGGTCAGACGCTCATCAACCTCGAAGTCTTCTCCAACTCGGTCAATGGCGGTTCCGAGGGTACGTTGTTCAGCCTACTTAACAAGTGCGTCACGCCCTTTGGAAAACGTCTCTTCCGATCATGGGTCGCGCACCCGCTTTGCAACATTGAACGGATCAATGAACGTCTCGATGCTGTCGAGATGCTCAATGCTGATCAGACAGTTCGGGAACAATTTGCTTCACAGCTCGTCAAGATGCCCGACTTGGAGCGACTCATCTCCCGAATTCATGCTGGGCAATGCAAACCCGAGGACTTTGTCAAGGTCCTGGAAGGCTTTGAGCAGATAGAGTACACCATGAGCCTTCTGGGATCCTACAAGGGTGGTAACGGCCTTGTTGATCGCCTGATCTCGTCAATGCCCAATCTGGATGAGCCTTTGAGTTATTGGAGATCAGCATTTGATCGTAGCAAGGCGCGCGACGAGAAGCTACTCATTCCCGAGCGTGGTATTGAAGAAGACTTCGACCAGAGTTCCGATCGTATCGAGGAGATTAAGCAGCAACTCGAGGATCTCTTGGCCGAGAAGAAGAAGCAGTTCAAGTGCAAGCTTCTCAAGTTCACAGACGTTGGTAAAGAGATCTACCAGTTGGAGGCCCCAAAGAGCGTCAAGGTTCCTTCAACCTTCCGCCAAATGTCGGCGACCAAGGATGTCAAGCGTTGGTATTTCCCCGAACTATCTCAACTTGTGCGAGAGCTTCAAGAAGCTGAAGAAACGCACTCGCAACTCGTACGCGAAGTTGCGTCGCGATTCTTCCAGAAGTTCGATGTTGACTATGAGACCTGGCTGCAAGCCATCAAAATTATCTCTCAGCTGGATTGTCTTGTCAGCCTAGCCAAGGCATCCGCTTCGCTTGGCCAGCCAAGCTGCCGCCCGGAGTTTGTGGACGAGGAGCGAAGCACTGTTGACTTCCAGGAGCTGCGACATCCTTGTATGATGAACACAGTGGACGACTTCATCCCCAACGATATCAAGCTTGGTGGTGACCAAGCCAAGATCAACTTATTGACCGGAGCCAACGCTGCTGGTAAATCCACCGTCCTTCGCATGGTAAGCTTTCTCCTCTTTCTCTGCCCTTGTCCAATGCTAACAACTTCAGTCTTGCGTCGCCGTCATCATGGCACAGATCGGATGTTACGTTCCTGCCACTTTCGCACGCCTCACTCCCGTCGATCGCATCATGTCTCGTCTCGGCGCCAACGACAACATCTTCGCCGCTCAATCGACCTTCTTTGTTGAGTTGTCCGAGACCAAGAAGATCCTCTCCGAAGCCACACCCCGATCGCTGGTCATTCTGGACGAACTTGGTCGTGGAACCAGCTCTTACGATGGTGTCGCCGTCGCCCAGGCTGTTCTTCATCACGTCGCTACTCACATTGGCTGCGTCGGTTACTTTGCTACTCACTACCACTCTCTCGCGACAGAGTTCGAGAATCACCCTGAGATCCGAGCGCGAAGGATGCAGATCCACGTTGATGACGAGGAGCGTCGCGTTACCTTCTTGTACAAGCTGGAAGACGGTGTCGCTGAGGGTAGTTTCGGTATGCACTGTGCCGCTATGTGCGGTATCTCATCACGCGTCATCGACCGCGCAGAAGTTGCTGCCAAAGAATGGGAACACACCAGCCGTCTGAAGGATAGTCTTGAGAAAGCAAAGACAGGATGTTACATCCCCCTTGGTATTCTCAGTGATATCGGCGCACTACTCGGTGATAAGGGCGAGATGGGCGACGCAGGAGTTGATGTGCTCCTCAATGCTATCGAGGCATTATAATATGATAAAACTAAGGGTTCGAACAAGGAGGAACGGGCAGGGCTCTAGAGGAATTGGTGATATCTTGCAGGGCGTGTATGGCGTCGACTTTCACATGTATTCGGACTGACGACCTCTGATAGAGTTGTCACAAGGGGATAAATAGGCGTTGCAATGGAGTTCTATTCGAGACAGACATGCGAGATCAATGTGCTTTGGGGTGTTACAGACAGTATAATGAGAGGCAATTGCGATAGCGACAAAGAGATCTAGATACATAGCAAAGGATACAAGATTCCGATTAACCATTGTCCACCATTGTCCATACAACCCAGCGAACAAACTCAATACAACAAGACTCCAGTACCAAATCTTGACCCAACAACAAAATACATACTCAATCCATTATTCAACATACAAATTACCCATCATATCTCAACAGAGCTAACGCAGCCCAACTCGACCGCCACGCTGTCAAACGAATCACCTATCTGGATCACTGCTATCATAGTCAAGCTCTGGAGCCGGAGTCGTAGTCTTTGAACCAGCCGCTTTTTTAGGAGCAGTCTTCGCGGCAGGTTTCGCAGCAGACTTAGCAGCGGGCTTTGGTGCAGGCTCCGGAGCAGGAGTCGCAGTCTTTGAACCAGTCGCCTTTTTAGGTGCAGGCTTAGGTGCGGCCTTTGGAGCAGGCTTTGGAGCAGCTTTCGGGGCCTTTGAAGTAGCCTTGGGCGCAGGTCCCGCAGCCGCAACTGAAGTAGCCCTCGAAACAGCCGTCGAAACAGCTGTTGACGGAGCCGTAGAAGCGGTACCGGCTCTCTGCATCCGAATTCGACTCGAGGCACGCGAAGGTTGCGTGCTAGGCTTTCTTCCACGTTTGGGAATGGCTCCTGTGATAATGTCAGCGCTGTCTATAACGAGAGAAATGAAGAGAGGCAGGGAAGAGGTGGACTTACCAAGCTTCGGCTTCTTCGCAGCAGGCTGTTCCTCAGTCTCCTCCTCAATTGAAGCAATCGCACTCTCAGGCCTCTTCAACGCCGGCGTACCATCAATAGTGAGATTACGAGGAATATTCTCAGGAACAAGCCCACGCATCGACCCATCAGTCTCAGTTTCGCTCTGATACTTATACCGGGAATCAGGGACTTCAACTCCAGTGTACATCTTGCGTCTCTTTCGTCCGTCAAAGGTGTCATCCCAGGGCAGACCTGGTGCTACCCACGATCCAGGGAAAGGAGGGTCCCCTTCGTAGGGAGGCCAGGGAATGTCCCACCATTCAAAGTTGTCTGAGTTATTGGGGTCGGAGCGCCAGACCGATGCGTACTGGTCGTTTGGGTTGGTGGGATAGACTGTGCGTGCATATGTTGGGTAGCGACGGCGGAATGATCTCTTGATCTCACCGAGCTGCTTGCGCACGTCAGAGCCTTTGATCCAGCCGCTGCGGTTTGGGGAGACGTTCCACTGAACCGGGGGCGTTGCGGATACGACAGCATCGCTTCTTATCAGTATGGGCCTGTTATGTGTCAGTATATATGTCAAAATGAGAGGGCCAGATACAAACTTCGACTTCTGCATCGCGACTGATGGTTGGGTGGTTGGAACTCTTGCTTTGCGTCTTAGGCACCTTGCGCAGACACTTGGAGCAGTACATGTCTTCGTCAGGATCAAATTCAGGATCGCTAGGACCAAGCTTCTTCACCCAGTCTGGAGACTTCGCTCGACGACGGAAGGGTCTTCCTCCTTTCTTATTTGCTTCTTCGTCGAAGTCATCAGTCTCATACCCGTCATCTTCGTACTGACCATCCTTATCTACCTTACGGCGAATCTTCTTGCCCCGGGTTCGTCCTCGGGCGACGCTACCCTGAGCCTCGCTGCCTTGTGCTTCAGTGGAGGAAGCCGCTGCCTCAGGCGGTTCTTCCTGAACCTCGGTATGTCGTCGCCGACCACGAGAAACTGTAGAAGGGGCTTCGCTATGACTCTCAGCCGCCGATTCGACCTCCTGTGTTACCGCCTTGCGTTTCCCAAGCGCTTTCTTCGAAGGTTTAGGGGCAGGCTTTGGGGAAGGCTTCGGGGCAGCAGGCTTCTTGGGAGCAGGCTTCTTGGTCACCACCACAGCGCCGGTTGACTCGTTGGACTCATCCACAACCTCATCTTCTGAGACGACTTCAGTTACCCGCGGAGTGGGGCTTGGAGATCTGCTGTTTGAGGTATTGCGAGTAAACTGCCTTCGGGCACGTGAACGACTTGCAGGTTGTCGCTTGCTAGAACTGCCACGGTCCCCATTGTCATGGACATGGTCATGGTCGCTGTCGTTACTACTCTCGTCCTCGTCATCAACATCGGCATCAACATCGACATCGAAATCGTCCATGTCTTCGTCATCATCTGAGTCATCCTCGTCTTGGTTTGTATGATGTTCCTCAATATGACGATCATACTCCTCCATAGTCATACCCCAGATGACCATACCACACTTCCCGAAGTATTTACACTTCTTAACGGGACGACGCGGTGAGATCTGTTGCCCTTCAAGATAAGTCTCTGGTTCGATCACCCGAACGGTTTCTACTATCCCCCTCAATGGGCTCCCGACGTTATGGGAATAGACCATCTCCGGACGATCCATAATTGGCTGCAGATGTTTCCAGAGTTCATAGACATGGCAGTCCAAGTGCTTCGTACAATCTGCTTTCCCGCGATGGATTCTTCTTTCATTGCCTTCCTCATCTGTGCCCAGGACTTCAAAGAACGGAAGAGCGCAGAATGGGCACTTCATAACCTCTTTTTCCAAATGGCCTTTCGTGAAGTGGTCATATAGGCCCCAAGAACCGAGCCAGCTGATGTTATATCCGCACCTTGGGATGGGACAAAACTCTGGAGGATCAACAACAACCACTCGTCCAGTCATATCGTACCAGGCAAGAGGGTTTGAGAGAGTTCGCGGAGGTTCAGCAAGTTTACGTGCCTTGGATTCCCATAACTTTCTCGAATGTACAAGCTCCTTCTCAATATGGGCAGGCATTCCTGCTGTTAGTGTCTCTACCGTTGGTGGTTTGTGCGTCCTACTACCAGAGGCGAGGTTTTGCGGTGCTGCACGAGATGGTTGCATAAGGCGTTCTAAACGTTGTGGCATACCAGGGTCCGGCACTATACCGGGTACCATATGAGCCACAGGAGCTGGCTTGCGAGGGGGCTGAACGAAGTGTAGTGAAAGGACTGTCAACTTGTCCCAGAGAGAACGTTGGAGCCGATGGGGGTTGAGCAGACTGGGTCTGGGCTGCAGGTCGGGGCTTGCTCGCAGGTTGCTGAGGGGGCTTCGATGGGCAAGGTACTGCAGGCGTCACCCTATTGACAGGCCCATCCACAATACCCAAGACATCTTTCAGATCCTTAGTATGCTTCTCCCGCATGTGCTTCGTCCTCTGAGACTTAGTCCACCATTCAAACAATGGCTCGTCGCACCAAGGACACATTCGCGACTTATGAGCTTCCAGAGTATGTTTCTTCCTGGCCTCGTGATCGTCAGTCCGGCAGGTGAAGTCGCAGTCCTCGAACATGCACCGTATGGAGCGCTTGAGAAGCACATTACGAGTGTCCCAGAGGGTGCGCTGGAGCTTGGCTTGCTCGTGGGGGGTGAGGAGGGCTTTGGAGATCATCGCGGCGTTGCCAGAATCGTCGGTGCGAAGTATTTTCTCTACGGGCGCTGCAGTCAAAGGGATGCCAATGTCAGGTGGTTCAGACTCAGCTCTGAGGTTACCAAAGATACTGGGTTGGGTGACCCATGTGTCTTCTCGGGCCACTCGTGATGCGTTCGCATCAGGTTCCCATGGTGATCTGGTTGGAGGGCCAGGAGGGGAGGCAGCGGCGTGCTCAGTCCCGTTACCGCCTTCCCTGTCGTCGCCATCGTCGCCTCTTCTTGACTCATCACTGCTGTGATCACTGGAGATTGTTATCCCATCCCTTAGATTAGAGGCGTCTTCAGACTCCGAGACATCTCTAGTGTCATCTCCTGAATAGCCATAAATATCCTCTTCTGAGTCTGGGCTTTCTGTTCTCTCAACTCGCCAACGGTCTGCGGAATAAGGTTTGTTGGCCCAGTCAGGCCGACTGGTCGCCAGGATACCGACATCATACTCCTGCTCCTCCTCCTCTTCTTCCTCCTCCTCTTCCTCCTCAGCTTCAGATTCGCCATCAAGCGTGGAGGCCTGAGGCAGCGCAAGCTTCGGAGGCGGAGGTACTCGAAGTTTGATATGAGGCAGCGTAGGGCTAACGAACGCCCTGGGTCTGAGTTTTGAGAGCTCCTTCTTGTTTTCAGAGCCTGGAGAGCCCAGACTTGCAGGTGCCGAGGGATAATTGGCAGCAGGGTCGACTATTCGATCGTCGAGGTCCCTGATTCTAAGAGTATCACCACCTAGCCGAGGGCGAGAGACATGTAATTCGGGTTTAATTTCACGGACGCCCCAGATGTTGTTGTCCGATATACATTCTTCCCAGTCAACATCTGACTTTTTGACAAACTCAACTGTTATGTCTGGGGATGTGATGGATTCTCTCACACGATACCAGTCATCGTCGGATGAGTCAGGGCGGATCAGGTACGATGGTGTGTCTCGACTTTGAAGGATGTTGCCACAGGCAGTCTCCTTGAGTAACATGAGGTCCTGGCCCATGGCTCTCATGTACTTAGTCTTGGACACCAGCTTATCGACAGCAGCAAAGAGCTGTTGGGCTGTGGATGTCAGAGGTGGCAACTCGACCGAGATGTCTTGTCCATCGTGCCAAGCAGGGAATAGACGACAGTGCCCAGGGCGAAAATGAGGGTGAGCGGTGAAAAACCAGGCCGACAGATCATGGATCTTCTCGCCAACAACGCGTCCGACGGAATTATTTCTCCCACGAGCATTACCACGTTGCGGGACAACCTCCAAGGCCTTGATGCCTTCCCCATACCTATTTCTTGGGTCCCCTTCGAGGATATACACTGCTTCGAGCTTTCTGCTCGACTCAATGTCAAAAGCCTCTGTAGAAATCTCACAGATCGGGTGGAAGACATTATCAAACTCGTCCCCGTAAATACTGTCATCTTCTAACAAGTGAGGGTTAGGCCTTGGGTAATAGTTGGGAAAGATAAGAGGCACCACAACGGGGTCGAGCCAGGTGCATTCAATCATCCAGCAAGCGCCAGGGTTGTTTAGCGGGTGAAGAAGCTCCCAGGCCGATTGCGGCAGACCCATGGCACCGTAAACGATGGGTACGGTCAATGGAGCGTCTGGCTTGTTTCTGTCATAGAGACGGAACAAGGCATGGTTGTACTCGGCGCATCCCGCATCCTTGTAGCCCATAGGTCGACCAAAGAGGATATCAGTGGCGGCCCTGAAGTGAGTGTTGTACTGCTGAGATGCATAGTTGCTGGCAACGAAGCGCGGAGTTTTGATCTTGGGAAATGGGATATAAGCATAACTTATCGCTTCCTCCTCTGGCCCGTTAGGAAAAGCCCCAAGAGAGCGCCCAATCCTGACGGTGTCTGTCTCCAGTTGCTGCTTGGAAGGTTCCCAATGCTCGGCTGTGCCATTTGATTCCTTCTGGACATGATCAATAAAAAGAGTACAGCAATCCTTGTGCCCCTTGTCTTTCGAGTCGTGGGTAAAGTGTTCCTCGAGGAAGAGCATTGCTTTGCTACCAGCCGACAAGGGTAACTTGTCACGAATGATTTTCCGGTCGCCGGTCTTCTTGTCAATAACATGGAGGTCGAATATGTACTGCCTCTCCCTAATGTAGTCAGGGTGATTATACAATAGTTGTCGTAGAACGAGTGCAAATGATCGCCACTTGCGAGGACGGAATGGCAAGCGCCCATAGAGGCCATAAATATAAGTCCATCCTTCTTCATGGGTTGCGGGAGTCTCAGTTGAGGGGACGTGGTCATAAAAGACGTGATCATCGCGTTGTGAGCTAGGTCCTTCACCTCCACGAAGACCCAAAATTGGATCGCTTTTCTTTGGGACCGGGACGGGCCAGCTGAAGGCTTCCTTGGCTTGAAGCTGTTAGTCGTGTACTGGAAGTTTTGAAGGTGTTCGTAATAGCTTACCTTTCAGGCTATCCTTTCCCCAGTTGCGACGTTCGTGGGCGGTAAGAAAATGCAGCGGTGGTTTGATGTTGTACATCGGGACTTCCTCTCTCATACCAACAGCCATAGAGAGCTCTTTGAGAATGTCCTCCATCGGAGCAATTGGCAAGCCAAAGTACATCATCGTGAGCTTTGTGGCCAGGGAGTCCTCGAAGCCCTTGAAGCGATCATTGAGAAGGGCCTCGTAGCGCTTTGTATTGGCAGCTTGCAATTCCTGCACGTCTGCGCGATCAGATGGCATCAACAGGCGACTCTCATGGTATGTGAAGTTTTCTCGAACGATGTCTTTGATGGGAGTATCCGACTTCAGTCTCTCAGTGAAGAACTTGTGCTTCTCCACCCAATGTGAATCGTTTGGGCCGACTAGAAGATCGAGGCGTGCCGCGGTAATGTCAGAAGGTACGTAGTCGAGGGAGGACTCATCCTGGCCCGCAGACGAGAGAATCCCGGTCATTTCCTCCATTTTCGTGAACAGCCATACACTATCACAAGATGAGGTGCTCGTCAAAGGTGGACTGCGAGGGTTACGCTCTGTGTGTATAATGAAAGGCGAAGAAAAGATAGAGAGATAAAGGGTATCAACAAATGAGTGTATGTGAGAGTATTCTGAGAGCTCAGTTGGTGTGGAAAGAACAAGGAAAAGGACATAAAGAGAAAGAGATCGTACCGGTCAAAAATTCTGGAGGGTTGCAGAGGGTGTTAAATCGCACACCTGGTGCAAGAAGGTCCTTTGAGGTAAACCTCTCCGTGGTCGCAATGACCCGGGTGCAATACCATTGTTCTCAGACTAGTATCTCGCACGTACCAGAAGTGGTTTGCCGTGGTGTTGGCAACAAAGAGGCATGTCTTCTCTTTCACAAGTTGATGGGTGGTCTGTGACGAAGATCGCCTTTCCTCGGCGTTACCGTTCATCCTTTGAGCTTAGATATCTTGCTTTCGAGAGTTGGCTCAAAGTTCAACATATTGCGTTGATTCCGACTGCTACGACAAGAATAATTTCGTTTCATGAACGTTTTCTTGAATCTGTCGCACTCCGTGTGATGCACCGAGACAGAGCAAGAGACCATTGGAAACAAAAACTGTTGGTGGCCTCACGGCATCCACACAAAACGTCAACCCCAAAAAGGTAGACAATAACACCTATTGACACAAAATTAGCAACAAGCAGGCCAAAGCTTCAAGCACCTCTCGATCGGGGTGCAATCAATCCTCCCTCAATCAGAAAACATGTGTGCCTGTTCTTTGTCTCCAGCCGGACTTGGTAGGTCCGAAAAGAGGGGAAGCTCAATCAATGCCAACAAAGAAGCTAGAAACACATGGTTGCATGGAAATAGCATCTGGCAATCTGCTAATTTGCCTTCTTTGTTCAGAGGCAAATAACGAGGAATCACGAGAGGGCGATTGGGGGTTGTGAATGAAGTCGTTCATTATGGTATTGTAAGATGCTCTCTTTGTCCCCTTTCGATCTGGGTATCGTGTGTTGCAACACCAACCTGACGGACCGATGCACCCGGAATCATCCAGCATACTGCTTCACAAGTTCCTCAAGCTTGTCTTGGAAGTCGGCGAAGTAGTTGATGGCCTGGATAATCTTACCTTCACTCGTACCAAAACCACTTCTGTTGAAAGCCATTCTCCATAAGCTTTCATCCCTAACCAGGGCATTATAGTCTTTCGTTTCCCAGCTCTTGTTTGTGGGGCCTTGCGCAAAGTATTCGCCCAGTTTGCCATTCCAGGTCGACAATGGAGTCGAAGCGAGGCCATTGAGCAAATTCGGTGAAATTGTGACATGTTGGATTCCGGCAAGCTGCATCACTTCATCTACAGATGTGAGTGATGCCGCCAATACTTGCGTGCGGAATGAATGGTTAATGTAGTAGGCTTGTGCTTCGCGACAAAACTCAAAGGCTTTGTTTTCGTCAACGTAGCTGCGATTGTTAGTAATGCGAGGGCCCTTGGCGAGCCAAACTCACCCAGCTTCGAAATGAACCTTGAGCTCATTGACATATGGCGCAATGTAGGTACACTGGGCCTCGGCAGCCAACGCCGCTTGCTCCATGCAAAACATGGTGGTCGCAAGAGTGGCGATTCCTTTCATCTCAAGAGTTCGACATGCCTGGAGACCTTCCCATGTTGCGGGGATCTTGATGCACACCCTCTTCTCGTCGAAGTCCGGCGCCAGGTGTTTGAAGATATCCACGATACCTGTATAGTTAGTGAGCGTGGGCAACAGAATACGAAACGGAAGACTCACGATAGGCATCACCAATGGTGCCCTTGGTTGAGTAGGATAGCTTTGGGTTGGTCTGGATATGCACGTAGCCTGTAACATTAGGCACGATCAATAGTTGAAGTTTGACCATCTCGTCCGGTTAGTAAAGCTCAATTGCGTCGGTTTCCTGCTGCCATACCAAGATCTGTACAACAAACTCCTCAAACGTCGCGGAACCTTGGAACTCTTCCAGTGCACCACGGGCACTTTGAATGGCCTCTTTGACCAGAGCATCGTGATGCAAAAGGGGTTCACCAGCAAGCGGTCTCGAGATCTCTGAGAATGCGATTGCCTGAGGAAGGTCAGCACTGCCGGTAGACACGGGGATGGCGAGCTTGCTTACCTGGTTAGATGTGCAATCCACAAAGGGACCTAACTCCTGAGCAACTATTAATGAGTCAGTAACTGAGGCCTGCGACATGTTTGTGGCTCGTACCATTCGAATCGAGAGTATCGCAATCAACTCGACTGGTCTGGCGAAGAGCGTCCAATAATGTCGTCATGTCAGCGATTGATGAATGCGAACGAGCTGCTTTCTTTGAAGAAATTCGCTGAGAATAAGGAGTCAATTGTGATTTAAATAATACTCTTGTCAATTCCGACAATATTTTGCTTTATCATCAAACTCATCGATGGAGTCGTTCTGCTCAAGTCAAGTCACCAAGCCGAGCTGACCCCCACCAGAATTAGAGCCATTCGCTCGGCTGGCTACCCGAAACGCTTGTTTCTCTACTGTCATTCGGCTGCAATTACCACGACGAGAATGACGAGGCAAGAGGGGGTTCCCTTCTCCAGGCAGCACTATTTCCGTATCCCAATTCACTTGAATTGATGGGGTCAAAACTTTCTACGCCAATGTAGAGACGATGCTGTGATCATGTGGTGGGAACGCGTGGGTCGAAGTGGCTCTCTGATTGTGAACTTGCTGTGGAGGAAGGCGATTGAATTGCTACCGGGACTTCCGTTCTCGGTAATTCCACTCAGAAACGGTCCCAAGAATCTCGTGAGGCTTGAGATTGACATTGATCAGATCAAACCTTGATGAGATACAAGCAACTTGATGGCTTTGATTGGGTTTAGCGGCGCTCAATAAGAATTCATGGATTTCGAATGACAGCAAGCAACAGGTCGCGGGGTTCTCCTCCAACTGCTCCCGCACGTGATAAATCACGTTTCCTTCCCCAGGATTCCCCAATCGGGTTATCCTCCATTGCATCAAGAATCTGCTGCGGCATCACCAGTCGAACCACTCCCAGTCAGCTCCCAGCTCCCCGTCACCGTTCAACCCGGCGTGCCCAGCACCGCCATGAACCCAATCGCAACCTCCACGCCATAATGCGACCACCACGATGTCTCCTCCCCGCCGCGGAGAAGATCCTCCTCAATGCAGCCGCTGCCGCACCCGCCAGCCGAAGGTGCATGTCCTCCGCCGCAGCCTTCCAGCCGCCTAGAATAGTCGCTGCCGCTCCGTGGAAGGGCTCTTCGTTTTTCCTCTCGAACAGGTTATTTGATAGATCGACATGTCTCGATTTTGTAATACTACGGCGTGCCAATGGCATAAGATCGACGTCGGCTTCGGCGGCTACGATATCTTCTACGAATACTGCACAGACGGAGCCGGAACAGGAACTAGCACCACATCGAAGACGACAGGCTCAACGGAGGGAGAAAGCTGCTGCTGAAGCTGCGGCCGCTGCAGCTCGGGGCGAAAAACCACTTCCTCCCGATGCTTCATCCCTCCTTGCTTCGCACGCCGCTTCGCAAACGAGTTCTTTCCGCCGCTACCTCTCCGCATGTCTCTCCCTCTCGAAACCTCGATTAACGATGCTCGTCGTCCTTACCGCTATGGCTACATACGCTTTATACCCCGTTCCCGAAATGCTATCGCCGAGCACGACCGAGACACCGAGTTTGAGCCCTTTAACATTATTATTCCTCACGATCGGCACGACGCTATGTTCCTCTAGCGCCAATGCTCTAAACATGCTTTATGAGCCTTCGACGGATGCCAAGATGACTCGAACTCGAAATCGACCACTGGTGCGCAAGCTCATTTCTCAAAGGGCTGCGGTTCTGTTTGCAGTCTTGGCTGGAGCTTTGGGTACAGGCGCCCTGTATTTCGGTGTCAACCCCACTGTTTCCGGGCTTGGGTTCGCCAATATTGTTATCTACGCTGGAATGTACACACCTCTCAAGGCTGTGACGGCTTTTAATACCTGGATCGGCGCAGTGGTGGGAGGTATTCCTCCTCTGATGGGCTGGGCTGCGGCTGCTGGCGAGACTGCTACAAAGGATGGTTCGTGGCGTGAGCTTTTGTTCTCCCCCGACGGTTCATCCATAGGTGGCTGGGTCATGGCCGGTTTCCTATTCGCATGGCAGTTCCCCCACTTCATGGCGCTCAGCTGGCCCATTCGCGAAGAGTACAAGAAGGCCGGTCTTCGAATGCTAGCATGGACAAATCCCGCACGAAACGGCCGAGTCGCTCTGCGTTACAGCTTCATCTTCATTCCTCTCTGCGTATCTCTCTGCGCCGCAGGAGTAACAGAGTGGTCCTTCGCGGTAACAAGCTTACCGATAAATGCCTGGCTTATCAAAGAAGCCGTGCGCTTCTGGCGGTTCGAGGGTCACCAGGGCAGCGCGAGAAGCCTTTTCTGGGCGAGTGTGTGGCATCTCCCTGGCATTATGATCTTGGCTTTGTTACACAAGAAGGGAATGTGGAGTAGAGTCTGGAGGAGTGTTTTTGGCGAAGAGGAGGGAGAGTGGGAGGAGGAAGAACTGGATGAGATGATGAGCATGGCTGCGGAGAGTGCCAATGGCCAGTTGCAGCACGACAAGCCTGTGCGGTGACGTGTAGGATAACGAATGAATATGTAACACCACTTGTATCTATGATGGGAAATAGATTTGTCGTATTAGCTTTGTCAACAGTAAGGAACTCACTCATATATCACCACTGTAGATTCAGTTGATAGCAAACCACGAAAGACGAAATACTTGTTCCAAGCGAATGCATAAATAGATTGCAAAAGACAATGCGCTGCTAGATCCTCATGCACCTCATGTCGTGGTATCTCTATCTCTAGTTATACAAAGGAAATGTGCCATGATCATTCCCACTCCTCCTGACCACCATTTTAACAAACAGACAAAGGAAGAATACTAATAAAAACATTAAGCAAGTAACGCCCGTAGAGCAAAATATCCTGCGTTATCGTCGTTATAACTGCCTTGAAAGCGCCAAACACCGCGTAAACCCTTGCTGCTCGCCATGCAGTATGCTGGATTATAAGGATTGACAAAAAGAATGGACGGCGAGGTTGGGTAGAGCCTCCGGTGAGGCTTTGTTGAAAAGTCGTGAAACAAACGTGTAAAAGAGAGAGGGGGTGAGGTTAAACACCTCTTCCTGGACGGTTAATAAGATTCCCAATGCCCATATCCGAACTTTGCGGTCGCTGTGTCATGTACTGCGGGCTGTTCCCTGGCTGTGGCCATGATGGCCGTAGGGATGACCTGCACTCGCTTGGGAGCTCACGCTCGAGGAGTAACCGTGGCCGCCGTAGCCTGGCGCATAGGCTCCGAGGCTGTACTGGACGGCAGCGGCCATGTGGTGAGGCTGGAGCTGCTGGAAGGACGTGTTGGCCGAGGCCACGACGGACGAGGCGGTGGTCTCGGGGCTGCTATAGGATGCGTCTAGTTCGTCAACCGGTGTCAGGCCCATGCCGGAGATGCCGCTGTCGTCGTCATACCCTGAGAGAGCGCCGGACTCGAGACGGTCGCGGCGGGCTGCGGCGCGGGCTGCGCTTTGCAGATTCTTGAGGCCATTTGACATGCACTGAAGAGTATGTTAGTAGGTGTTCTTAACAGAGTGATAAAGATGACAACGAACCTTGGCTTCGACTACGTTCCACTTCTCGCCTGTTCGAGCTGCGAGACCACTCCAGATCTCCTTTCTCATAGCCATGTACTCCTTAGCCAGACGCTGAAGCTTGAGATTGTCCCAATCATCAGCACCCTTGCGTTCCAGCAATCGCTCATGACGCTTGCGGCAGGCATTGGGAGTCTTGGAGGGAAAGTAGTTCGATTGGATCTGCTGCCAGTTCAGACCTTGCATCCTCGCAGTGAGGAGTTGCTGGTCATCTGCAGCTCCCCAGGCACCCGAGCTGGGTCTAGTCTGAACAGGGGCAGGGACAGAAACAGGCGGCGCTGAGGTTGTAGCGTAGGATTCGTATGTGTGTTGTTGAGGTTGTGACTGAAGAGGCATAGAAGAAGAAGGAGTGGTTCCCATGCCGTAGTAGTTGGGCATGGTCATGCGCTGCTGGTTGTACATAGGGGACGGGGCCAGAGAGACGGGGATGCCCGCGTTGTAGCGGTTCTGAGATGAGCTCGTAGCTCGGGAGTGTTTCGGCATCATGGAGAAAGAGTAGTGGGGGTGTAGAAACGAGAAGTGAGGGGATTCACAAGGTGAATCCTGTAACAAGATTACGGATTAAGCGTAGAAAGAGGAATAGGTCCGGGTCAACCGGCCTGGTAATGCTTGATCGGTCTTGAAGATGACGGCCCAAAAGAAAACGGATCCTCGGCCAAGCGAGAAGTCCAAGTGTAGTATAGTAGTAGAGAGAGGGTCAAGGAAAACTAAAGCACGACGGGTCAAGAAGCGACAGATGAGATAGCGCCAAGATAGAACCACAACGAGAGAAGAAAGGAAAGATTGAACCTAGGAAAGATGGAAAAGTGATGTTTTGTCTGAAGAATGGAGAACAGGTCCTTAGAAGGCCGGATATGAAGCAGCTTTAAGGTCTCGAGGAGAGGACAAAGACCAATCTCAAGGTGGGCGGCTCTGGGACTGAAACAAGATCCAGAGACAATGAAACAGCACACTCGTGTCTGAACGAAGCAGTTTCTCATGAATGGGTTGCTGATATTGGCTCAGCAAAGCGGCTGTTTGGAAGAGCCATGGGCGGTTAAGAGAGTGGGCGGTTACAGTCAAGATGGAGATATCTTGGTGGAGAGAGAGGTTCATCCGTACTACCAAGTTTGAGCAAGCGCCCTAAGTCCCAGGGCATGTATGTGCACAAGCAAGAGAAGATGTTTAAGCTAGAAAGCTAAAAGCAGGAACACAGATCTTGAGAACCACCCGATTTGCATATGTGGATGATCCATGAGGGCGCCTGGGGAAATTACAACGGGGTTTCTGCATGGTGTGAGCGCAACACAAGCGTGGGAAGGAAAACAAGGATGCGCGTCATAGTTGTACCGGCAGATGAAACAAAGACACAAGTTGAGTGAGAGCAGAGAGAGAGAGACAGAGAGAGACAGACGATACAAAGGGCTTGGTGTTGAGAAGACTCCAGAAATAAGGTAGTGTGGATATGAAGGGGGCCGTGTAATTGGCCACGGGTGTTGGAGGCGCGCGTTTAAAGTATTAGGCGACGCCAGTAGTGGTTTAGTGTGTCTATTTTGGGAGGTCTGGGGTTGTCTGATTGGGAGATGGATGTACTGCCGCTTGGAGATTGGGAGAGGAAGTACAAGAATGGAACAAGAGCGCTTGGAAGGGTCTTGAAAGAGGTCGCTGGGCGTGGAGAGAGGCAGATGGCATGTTTCAGGTTGTTCTACAGCAGATGACATGACATTGTTGTTTTTCTGCGTGTTGAAGGATGATAAGATAAGATGTTGTTCTGGTCCCTTCACTTCATCCGTGTTAGTCGTTTCCCACGATCATTAGCAGTTTAGCACCGTAGATTCCACTAAGACAGGCGACGCTAGCTCCAGCTAACATTGTTCAAAGCATGCATTCATCTACCTAATAGCAAAGTGAATTCACATAGATCCTCAAACCATGATCTGACGGTTTTCTTTTCTTTCCTTGTCTCACCTTGATTGAACCGATTCGATACTGCCGGGTTGCTGGGGAAATAAAATTGGTGGCTGATTATTTATAGGGGGCAGAATGCTGAAAGTTGTCTCACTCAGTTGGTACCGTAAGGTAGGTAGCAGGCAGCAGGCCTACCTAATGAGGGGGACTTGCATCCATCAACTTGACTCTTCTCCAAAAAAGCTCGCCAGCACAATCGCGAGCGCGCAATGACTTTCGCGACGCGACGGAGTCTTCGCCGCTCGCAGACCATCGACTATGATGAACTCGCCGACACAAAAATTGGGCTTGCCTCGATGCTTCCCTCCACTCAGCCAAAGCGTCGGGGACGACCGCCAAAGTCGTCAATATCCGTGTTAGGCGGAAAGCTTCCTGGCTCCAAAGCGTCGGGGACGACCGCCAAAGTCGTCAATATCCGTGTTAGGCGGAAAGCTTCCTGGCTCCAAACCTCGTGGACGGCCTCGTGGAAGACCTCGTGGACGGCCTCGTGGAAGACCTCTTGGACGGCCTCGTGGACGACCTCGTGGACGACCTCGTAGGCAGCCTCATGGACAGTCTCGTGGACGGCCTCGCATTGCTGCCCCTCACATAATGTCCGACACATCCATC
Source organism: Fusarium pilosicola (assembly GCA_020615335.1). NCBI lineage: Eukaryota > Fungi > Ascomycota > Sordariomycetes > Hypocreales > Nectriaceae > Fusarium > Fusarium pilosicola. The sequence goes on along the minus strand of JAGQDI010000001.1, from coordinate 4,275,194 downwards.
GCATTAAAGCTTCGCTGGCGAATGCGGAAACCGACGATGGGGAAGCGAGTAGGCGATGCCACCCGTACGATATACCTTCTTTCACGCCAGTGGCCATGGGACTTGGTCGCAGGCTTCGTACCAAAGAAATGGGGCATTGAGATTCTGGAGAGTATGAGGAAGCTCTTCTATATTATCCATCGAGTCTTGCCAGCGGATGAGCATCGGAACGACTTTCAGTTTGTCAAGAATTATCTGCGCGAACGCGCAATGAAGCGCGATCAGCGGCGCCCACATTTGAAGAACTGCGATATCGAGGACGCATGCGCTTATTTCGCTGTCGGTGATAATGCCAGACGCGATACTGCACACGCAACAGTGACGGGATTGAGGCGCTCAATCAGCACGGTTGTGCAAGATGACGAGGATGGGTTTTTAGACTTTACAGGCATAGGCATTGACCTTTTTGATGACGAGGATGAGGATGATGAATATGTCGACATTGCTACTCCTGCAAAGCGATCAAGAACACCTTCGTCACCTCCGATGAGCCCGAAGCGAGCACGAACGGCGGAGCCTACCGAGTCACGCCTACAGACCATCACTGACATCATCAACTCATTACGATCATTGCACGCGCAGAAGCAAAAGGAGCTCGAGGCGGTAACCAATTCACTGGACGAGATTGCAGCTTCGATCCAAGCAAAGGAAGCAACCCAAATGAACCACATCAACGCAAAAGTTGACAAATTAACCTCTGACATGAAGGCCTACGAATCAGAACGGGAGAAGATCCTCAAAATTCGAGGTTTCGTGGAACAGCAACACCAAGGCATGATGACGAAAGCAGATCCTTTCCTACAGCCGTACACGTTGCAAATTGAGGAATACGACAGATTGATTGCGCAGGCAAACAATGATGTCTTGGAAGAGCTGGATCGGATGGGGCATGGGGATGGTGGCCTGGAAGATGAGGAGAAGAGGCTGGAAGGACGTGTGAAGGAGGTTCTGGACGAGGTTAGACATTGCAGTGTTGTCGAGACGTTGGTGAGGTTGGGGCCTGGCGGGATGGCCAAGCTGTTGGGGAGACTGGAGGGGAATGGTGTTGAGTTGGTTGAGATGGCGGAGAGTATCATGAATGAGGCTGAGGAATAGCGTAACTCTGTTTATGCTGATCCTGTGCATCTCGTGCTAAGGTTGGTGATACTATGTATGCAATGAATCTTCGCTTATCGCGGCATCTCCAAAAATGCAGCTCTCTTGAGATTCGGTCTGCACAGTATCATAGACACTGTATCGGATATTCCGCACCCCAGCCAACTGAAGCCCGCCCACAAAATACTCCATAACTTGTCTCTTCTCTCCCCCTATTCTCGTCATATTTTGGTGCTTCGCTCAGGCCTCTTTTCTTATCATTCTATCTTTTCTTTTTCTCAGGCCGCTAGTGCCACTCACCAAATGATCGCCAACATCTTCCTCCAATAGCTACAAGCTGGCATCACACTGTACGGCTGGGCATGTCTCGGGAAGCAAATAAAACGCGGACACCAACGCGCTAGCTACCCGCGAATTCATAGTGTAAAGCAGTAGTGTGTATTTTATCAAAACAACCAAGACATTCCTGCTAATCTCGCTATATAGGGTATGATCCGCAAGCCCGGTGTTTTTTGCTAGGCAGTTAATTTTTGCCGGGAAAGTGAAATAAAAAGAGGTAGCTAATTAACCTTTCTATATTAAGGTCTATTTTCTTACTATAAACTTAATAGATTAATAAATAACTAACTTAAGTAGCCTTTATATAAGCTATTAATATATTAAGCCTAGTAAAGAGGGTCTATAAATTACTAAATAAGGGTAAGGTATTAAGTAAAATCCCTGCTTTTTAGTATTTTTTACTAATTTAAATACTAGGTATAAAAGTATATAAATTAGTATAATTATAATTATAATAGCTTTTATTAGGTTAACTAAAAACACTATATATAAGGAATATCTCTTATAACTAGGTCTTTATAATAACTTTATTTAAAAAATTATTATTAATAACTTTAATAATTAATAACTATAGTAATTAGCTATTATTATAACCTTCCTAAATAGCCTTAGCTATTAGTATTACTATTAGCCTTACTATAAGGATAATTTACTTACTTAAGAGCCCTATATTAATATACTTACTAACTTATAAGTATATACCTTATAGTTATTATTAGCCTTAGATATAATATTTAATAACCTATTTTAAATAAAAAGGGTAACTTTTATTAACTTTCTTAGTAATTAAAAAATAATACTAAGGTAGGTAATAGCTAGTATTAATTACTTAAACTAAAGCTTATAATCTTTCTATAAATAATAGTATATAGTAAGCCTTAAAGAAATATAGCCTATTAGTTTAAAGTTAGTTAAAGTAATATATTAATTACCTTCTTTTATCTAATTAACTTTATATAGTATCTATATATAAAATTTATTTAAATATTAAATTAAAAATATATTAGTTTATAAATTAAGCTTAATACTAAATTCTATTAGTTTAATAGTATAATTAGGGCTATAAATAGTATATATATACCTATATTTATTTTTTTTACTTATTAGTAAAGATTTTAATTAAAAAAGTTAATAATTTTTTAAAATATCTTTACTATAATTAACTTTAAGGGATAATTTCTATATATATTTATAGGTACTAAAAAATCTATTAATAATATAATACTAATAAAATATACTTATATTAGTAGGCTTTAAAGTCTTAGTAAGGAGATTTTTCCTTACTAATACTAGCTTTAAGTTAAAAAAGGAATTTTAATTCCCTTTTTATAAGTTTAATATTATCTTTAAGATTAAGGTAATGCTTTAAAAAGACCTATAAATAAAAAGGAATTATATAACCTTTATTATACCTAGCTTTAAATAATTATAAAGTAGGCTTTTAATTAGTATAAAAGAAAGTAAAAGATTATAAAAAATAGTATACCTAAATATTCCTTTAGTAATTAGATTAAGATAATCTATATTATAACTAGTTTATATAATTTTCTTATTTTTAAAGGGAAAGAGCTAGGGCTTAGGTATAAAGAAAAGGTCTTCCTTCTTAAGAAATCTATACTCTTAAGAGAGCTTGCTACTAGGTAAATATAGTTATAATAAGGAGATCTAGAATAAATATAAAATATTTAATTATAAATTAGCTTTAGGCTACTTATTAAGTATATTAAAGCTTCTAAATAACTTTAATATTAAGGAAATTAATAAAGAAAAGGTATTATAAAAGGTAAAGAAAAAGTAATATAAAAGGTAAAGAAAAGAGCTTTATAAAGAGGATTATTAATAAAAAGGCTAATTAAAAGAAGCTATTTTAAGCTTACCTAAGCTTAATTAAGATTATATTATATTTTTAAAGATTTAACCTACTTAGTATTAAAAATACTTTATATTAAAAAATTTTAATTAATTAAAGCCTTTTATTTATATATTAACTAATCCTTTTTAAATAGAAAAATTACCTTATAGTTAAGGCTAAAAGCTATAGCTTAGTATAATATCTTTAAAGCCTTATAATATTATAAAAGCTTTACTTTTTTATACCTTATAATACTATAAAAAGTATACTTTTTTAATTATTAATACTATATATTTTATATTAATAACTTAATAAAAGCTTTTTTATTTCCTTTTATTAAAGGAATTCTAAATTAAAGTATTATTTATATCTAACTATAGTTATTTTATTACCTTTATTATAAAATTAATACTTTAGTCTTTTATAAAAGAGCTTAGTATAGTCCCTAATTACACCCTATAAGTCCTCTGCCTTAACTAGCTATAAAGATATTATATAATTATAAATAAATAACTAACTATTTATAAATAGCTTCTTTAAATTATTAATATTACTATTACTTCCTTTTACTATCTTTTTTTTTTACTTTAAAGGAAAGGAATTACTTTATTTAGTAATATTAGTACTATAACTATCCTTTTTCTTTTACTTATAGTAAGAGTTTATAATAGCCTTAATAAAAAAACAGAAAGTAGCTTATTAACTTTATTATTATTAACTTACTAACTTACTTATATAGGCTACTTCTTATTTGGGACTTTTTTAAAAAGCTTATTATTACTTAGTTTACTAATTACTTTAGCTAGGTAATAATTTTAAACTACCTCTTATTTTAAGCTACTAAAGAAGGCTACTTTCTTTACTATAAGTAGTAGTATTTCTAGTAATAAGTAAAGGTATTATTATTACTAGCTTTTATAATAAACCTTTTTACTAGTTAGTTATTAAAAAGATCTTATATTATATATTAATTATTATATATTTATTAATACTAAGACTATTTTTAATTACCCTTACTACTAACTATAAAAAATACTACTATATATTTACCTTTTATTACTAATTAATAGTTATTTTTCCTTTTTTATAATTTCTATACTCCCTATTATATTAGCTATATCTTAATATATATAATAATTATCCCTTATTACTATAAACTGCAATTTAATTTAATAATAATCCTATTTTATTATTAAAAAAGCTTCCTTAAGGAAGTAATAAATAACTTAAAAACTAGCTTTAATATAGCTTTTTTCTTTAAATTTAACCTTTAATTTTACTTAGCCTTTAGAAAAAAGTGTTACGACCCAACGGGTAGAAGCGCTTACATCACGTGTACCCCACTTCTTTGTCCAATCACCAAGTGGCTCACGCTTCAACCCTGTCAGCACCGTGAGCCTCGCGATGCGGCTCACGATATGGACTCACGACTCACTGCGAGCCCGGCTCACGACACCGTGAGCCACCCAAGTATATATACACATTCATTTAGCATTAGATAGAACTTAGCTCACCAGCTATCAACACATTCATCTGAATAACACTTCTTTACCTCAATAAGCTTCACCCGCACTATTGACTATTAAGAGACGTGACTCAACCAACGTGCTCAGTACAACGCCCTACGCAATCTGCAAACATAAACCTAGTACGGACTAGTTTCCCTGTTTGAAACCCCAACCGTCACAAAAGTCTATAAAGTAAAAGTATTATTTAAAGGTCTAATAGTTACTTATTAACTATAAGGAAAAAAGCTATAATAAAGAAAAAAAGTTAATAAGCTAGTAAACTATATTAATAGTTATACTAATCTTAGCTAGCTTAGCAGGGGGATTATAGTAAAAAGGTAAGGTATTTTATTTAATTATATTATTAAAAGTTAACTTTTAAGCAGAGGAATTATTATTAATTTAAGGGTTAGTTAACTTAGCCTTTTTAGCTATAATTATATTAATTAGGGCAGCTAAAATTACTATTAAAGTTATCCTAAAGGCAGTAAGAGCCCCCTATGGATATAGAATAGCCTTCTTTAGGTATAACCTCTTTAACCTACTTATACAAATATATCTGCTTTACAGCCCGGCGAAAAACACCGGGCTTGCAGATCATACCCATAGCGGGGGCAATCAAACTCACCGTCTAATTGGCTCATTCGAAACTCTGTTACCCCTCTTTAATGCACTGTGTAAGATGTCCAAATTCGACGTGCCATATTACCTCTTTGGGTAATACTTTTAATGGTTTCTGATTTTTGATTGGCGGATGAACAGCCTAACTAAGAGGTATTAAAATATTTGTTCGAGACGAATATAGAGGAGTTTTCCTGCACTGTTTGGGCTTTGGACCTGGTCAGCTGCCTCAAACCCCAGCGTCATGGGAGAATGCCATTGGTGGAGAGGAAGTCTAGAATGCTATATTGACGTCACAGTTAGCCCATGTGATGGTTGCAGTCACTATCACAGCTCTACGGAGTAGACTGCCTCCTTTTGACGCGTCTCGAGAATGGTGGGGTTATATAGAGAGACGGTATAACCCGAGCTAACGTCATGAGTATAAATACTCCATCAACTGGCGATCGAAAATGGCTCCCTAGAGTAAGTCATCTATGATTGCGTCTTCGTCACATGCTGCACAATGTCTAATGTAATGGCCAGTGATTCTTCCCGCCGTCGCCGTATCGGCAGACCCTACGGCAGTAAGGATTCATATGCGCCACGCATCAAGAGAGGACTGACATCAACGTCTGATAACAGAGCACCTCCGGGACCCAAGGCTTTGACAGATGATGAGATCAGACTGAAGCTAGACAAGAAAGATCCTCCCCCAGATCCTCGCTATTCCCTCGCAAGAGAAATCTTGAACCTCACGACGCAGTGGCCATGGGAGTGGACTGAAAACTTCGAGCCCGAGAAGTGGACTGTCGCCATGACGAGGGACCTGCGGGATCTGATCAAGGGGTACCAGGGCAGGTTCAACCTTTACGGCGATAGCTGTAAGAATCTCAAGGTGCTTCTGGTGCGCTCTGCGAGGGAGTGGGATAAGAACAATCCAAAGCTCAGCAGAGATGATCTGAGTAATACTCTCAAGTATTATGGTCTTGAGACCAAGAAAGAAAAGAAGCAACAGCAAGTGTCTGTGCCCTGTGAGAATACCGCCGCGACGCCGATCGTGATTGAGGATACGCCGCCGGAGACACCCCATGCTGTGTCACGGGCTTCTCCGGCGCCGTCTTCCTCATCGGTCGTGTCCAACTACACATCGGCGTCCTCTCCTGTTTCGAGGGCGTCGAGTGTAACGACGGTCACGGCGGATTCTCCAGGGGCAACACGTGCGGAGCCATCATGTCCGACCGTCCACGAAGATCAAGTGGACGAGACGATGCAAGATGACTCCATGTTTGTGGAAACAGTATCAGATTTTCCTGGATACAGGAGCTCCAGCGCTGATAAGGGAGAGGACTGCAAGTCCCCTAAATCAAACCCATCGCCGCAAACTGAAGCCATGGAGTCTGAACCCTCGGTTCAACCTCAACCTGAGGAGCCTTCTGAAACTGTTGAACGGCCTGAAGCTCACGTCAGAGAGTCAGTAGAACCAGAGATGGACATCGACTCTGACGTTGCCGTCCAAGAATCTGTGGCTCAAAACACTACAGAATCAAACTCGAGTTCGGTAAGTAAACGTATCTTTGAAAACTTATAGTCAACACGTGCTTACTCGTCATCATAGCCGCAAGCACAATCAACTCCTTCACCCCTATCAACTCCAGAGGACATCATCAAAAGTCTAGAACTTCTAGAACTCCAAGAAAAATCAGAAGGGGAAAAACTCACATCCCTCCTCACAACCTCAAAAACCAAAGTCCAAGCCACAGAATCAGCCATGGCAGCTTCACAAGGCTCCGACAGAAAATTCCGAGCCCTATGTGAAAACCTAAAGATGTTCCAGGCAAGAAGGGCAGAAATCATCGACGGCCTAGCCTTTCTCAAAGAAAATTTAGAACGACGCGGTGTACACCCAGAGTCGGATGAATACAGACAAACTCTGCTTCATAACAACTCAAGACTGCAGCACTGCGAGACTACAATACGCAATGTGCAGAAAGAAGCCGAGGAGGAATTTCAAAAGGCGACGCTTAGGGAGATTGAGATGAGGGGGCAGCTTGAGAAGGAGTATGCTGAGTTTGAGCAGCTGCAGGATAAGGAGAGGGGAATCTGTCGCAATGTGCAGTATTACAGCTTTATAGCCTCGCTGTTGAGGCTGGGGCCCCTGAGACTGGATAGCTTGTTGTATAAGCTGCGGTACAGTGGTGTTGATATGGTTGGTGAAGTCAACAAGGTAAGTTGTTTTGTGCCAAGAGATGAACGGTTTAACTAACTGGGATTATAGAACTCTCCGGATGCCGTGCTGGATCACGCCATGACGACCTGATTGTATTATAGTCAGATAATCTGACAATCATGAAAAACATGTAGCGTGTATGGGAGCGTGTATTGTGTTAATGTACTGGGACTTTCTCTTCTATGGGTATGGTCAGGGGTTTGTGTCTGTTTGGGTGGTGTTACTAAATGGAGCCAGCGTTGCAAGACCTCATTGCTGAAGAGCCGCTGATACCACACGTGTTTTTGAAAATACAATTCTTAATTTCTGTTTCTTCTCAAATTACTGAGCGTACGCGCGTTGAACTATGAAGTATTTACAATCGTTGGTGGTCTAACAAGTGAACAATTCAGCTACCTGCGCCATTGGGCATCTTACCTTAAAAACTATTTGGTCCTTCTTTTATACACAATCAAAGCTGTTGCTGCACCTGACGACAGATGGACTTGCTGGTGTTGTAAATGGGTTAAGGACCAAGTCTTATGAGGTTGACGATGTTTCATGACGGCTATGAAAGGGGTGGCGTTGGGTAAATTGACAGGTTGAAACGTGTTTCAGACAGTACAGAGAATTACGGGGCAATTGACGCTATTTCTTACGGTCCTGTGGCTCAAATCGATTCAACAACAAAGACTAGAGGGCTTACGGTCACAGAACATCATGAACTTTTGTGATTAGGCAATTGGGTGTTACTCCGAGGTTTGTATAAGCAATATTCCACTTTCTATAACTTTGTCTCCAAAGAGCCCACCGTTAGCTGGGCTGTTGAAGAATTGGTTAGGTCTGGGTCGCCAGCGGCCCTAGGGTAGGCATCAACTCCAATGACTCCGCCAAGACAACAAAACACCATCTCCAAAAAGCAGACCAATTAATCGCATCGCATCCCAGTCTTGTTCAACTGCAATGATAAGGCTGACCAGATACTGTAACACCCCTCGCCTGCCTAAACTCCACTTGGAGGCAGCTTGTGATGTTCTGAAGTGGGGTACCCATAGAAAAACAACCCCCTACTGTTGCGATCAGCGAGGATCCAATGCAAGTTACGGAATGGCTTTGATGGTACTGTAAAAAGAGGCAAACCGTGGGCCGCTGTTCTCGCTGTAGGGACAGTTAGTGGTGAGGCACAGCGGCTGTTGATGCAGGTCCGTTGGTCAGCTGCATTAACGGTTGCCTCTTTGGATGGAACGGCAAAGGGTGACAGAAACCCAAGTCTAGAGGAGTCAAGACGTTTATATAACTCAGACAAGTATTTATATGAGATGAGCAAAATCGGGTAAAGGTAGACTGAGAAGAGGGCATCTTTCCATTATCTACCTTTTAATTGAGAACTCTTAAGCAATTACCCTAAACTTGTAAGAGCTCGACAAGCCTCAAGGTAGACCAGCGATTTCTTTTGTCACTTCAGGGGTCGGTCAATTGGCCGTGATGCATTGCCTTATGCAGGTGAGACTTGTTGGCCAACGCCTACGTCAAAAGAGGCAGTGAATAAAATGCGCCGAGCATCAAGTGAGTAAGTGAGTGAATGAATGACGAAAAAGGCAACCAGAGTAAATATATAACCACCCTCTTGTCCTCTCTCGACCTCAACCCTTCCCCAGCATCATCCATCATGGCCGCCAACACCAACACCACATCCACCAGCACAAAGAGCATCCTCGCCCTAGGCTCAGTCAGCAGCCTAGTAGAATCCCTCTTCCCCGGCGGCACAAGCCTCCCGTCCGTCGCATTCCTTCTCTACCTCACACCCTATCTCTTCCAAGCCGTTGGCAGCGCCGCAAAGTCGCAGTTCATCTCGAGTGTCGAGATTAAAGCGCACGATGAGATCTTCAATTATGTCATGAGCTGGGTTGCGAGGCATAAGCTCTCGCGCAATAACCATCGCCTTCTTGCGTCGAGCACCCTCGATCATGAGCCCTTTTCGCTGATCCCGTCGCCGAGTAATCAGGGTGATGGGGATGACGATGTGGATGATGTTGATCCGACTGCGAGTCTTGATGAATTGAGGTCCAAGATCTCACTGTACAATGCGAGACCTTTGCATTGGACACCCTCTGTGGGCACGCATTTCTTTATGCATGACAATCGCCTCATCTCCTTCACAAGATCCGTTGAAAGCCAGGAATCGTCCCCCTTCTCACGACGCCCTGAGAAGATTGAGCTTTCATGCGTCGGTCGCAACGCCGATGTGCTCAAGCGCATTATCTACAACGCGCGCATCGAATACCTCGAGAAACAACGAGGCCACACAAGCATCTATCGAGCAGTCAAGTCATTTGGAGACGAACTCTCTTGGACAAAGTGTATGTCCAAGCCAACACGGCCCATGTCGACTATTGCGCTCGACGAGGCCATCAAGCAGAGCCTCATCAAGGATCTTTCGCGGTACTTGAACCCTCGCACTAAGAATTGGTACGCCACGAGGGGTATTCCCTACCGACGAGGCTATCTCTTCTCAGGCCCGCCAGGCACAGGAAAGACGAGTTTGACGCTTGCTGCTGCTGGTTTGATGGGCCTCAACATCTATATGATCAGTCTCAGCTCGCCTAACCTCTCGGAAGACAGTCTTGCAACGCTCTTCCGCGATTTACCTAGGACCTGTCTTGTTTTGTTGGAGGATATTGATGCAGCGGGTCTGACGAACAAGCGCAAGAAGCAGGAGACCCAAGCGAACAACGGGCCACCGAAGCCAATGCGCGAACCTATCTCTTTGTCAGGCCTACTCAACGTTATTGACGGTGTAGGCGCACAGGAAGGTCGCGTCCTAGTCATGACATCAAATCACACCGAAAACATCGACCCAGCCTTGTTGCGCCCCGGAAGAGTCGACTTCTCCGTTGAGTTCGGCCTCGCTTCGTCTGAAACGATCACCCAGCTGTTCAGACTAATGTACGGAACCTCCCACGACGAGGTTGGGTCAATTGAACATGCTGCGACGACGGAACCTTCGGAGAAGTCTGTGGATACAACAAAGTCCGTAGCTGCGTTGGCGGAGGAATTTACAAGGCTAGTTCCCTCGCTGGTGTTTAGTCCGGCGGCCATCCAGGGGTATCTGCTCATGCACGAGGATCCGATTGGGGCTGTTGATGCTGCCGGAAGGTGGGTTGAGGAGCAACAGAAGCTAATGGAGAAGGCTAAGAATGATGTTGTTGAGGCTGAGAGTGAAGGAGACAAGAAGGGGAGCCTTGTGAATGGTGCGGAGGAGTCCAAGGGAGAGGAGAAATAAGACTTTCGATGTAAGCTTCTGGCCTAAGTTTGGATGACCTTCATTGAAGTCCAGTAAAATTAGGATAAGTTTAGTACACGACCATACGTACATAGCGAAAAGATCATGAATTGACTTCTATTGTTCTATATCCAAATTCTTCTATCTATCGGAGTCTACAGCTTCCAGCGCAGCAGAGTAAACGAGTGCTTGGGGAACGTAAACAAGCCCTCGCCATTCCACTTGGACTCCTTAATGCCAACCTCCTCCTTCTCAGCAGTGTTGACAACCTTGACGTCCTTTCCACTAACAGTATGAACCTCCACCTCCTTACCACCCGTCAACCCTCTCAACTCCGTCTCAAAGTCCTTCTCCTCGTGGATATTCACAACAGCAAGGTTGACCACACCATCCTTATCAAGCGCAGCACTAACATCCAACCACGGCGTCTCAATAGCACCGCGAATCCACTCAGGCTGCGTCGGGCCCTGATACTCTCCAGCACGAACATTCACAGCGATTGTAGAACCGCGCATGTACTTGCTGTAGAGGAGTAAAGACCACCAGGTCGGTTGCTTGAGGAGTCCATCCTTTGTGGTCATGAGGGGAGAAATGACGTTTACGCTTTGGGCGATGTTGGCCATGCCCATGTGCTTGGATTGGCGGACAAAGACGTTCAGCCAGATTGCGACGGCGAGGGCGTCGGAGAGGTTGTATTTCTCTTCGGCGCCTTCTTCGCCGGGGGCGCGGACGGGATCCCATACGTTCCATTCGTCAAAGCAGATCTTTTGACGGCGGACGGAGGGGGGACTTTGTTCTCGATGCGAGCGAGATCAATGAGGCCGGCTGTGATCTCGATAGCACGCTCAGCAGAACGAGGGGCTGCACGATCAGCATCTTGATTACCTAAACATAAAGATGAGAACTTACCGGTGGCGTTCTTGTAGTGATCCTCACTAGCAGTGTAAATGTGAATGCTGTGCTGATCAATAAGACTAGCAGTGGTGCTTCCGCCCAGGCCGTGAATGTCAAACTTGATACATTCCTTGATGACATATGCGTCCCAAGAGCTGTGGCCTGTTTCACCACAGAGAATGAGTTCCACGTTGGGGTCGAGGAGCTTGATGGCTTTGGCCCATTGGTAGGCTTTCTTGGCGTAGTCTTCCTTTGTCATCTGGCCGACTTGCCAGGGACCGTACATTTCGTTTCCGAGGGCCCAGTATTTTACCTGGGAATGTTAGTGATCAGACAGAAGAGGATCGGAGAGGGATGGGGTACGTTGTAGGGCTTCTCGCGGCCGTTTTGACGACGGAGGTTGGCGTAGTATGTTGGCCTGTCGGAGTTGCAGTACTCAACCCATGCGAGAGCTAACAGAGTCAGTATTTGGTGTTGAGAGGTTATGGTGAGACTGACCTTCATCGAGAGTACCTAAACTCAGTTAGTAGCTATTTCTTTGAGAGGAATACGAGACTTACCAGTTCCAAAGTTGAGAGCAAAGTAAGGTTCCGTGCCTACGACCTCACACCACTTGAGAAACTCATCCGTACCAAACTCATTGGTCTCTGTACCAATCCACGCAAGTTCAGGTCTACCCCATCAGCCTCTAACTCAATTTCTCATACAAGAGGCACTCACCGAGCAGGTCTCTTCTCCCTAGGCCCAACACCATCAAGCCAATGATACGTAGCAACAAAGTTACCACCAGGATATCTCACAACAGGACAGTTGAGCTCCTTGAAGGCCTCAATGACATCTTTTCGGAAACCATTCTCGTCCGACAAGGGATTTCCGGGGTCGTAGATGCCACCGTAGATGCAACGACCCATGTGCCTGTAATACGTACGTCAGGGTGTGATTTCATCAGCTGAGGGTGAGGCTGGGACTTACTCTGTGAAACCGCCATAGATGTTATCCTCGATCTTGGAGATGATAGCACTGGGGTCTACCGAGATGGAGGGACGCTCATCGTCAGCAATGCGAGTAAACGTAGCCATTCTGAACCTTTGTCTACAAGAACAACTCGACGGTGTTTTTGACAGAGCAGAGAAGAGAGAAGTCAACCAATTTATGCCTGATCCTCCAACGCCATCTCCATACTAACGGTCAAGTACGGCGAACCCCTCACCTTGGACAATACCATCAGGCGCAACATGTCACCGCGCTTGTTTAAACCCTGTATAAGCCGTTTCTTAACCCACCTTTCCACTCGTCCCATTGGCGCGCTTGTCCTCCTCCGCAGCACGAGACCCGTGGACTCTATTCTCGGCCGGGAGATCCAAGTCCGGAAGTCTTCTCCACTGCTAGAGGCTGCTGTAAGTCAGTCGTAAACTTTGCGCACCAGTCATAGAAACCAAGCCGGTACGCGTAGCGGTACAGAGCCGCACTTTGTGTGCGCTCCAATCGGAAGGGATCGCAGGGCTTGATAATCTCCGCGTTGACAGGTCAAAGACGTGAACCTCGCTCCTCGTCAAATCCCCATGGGCAATTTCTCCCGCAGTGACCCGCTGTAGACCCCCATATTTTCCCAACTAGAGTTATCTCACCCCATGGAGAAAAACATGTCGTACCTAACTCAAACTTGCTTTGGGCCTCGATGATCCTTTTTCTAAAGTTCCTCTTGACGCTCGGGTGCTCGGAACGGCCCCTTGCAATGGATACCTGTAGAATAACATGTATAAATACACCCACTAAACCACCAGATCCTCCCTCAGTTCAGTAAATAAAACCACCATCATCGACATCATGGCTCTTCCACCAAAGTGGTATCAGTTCCTCGTTTCTGTGTTTGCCTCTCTTGGCTCTCTTCTCTATGGTTATGATCTCGGTGTAATTGCCGAGGTCATTGCCTCTGGGAACTTCAAGAGCAAGTTTGGCGATGATCCCAATGCCACGTACGTTAACCTCATTCTTATGTGTTGAGTTAAGCTAATGAGTGAGTCCAGTGGTGCTGTTGTGTCTGTATTCACGGGCGGTGCTTTCTTTGGTGCCATGTTCGCTGGTTATGCTGGTGATCGCCTCGGAAGAAAATGGACAATCATGATCGGTGCTTTGATCTTTATTCTGGGTGGTAGTCTCCAGACTGCTGCTGATCACATCAACTACCTCTACGCGGGCCGTTGTCTCGCTGGTCTGGGGTATGTCCCCTCAGAGCCCCCATTTGATCACAACTAACAAAGTCAGTGTCGGGTTTCTCGTCATGATCGTGCCCGTCTACCAAGGAGAGCTCTGCCACCCTGACATCCGCGGCCGTGTGACAGCCCTCCAGCAATTCATGCTCGGCGTCGGCGCCCTCGTCGCTACAGCCATCGGCTACGGAACATACACCAGCATCGGCGACGACAACTCAGGCCAATGGCGTATCCCCCTTGGTATCCAGAACCTGCCCGCCGTGATTCTCGCCGCTCTGATTCTCTTCTTCCCTGAGTCTCCTCGTTGGTTGATTGACCACGGCCGTGCTGATGAGGGTCTTCAAACACTCGCCAAACTTCACGCGCATGGCGATATCAACGATACTTGGGTAAGGGCTGAGTTTGATCAGATCCAGGAACGTCTTGCGATGGAACATGAGGCTTCTGCCAAGAGCTACAGTGAACTCTTCACTGATAGGTCGTGCTTTCGACGGCTGTGGCTTGCTATCTCTGTGCAAGTCGCTGCGCAAATGACTGGTGTTAGTGCTATTCAGTACTATTCTGTTGAAATCTACGCCAAGATCGGAATCAAGGGTGACGAGACCCTTCGATACCAGATGATCTCCTCCGTCATCGCCCTGGTCGCTCAATTCATCTGCATGCTCGTCATTGACAGAACTGGACGTCGCTGGCCTTTAATCGGCGGCAACATCCTCAACTGCATCACCTTCATCATCGCCACTGTTCTTCTAGCTAGTTTCCCTCCTGGATCCGAGAACACTGGTGGTGGTGCAGCTGGATGGGGCTTCATCGTCGTCACATGGATCTACAACTTCTCTTTCAGTGCTACATGCGGTCCCTTGTCCTGGATCATCCCCGCCGAGATCTTTGACATGAAGACCCGTGCTAAGGGCGTGTCACTGGCTACTATGATGTCTTTTGCTTTCAACACCATGATCGGCCAGACTACCTCTGTCGCTCTTGATGACAAGCACGGCATTGGCTGGAGATGGTATATCCTCTTCATTGTAAGTTCCTCTACACCCTCTCACTAGTAATGCATGCTGACAATTCAGGTCTGTAACTTTACCAACGCCGTGTACTTCTGGGCTATCCTCCCCGAGACCGCCAATCGACCCCTTGAGGAGATGCGATATCTCTTTACCGAGGCCCCCTTGTTCGTTCCTCTCATGGATACGGCCAAGTTTGCCGCTGGCCAGGACCTCGAGCGTCGTGTTGAGAAGGCTGAGCAGACGCAGGAGCTTGAGCACCAGGAGTAGAGAATCATTAGACCGAGATCTCGTAGTATATGGCCCTACCATAAAGTTACTAAATAGATAATCCATGGCTTAACGTACCGTATCAACTTGCCTGTTATTGTGCTTAGTGGCGGTCCCATCAGGAATCAGCTTCATGCCATTGAAATATTGTTTGTTCATTCATTCATTTCTGACTCAGTCCCTTGCTATATACCAACTATCGATTCAAACTGTCAGAGAAATCTCGTAGTCCATTACTCCAACATCCCAGGAAAACGCCGATAAAATTCCTAACCCGCAAGTAGCTCATTAGCAAACTCCCCAACCCTCTCCCTCAACTGATCCAAAACCCCTTCCTCCACCCAAAAATGTCCCGCCGTCTCAATCTCCGTCCCTTTAAACTGAGATCCCATCTTCCCCTCCATCTTCGCCTTCCAGCTTCTAAACTTCCCCACAGGTGCAAAGCCATCCTCATCTCCAAAGATCACCAGTGACGGGTTCCTAACCAGCTTTTCTTCAGCCGCTACATCCTGCGGATCTTTGTTTTTCACCAATGCTGACGGAAGAAGTGACATGGTCGCCAGATGCGTGACCACGCCTTGGGGAGGTGAGATCATGAGGTAAGCAGGTCGTGGCATGGTGAGATCCGTAATACGAGGGAGATGCTCTCCCGGCTCAGGCGGTACGACAGTCGTGGGTGGGTTCTGCGAAACGTTCCTCGAATGTCTTCCCGCTCTCGCCTTGGCGATGAAATCGTGAACGCCCTTTCTAAACCTCTCATCATCCAGCGAAAAGCTCCTCCTAGCACTGGAATGACTTCGTCGTGGACTCCCGCTCTCGTCGCCCCCAATTCTTACACCACGCTTACTCCTCCCCCGCGCTGAACCCTCCATCATTGCGGCACGGGCACTCGCAAGTACGATATTCTGCTGCTCAGCAAGATGCGCCGCTCGAAGTCGAACTTCTGCGGCGTCGGAGCCTGCGATGGGTGATATGAATGGTTGGAGAATTGCGTCGAGGGGCGGTATCTGCGTTACGATCATTCCACCGTAGGAATAACCCCCATGAGCAGGATGGGTCGGGGTCGAGGTGCTGAAGTGACAGCTGCATCCAGACTAATCGGTGCTTCTAACCTTGTGGGCGTTGAGGGTTCGCTGTGGAGGGTATTGTCGATATGCGGCCGGAAGGGATCGAGGTCGTGAACGTAGTGCAGAACAAAAGCGACAACTGTGGCATAATCGTCTCGTTCGGGTTTCGCAGTCCATGAAGTCCGTCCCGCAGATCCATGTGCACCTCTACACAATCAGCTCAAGTCCCCCAAGCCTAGCAATCACCTACCGAAAGTTGAAAGTCCCTACCAGAAACCCCTTCCGTAGTAACTGCGCAGCTGCCCCTCCAATAACAGGGTCATCATAGCATCCTCCCATGGGCGCGTAAGGATGAGCAATCACAGCAGCATGTTTCAGCCATGTTGGAGCTTTTGGGTTCGCAGACAGTGAGAGGGGATGGTAGATTCGACAGTCGAGGGTGATACCATCGTGGATGCTGGGGAGGGTTAGTGTGAGTGTTGGTTCTGGAAGCATTTTGGTCGTGTCATGACATGGTGAGCGGGTTCAATTGAGTTCAGAGAAGCAGGAAATGGGAATGATTGCGGATGAGATGCGATCGTGTAAGATAAGCTGGCGTTACGTCAAGAGCTGGCGCACAGACGGGGAAAAAGAGCCGAGATCCGGGATAATCACAAGTAAAAATAGCACGCCTCAACCACGTAGCTTACATTTAAAGATCATAACGGCAGTCAGTTGACATACATAACAAGAAACATACTATTAATGCTCATACATAGGTATCTTCTATATCGAATCTAATCTCATTGAGCCTTCTTCTCTCCCGCATCCTTTGCCCTCTGTCTCCTCCTCTGAATCCACCCTCTAAGCTCATTAATAAGTCCCATAACCAATGGAACACCCACCGGTCCCAACAACGGTAGATACACCGCAATCTTATGCTCATCAGGGAAATACAACTGCCCAACCATGCTCTTCTCGAAAAACGCTCGCTCTGCCTCTTCCTCTGCGATCCTAGCGTGCAAGAGTCCAGAAGGAGCGCCGAGACTGGCGCATGCTTGTTGAAGATGTTCCATTGTTGATGCGACTCCATCGGCGACGCTATGAGGAATTGAGATTGATGGGAGGGCGAGGGATAGACGGGCGAGAGAACCGAGGGTTGAGGAGGCGCGGAGGAGGAGATCTGCTGAACGGATGCGGGAGAGGGTGGATAGTCGTAGTGGGAGGGAACCTGATTGAGGCGTACCCAGGAGTGACAATAAATGTCCGGTGAATGTGAGCATTGGTTGCTTGAGTGTCTCACTGGATACATGCGTCGTTGTCTCGGGGAGTGAAAGCAGGTATACACTGCCCCATTGAGGAAACATCCATGACTGTGACGTCTCTGTCTCCGAATCAAGGCCAATCTTCTGGTCGCCAATGTAGATAACAAAGTTGACAGTCGGAGCGCCTGCAATTGAAGGAGACAAAGGCCATTCAGCAGCATTGATGAAAGATGCTAGGTCCTCCTTACTCAATACCTGCGATTGAGCACCAGGCGTCGCATAAAGCTGAACCTGAGTATCAATTGTAAAGTTGTGAATTGGTCCCAGCACATCAAGCATCGGCTTCATGTATTCCTCAATCGCCTTCTCGATATCCCAAGTACTCGGTGCAGCGCCGGCTGTGAATAGGGAGAAGGTAAGATGGTATGTTGGCGAGTATCGTAGGGATCGTGTAGTTCGCTTTGACAATCTATCGACGACCTCAGGGGTCAATCCTTGAGGTTTCGCATCGGGGGCCGAGGATGTCGATAGGAGGTATGAAATGATGGATTGTTCTTCGGAGAATGTAGATTGTAGCTCGTTTGCGATGTATGTAGCGAGGGCGGAAGACGACGAAGATGCGGAAGGGACTGCGTTAGAGGGGTATGCGATGTTGAGAACAGCCGAGTCGGGATCCAACGTAGCAGAGTTGCTCTCGCCAGGCGCTAGTTGAATCGTGAGGGCGACGTGGGAATCATCATCAGCGGCGGGTGAAGGTGAAGCGCCCCCTTAGGGGCAAGCTGAAGACGCAGATGATGTCCAGAGAAGTCGTTATGGTCGTCAAGAGCATGCTGCGTCAATCGCACAAGATTCTGCGCCTCGTTCTCCTGCAGCGCATCCGCTTTCACAGAGATCTGAAGAGGAAACACAGGACGACAAGCCTACCCCTTCATTAGCAACCCCATATTATCACCCCAGGCTTCTTCTCACCTTTCCCTCAGCCCACTGCATCATCCCATCGAGAGGAAGATTCGCCCGGTAAATCGTAGTAGTCTTCCACCATATCGGCACGCCCAAACACAGCACTATCAACCAAAAGGAGATGACGATACGGGTTCTCCTGTAAATGTCAGATGGCTTCTCTGGGGGCGGAGCGGACGGCGCCGCGGAAGTGTCTTTGACTTCGCCGGGCGCCATTATGCCGTTTTTGATTGAGAAGTTGAGGCGGGGATGGTGAAGAGGCTCTTATCAGAGCTCCCTGTCGATTTGAATCGATGCGTGGAGGGATGGGGAGCTTAGCTACACGACATCACGATATCACGTGAGGTCGGGGAGTCCAAGGCCCGATGCCGATGATCTCCATCTTGGTAGTTCGTTCAACCTCGCAGTTGGACGGACTTGCTCTTCAATTGATCATTATTTCACGTATTGATTACTCTTCTAAAGATTGATTCCTCTTTCATCAGTAATTGGAAGTTTGAAGCCAGCTGCATTCGTTATGCCCAGTGTTGGAACCAAACATTTAACCTCGAGATTCAACCTTTACAACGCTCCAAGCCCCTAACGCTGTCTTTGTGACCCTACCAATCGAACCTAGTTTAGCTTAAACAGAAGAACAAACTCTATTGTTTCATAGCCGTTCTAGTCCTTCTCTTCACTGTAATCGACCGCCTTCAGCGCCGATCCAACACATCAACCCCTGCAAAGGCCGTGCTGACTGCATCTAACAACGGGCGCTATCGTTAACAGATCGCCAGGAACCATGATGTCCCAATCCCATCTTTTACTATGTGCATCCACTGATACCTACCTCAACTTCCCCAGATCCTCCCCGCATCAACTTGCTACGCCTCATTTCCAGCCGAGGCATCACAATACCTGTTTCAAGGTATACAACCTCAATTATAGCAAGGTTGCAGAAATCTAGTTCAAATGGGGCAATTGTCTCGTCGGGGAGTGCCAGCTGAGCCTGCTTGGTGCCCTTGGCGAAAACCGTAGCATTCATGAACCAGCAAACTCAACGCCAAGCAGTTTACAGCGTTTATAGCGTTTATATAAACTCTCGGTCGTCGGTGCTTTAGTGGAGTTGCGCTGTCGTCACCGTCTGTCTTATCGCTATCAGACCATCGACCCACGTACGTCAAACGACTTTGACCCTTTCTTCATCATCAACTCTTTCTTTGACGTAAACAACAATGCCTCGTAAGTAAATATACCAAATTGTAGCTAGAACAGAATCTAACTGCTTAGTCCCTCTTTCAATAACCGCCCCCGCAGTCGCGGCATCGCTAGCATACTTCAACGCCCGATCCTCAACATGGTACGACCTCTTCCTCCTGCGCTGCGTAACCATCGCCGCTTCACGAATGTACTATCGCGAATGGACCGACCGCCTCAATCTATACTACCTCCTCGAAAACATAGCCACCAACTCCTCAACCTCTGATCGCGCATTACTCATATTCGAAGGAAAACGTCTTTCGTATAAAGATGTTTACGAACAGGTGCTGAAGTATGGACAGTGGCTTAAGAACGAGGGTGTCAAGAAAGGAGATATCGTTGCGCTCGACTTCCAGAATTCGGATTCATACATCTTTGTATGGCTTGGTCTTTGGAGCATTGGAGCGAAGCCAGCGTTTCTAAACTACAACCTCTCTGGAGCCTCGCTGGTTCATTGCTTGAAGGCTGCTACGACCAAGTTGTGTATCGTGGATCCCAATGTCGAGGAGAATGTTGGACAAGATGTTCGCGATCAGCTGAAGGACATCCGCTTCATTGTTCATACTCCTGAAGTTGAAGCACAAATCGCTGCGACAGAAGGTGTTCGCGCGCCTGACTCCGATCGATCCGAGAAGAGTCTTTCAAGCATGGCTATTCTCATTTATACCTCTGGTACAACTGGCATGCCCAAAGCAGCCATTGTATCATGGGGCAAGTTGATCGTTGCCGGTTCAATGTCTGAACAACTCCTTGACCGATCAAAAGGCGACATCATGTACTCAGTAAGTTCTCACCCCCTCTTCCGAAACCAAGCTAACCGTCCAGTCAATGCCCCTATATCACTCCTCCGCAACAATCTTTTCCTTTAGCGCAACGCTCCTTTCAGGAAGTACCCAAGCTCTAGGCCGCAAATTCTCAACCAAGACTTTCTGGAATGAAGTCCGCGACTCAGGCGCAACATCCATCCTCTACGTCGGCGAGACTCTGCGGTACTTACTCGCCGCGCCACCACAGCACGATCCTGAAACAGGTGAATGCCTCGACAAGAAGCACAACGTCAAGGTCGCCTTTGGAAACGGATTAAGACCAGATATCTGGAATGAGTTCAAAGAACGGTTCGGCGTCGAAGGAATCTGTGAATTCTACGCTGCCACAGAAGGAACATTTGCAACCTTCAACCTTAGCAAAAACGACTACGCCGCTGGCGCAATTGGTCGCAATGGCTGGGTATACAACCTCATCATGAGCTTCTCCGTCGCTTTGGTAGAAGTTGATTGGGAAACCGATCTCCCCAAGCGCAATCCCGACACAGGGCGCTGCTACAAAGCTCGTACCGGCGAACCAGGCGAAATGCTCTTCCGCCTACCATCAGGAAACCCATTCGGTCGCTTCCAAGGCTACTACAACAATCGCGCAGCGACAGAAGCAAAAGTTCTTCGCGATGTGTTTAATAAAGGCGATACCTGGTTCCGCACAGGCGATGTCGTGAGATGGGATAGCGATGGACGGATTTACTTCCACGATCGTATAGGCGATACATTCCGCTGGAAGGGTGAGAATGTTTCCACCGCTGAAGTCAGCGATGCACTCTGTAAACACCCCTCCGTCAAAGAAGCAAATGTCTACGGCGTATCGCTCCCTCATCATGACGGAAGAGCAGGTTGTGCTGCAATCCATCTATCCTCTGATCCTACGGCAGAGACAATGCAGGACTTAGCTACCCACGTGCGCGCTGAGTTGCCCAAGTTCGCGAGACCGTTGTTCTTGAGAATCATGAGTGAGCTCGGCGGTGGACAGATCACAGGGACTATGAAGCAGCAGAAACATACCCTGCGAGAAGCAGGTGTCGATTCAGCAGGTGATAAGAGTCTTGGAGAGATTTACTGGCTCAAGGGGGAGAGTTATGTACCTTTTACAGAGAAGGATTGGGGAGAGATTCAGGGTGGAAAGGCGAAGTTGTAAGTTGCATATAGACCGGATACCCACTGTATAACTTAGTAGTTAGAGTTCATTAGCATGATTTCATGTATCATTGTATAGAACGGTTCACATGGAAAAGAATTGGAGTGAGATGTTTAACAAATGAACTCATCAGACGTGATGATAATGCCATTTACTATGAAGTGTTATGTCCATCAATGCCTCATATACGCTCCTACAAAATCCACCTCTTCTACAGATCATGACTGGTTTCATTACATGTCACAATATTTTCGCCGAGTCCATCCCTAGCCCGCTTCATAAATCGCCCTAATCAGTTCATGATCCTGCTATGCCCAGACCAACACGCTGCTGGCCTTGTGCGCTTGTGTAGCTTGGTCCCATGCCGTTTCCACCGGCTGCTGTGCCTGTTCGTTCTCTCATCCTCCTGCCCTCCATCAAGCCTCGAAGACCTCGCTTCTGTAGGCCAATTACACTGCTAAGTTCACCATTCCACACAAAGTTGTCGCGTTCACTGCCACCAATCTCCGAGGAACTCCACTCCGATCCGCTCTGGCTTGTTGTAGCAGATAGCTCATCGCTGGAGGGTCGGCTCAGTTGTTGCACATTGGTGTTGAGCGTCAGGCCCTCAGTACGATTCTGAAGATCCGATGAGAAACTGTCGCCAGGAGTATGTCCCAGAGAAAAGTCGGAAGTGGCAGTAGGCGAGCCCACAGGATCAAGAGTTCCAACAAAGAAATTAGGGTTGAGAGATCCATCAATGCCTCGGCCACCACCAGCTGCCATGGCTGTAGCATTGAATACAGCTGCAGCGTTGCGACTGTCGAGCAAGGCGTGAAGTCGCTCGACTACAGCCTCCAATAGTCCGTCAATACGGTACGGCCGGGCGATCTGGAGTAGCGAGCAAAGAATTTGCGGGGTGCAAAGAGGAGATGTCGGAGGCGGGAGAGAGCTCGTGTAGAGGAAATGAAGCAGCGCCTGGATCGTAAGATATGTGTGTGGGAGGTAAAGACATCTCGGTCTTGAGTTTGGTGGTAGTGAGTGAGGCGTAGGCGCTGCATTGATGTTCGTCGGGTTGGCCTCATGGCTCATGGCGCCTGTGGTAAAACTTGATGCTGCGGTGCTTGAAGGAGCACCAGAAGAGCTCAGTGATGAACCAACAGTGCTAATCATGGACGATGAGCTATCTGCCACCCTCGAGTTCGGTGTGATGGTGATAGCCGACGCGCGTAAGGGGTTGCTTGAGAGACCGGATCTAAGGGTCACGGCATCGCTGCCATCCTGTGTCGCCGTCCCCTCCCGTAGAAGTTGCACGAAGTAAGGCCCCCATCGTCGTCCAACGATTCTCGAGTTGACTGGAATACGCTCGCCCCCAATGCACAGAATATCCATATCGGCAAGTTCACGCATGGCGAATGACTTCTCGCCAAGCTCCTCGCTCGCCCTTGAGTGGTATCGTCCGCCCGCTGTGTATCCTGCTTTGCGCGCCAAACTCAGGCCAGGCCCAGCATAAGGGCTGCTAGCTGAGATGAAACCTGAAAGCGGACTTGTCTTGCGGGGGTTATCGTAAAAGCCAAATGCTTCCAACTCGACCATGCACACATTGGAAAAGTTGATACGTCGATGATTATAGTCATCGACGAGACTCCTTTCCTGTTGCCCAAGATCACAAATGTGTTTCGGCGGTTCCATAAAACTCCGCGATTCCAACTGCCCTGGCTGAACACACTTCCTCCGGCATCGATACGGCTCCATGTCAAAGTTCGTAGATCCAGAGCCCAGAGCGCATACTCTTGTCGAGATGAGGTGAGGTATGTGCCACTGACAACGAAATGGGTATCGATAACACCGCCGTTCGGGAATCGCAATCCTGGTGGTGAATAGTTGCCTGACATTGGCCTTTCCGTGAGAGTACCATCTGGTGCCCGGATCTGCAGCTCGAGCTTAACGTCCAAGAAGTTATAGTTACAGTATATCAACATCGAAGCACCCGGTTCACGAGCTTCTTGGCTGATACCTCCATCATGGCGTTGCATACCGTTCGACTGTCGTCGACCGAGTTTAGAAGCCACTGAAGGTGAAAGAGGGGCAGTCACACTCCTATATGCGCCCCAGCTTCTGTCCAGAGGCTGTGTTGAGGTCCATTTCAGGCTTCGCAAGTTGAAGACGCTGATCTGCTCAATGTAGTTGTTCCTGCCATCCTGCCCACCAACAATGACCATCTCTGCACCACCTGAGCCATCAATATTAATGCCGATTCGGCCCTCATTAGGGTTGCCAGTCGAAGGATTATGTTGTAGAGCAGAAAGAGGAGCGCGGTGCGAAGAAAAGGTGGCAGATGAAGGAAGAATACAGGCGCAATGAGCGTAGCGGCCCTGGGGAGGGTCTTGTGTCGGAATAAAGGTCCAGGCTCTAGTGTTTACGTCGTAGATGTAGATATCAGACATGACAGTGATTTCGGGTTGCTGTTGGTCGCCACCAGGAGGCTGGTTAGGGGCAGGTGACATGCCACCGTAACAAACCATCTTGGTGTCACCCAAAGCGCACATGGAGTGGAAGTATCGAGGTGGTGGAACATCGCCTGTTGTTTCCAGCTTGGTCCAGTGTCGACGAATCAGATCCAACTCGTACATATCCGATGTCAGAGGAGCAGGTCGACTTCTAGACAGGATCCGGCCTCCAAACACATAGAGCTTGTCGCCCAGGATGGTAGTTGTAGCTCCGACTAGGGCGTGGGGCTCACGTCCAGTCGTTCGGTGAACATTGCACATTAAGCCAGACAAATGTGTTGAAGGGCCATTGGAAGGCCCGCCTACAGGGGTTGCCCGCTGAGCGACATTGGGCGATGGACCAGCAGAAGCTGATCCAGCACCTCTGGGTTTCAGGCCGTCGCTTTGCTCTTGCGAGTCATATCTGGAGGCACTCGACACACTGCTCATGCTATTATTGGCTTCGTGGGCGCCATATGGGTGCTGCGGTGGCGCAGAGGTCGACTCCATGGTGCTTGATCGGCTATCAAAGAAGCTTTCTGTCTTCGGGGGCGGTGTCGGTAGGGGTGAGGTGGAAGGTGACGGATCGAAGAACTTCGGTGAAGGAATCTGCCCCTCTGGCACACTAGGTAGGTTGGGGGAGGTCGAATCTTGGGGATGTATAGATTCTTGATACGGCGGCGACCGCGGTAGAGGCTTCGACAGACTATACTGAAGGGTCAAGTTTCGAGCATGCTGAGGAGGTGCTTCGCTTGCGGGGGTGCACTCGAGGTGGAGGAATGAGCGGAGTGTAGACTTCCGGATGAGCTCTTTAAGTGCAACCGTGAAGGACTTCTCGAGAGCTTGACTGAAGGTAGCTTTCTAATTCCTCGATAAACGCCAGCAAGAAGATCGGGGGTATATCGGCCGGTCGGCTTTTCGTCGCTAACGAGATCGGGGAAACGAGAAGGAGGTTCGTCGCCTGCTGAATCCTGACGGATTGTTAGTTCTGGAGAATCAACCATGATGCTTTGCTTGAGGATCGTGAATAGCGAAACATGAGGCGATTGAGTGCAACAGTTTGCGATGGGCGGGGAGGAGTAAAGGAGCTTGAATAAAGGGCTGACCAAATAGGAAGTAGAAGCAGCAGCAGCAGCAGCAGCAGCAGCAGCAGTCGAGGACCCAGGCCACAGGCAACGGGAGCCAAGGCAATGGAAACGCCCGAGACGTTGCGCTGGAGATCGTGAGTTCGATCCGGTGAGAAGAGAACAGGGGCGTCACCGCCAAAGACTGGGTCCCGAGGTCACTTCACGACAGGGCCAGGCCAGATGGACAGGGCCAGCGAGGGGATTGCGAGGAGCCGGCGCTGATCAGAAAACGTGGAAGGACTGAAGCGTTCGTCAAGGTCACGTCAACGAGATACAAGGAGCACTAAACGAGGAGAGTAGCGGGCGGGCGGATAGAGTCGTGGCGGTTGTTGGTCGCGGGGGAAGAGGCTCCGTCTGGAGACAGGACCGAGATGGTCAACCAAAGGAGGATAAGAACGACAGGGACGGGGCGGGACGGACACGACAGGACAGGACAAGGGCAGGGCCACGCGGTGGAGGCCAGAGAAGACGAAAAGGCCAAGGGACAGAGGAGGAGACGATGGCGTACGTACAGTAGATGCTGGAAAGCCAAGGCTAGGTAGGTCGTTAATTTCGTGTGAGTCGCAAGGAGAGAGAAAACTGGTGATGTACGGATAGGGAAGCGGTAGGGTTCAGGAGGTTGGAGAAACAGAACGGTCCAGTCCAGAATCAGAAGCCGTAAACGTAACCGTAACCGTAACCAAGTCACCTGCAGATATGCAATGCAGGGCGAGCAGTGAGTGGCACGCACCACGCACGGCACAGTATGTATGGTCTCCGTCCCGTCTTTCTTTTTTCTCCCCTTCTCCTTTGTGACTGGGCCGACATATGCCAGGGACAAAGGCCCTGAAGTCGTTGATGAAGGGGATTGAACCAATGCAGTGTCAAGGTCCAGGTGGAAAGACTGGAGTTGACAAGGGGACGTCCATTTGGCAGTCGAGTGCACGGACACCAAAAGTTAAGGAGAGGGGTTCAGAAAGATAGTGAGCGGCCAGCCTATGGAGTGATTGATGTGACGCTGCGAATAGAGCGCAGCATATAATACTTGGCAGATATGCATATTCTGTTTCGTATCTTTTGACTGTATGCACGCAGTGTTTCTATGTGTGTTTGATGCTCAATTCCTGCATCTGCAGCCTCTGCAATGGATGGATATCTCCTCGTAATGGTCCCCTACCTACAAAATGGATAAATGGGGCTGTCGACAGACAGTTGTCAATGGAACTTAGGCCAAAGTTTATTAGCTCCTGGAGTCCTGGCACAGGCTTGGTTTCGGATACAGGGGACACGACAAAGCTTCTGGAACCGAATCCTTGAGAATGAGATCGACTATGACGACAAAGGGGGTTTGATGGGGATGTTTCAGATAGACCACGTTGAAAAAACTCCCGCGGAGATATTTCATTTTTTCCATGCGGGAGATTCCGTCTCGTTCGCTTTCTGTGACTGTTGATAGATACCTTACATATTCAGGAGTCGAGGTAACATGACATTCTGCTCAAGCGCTTCGAGTTGGGACGAACCAACCAATGATACCCTCCATTCCAGCGACTGCATAATCGACCCAACTGCGGCACATTTGCAAGCGAATCGCCCAACACAACCCTCCCCTCCCCTCCCGTCCTCCACTGCCCTGGGCCCTTACCTTAGGTTTGCTGACTGAGCACTAATGGAGACGGGACATAAACACAAACACGCGGCTCAGGGGGAAGAACTGGGATCGACATAATGAATGCCTGGTAATAATAACAGGCTCTTTTTATTACTATAGCTCCAGGTCCTATAGAAACGGCTTGTCACCGCTTCGTCCTTAATGTTAAAAAATCATCGTAAAGGTGAATTATCGTCAAGGGTCAGTTCTGAACCATCACCTCGGTCCCAAGGTTCTAACCGCGTTCATGGACGGGGCCCCTAAAAAATAACTGACAGCGCCTAGAAGGCTAGTGGAAGGAGCTGGGCTTTTTAGCGACATGGGGTCCCCTGTTTGAACCCAGATAGCTGGGTTCGTGAAATGGATGTCATCACCAACCAACCAACCAACCAACCAACCAACCAACATGGGCAAGGAGACAACTTGTCTACTCAAGCTACTGTAGCTTGTTCATAAATTGCCAATTGCGCATAAAACCGATGGATGAATCATTATTATTTGGTTACTCCGAATTCGAAACCACAGTGAGATTCTGTGCCTAAGATCCCTCCAGGATTCACTTCCCTCTATCGTTAGACGGACCGAAGCAAAAACCACAAGGCTTTCTTCAAAGCTGAGTTTATTGTCGTCTACGAAGCTTTCCCGATCTATATACCTTACTCTATTTCTACAGTACCATAGTTGGTGTTTCAGCCCCGAGTGATTTCTCCTCTCTCACGGAGCTTCGAGAACGATCATGCGTGCCTTGGATTCGTGCTCAATCAAATCGTTGTGAAGCAATGCACCTGCATACCAACAAGCATTGAATGACCACATCAGGAGCCACAATTGGAACGATTTGAGTTTAATCGACCTGCTCGGGCCGTAGATTCAGATAGACTTGAATGCGGGGATACAAGAGAGCGGCATTCTAACGGCGTCCGTTAAGGCTATTCTGGGCTGGTGACTAGTGATCCACCAGCCATGAAGTCGTTCACAAGCATCGCAAAACCCGCCTCTCCTTACTAACATACCACTAAGATCCGTTTCTTAACTAGTCCATAATTTCCCCTCGATACTGCCTCTTCAGACGACTGGGCTCTTTTCCTCACGTTCAATAAATACATGCCTCGAGATGATGGAGATGATGATACCAATGGTAGATGCAGACGGAACGGCATGTCACCAGCGGGACCTTGACTCAAAGCATTCGAGTCTCCCTGTAGATCGCCATCGCGTTGCCGCCATGGCGGATCTGCCCCATTTCCGAAGTACGTTTTCTTGGTCCGGTCCAAATCTGAATGTCCGGCGATATTGGTCCGGTCAATGGCTGGTCAGCAAACTTGCGACTAGGCACATTCGACAAGAGGGAACTAACTAAGTATTGTTTGCTATGGTAGTGAGTTTCAGTACAATAACCTAGATCCGTAATATGTCTTATGTGACTTGAATGTGGTAGTTGTGGCTGCTTATGCCACGCTATTATGGTCAAGCAAGACGACAAGGATACAACACGAACCGACTCTCATGTTTCTAGGCACGCGATATACAATATCTGGCTAAATTTGGACTAACACACTAGTAGGTAGAAGCGTAAGTTTTCGCCCACTAACGACAGAAGTTCTGCTACTCTGTCTACAATCAATTTGAAGTAACTATCCACGCTCTTGCTATTTTCGACGGATGGACTTATAGCAGATCAGAACGGCTCTTCCGAGCTGCAACTAAGCTCTATAGAATCAATGTTTTGTTTCAGGGTAGTGAATCCTACGCCGATAAAGCAAGAGTTATAGCCATGAACAGGAACTAAGGCCATGGGCCATAATAGGCTTGGCCAGTTGTTGACTGCAGGCTCCTCGAAGGAAGCCTGCTACATAGCCGGGATTTGGTTTGTTTGTTGTATTATATCGTATATTTGACGACATATTTCCTTCGCACGTAGTGCATGCTGTTGAAGTTACTTGGACGATAGACGATCTTCATGCTTTTCGGCGGCTCAACGAAGCTCCGACTTAGCTGTGGCTTTCCCGGTTTATAGTTTCATGCTTGCAGATCAATCTCGAGCTATTATTCACACAATTATTTGTGCCTCGTGCGAGGATGCGATATGAAGTAGCAAACAAGACTGGCTGGGTTGTTGCAGCAAGCATGATATCTGATAGCTACAGGTTAGCTCAGTCCAGACGTAGCAATTAGGCAAACAAGTTCACGAGGCAACTGCATTTATATCCGACACTCTCATCACCAAGAAGGTGATGATGTTTCGATGTTTAGTGGTCGCGATGCTATCCAAGGTACCTACCGTGATGAGTCTTGTAGTTGCCGTGTTATCAAAGTGCATGTTGTCCCACCTTCCAATTACGACACTGGCTCCTGTATAATGTGGTCTCACTCAATTTCAACCCCGCACTCATCATCAACAACATCATCACAAAATGCCCGTATCAAAAGAAATAGTCCAGAATATCCTGAAGGCGATCCCAGCCCGCATTCGCGGTCCAGGTGGTGCTGTCGCCGTCCTCTCAGATGGAGCCCTCGTTGATCAGCGCGTTTGGGGTTACGCCGACTTCAACCGCAGAATTCCGATGACGGATGATACGCTGATTCCCATCTGCTCGATCTCAAAGCAGATGCTCTGTGGATTGGTTGCAGACCTAGAAAAGAACCCCACGCCGAAGTTGGCGGAGAAAGGAGATGTGAAGACGCAGTTTGAGGAGAAGTTGAAAGAGATTCTTCCAGAGCTTGCCAAGACTGGGGAGCTGAAGATTGACCATTTGTGCAACAATCGATCTGGCATTCGCGACTACTGGGCTATCACTTTGCTCTGGGGTGCGAAGCCTGAGGATCCTTACTCGATTGCTGAGCACAATGAGAAGGTGTTGAAGACGATCAAGTCAACGCATTTCACGCCGGGCATGGAGTACTCTTACTGCAACACAAACTTCAACATCGTAGCGCGAGTCGTCGAAGCTACTACCGGGGAGTCGCTCTCAGATCTCCTCAATGCACGCATCTTTGGACCGGCCGGTATGAAGACTGCTCAGCTTGGTGCAGACACGGCGAAACTTCCGTCGCCCTGCGTTGGATACGAAGGCGATGAGGACAGAGGTTATATCCCCGCGGAGAACCGCATCGAATGGGCTGGCGATGCAGGTATCATCGCTTCACTCGGTGACATGATCTCTTACGAGTCGTTCCTCGATCGCAGCCTGTTCGATCCCACTAGCTGGTACCGCGCAATCTTCAAGCCTACGTCTTTCACAGACGGTGTTCCTTCGATATACTCCCAGGGTCTTGGTCACAGTCAGTATGGCAGCGTATCTGGAATTGGTCACGGCGGTGCTCTTCGTGGTTTCAGACTTTATCGAGCTCATGTCCCAGAAGAGCGTCTTTCAGTTGTGGCTATGTTCAATCACGAAGCTGATGCTGCTACACTTGTCGAGGGTATCATCCAGACTACTTTGGCTCTTCAAAAGCCTCCGCCACCTACACTTGTTGATGCATCACCTGCTTGGCCGGGTATCTATCTTGATGAAGGCACTCAACTGGCTGTCACGATCAAGGATGGCAAAAAGGGACAGATCGTGGTTAACTACGCCAACTATGCTGAGCCCGTCAATCTGACGGACCCTGGACGCGGAGAATCTCGAGCAATGGTAGCTGTGGTCGATGGGGACAATCTTCGGATTCATCGTCTGAAGGAGAACAGAGCCCTAAACGCAAAACGCCTCAAGATTGGCGATACACCCGTTGACAACTCGGTTTTCACGGGGGACTTTTACTCCGAAGAAATTGGCTCAACATTCCATTGCGTGGACCAAGGTGGACTCATGTTTGGCACGTTTGAGGGGTTCTTGGGTCGTAGCCCAGCTCAGTTCATGAGATATCTTGGAGGGGATGTCTGGGCGCTTGCAAACCCAAGAGGTATGGATGCAAAGCCACCCGGGGACTGGACGCTTGTCTTTCATCGAGACGAGAAGGGTGATGTTACTGGGGTGACGATTGGATGTTGGTTGGCGAGGAAGATTGAGTTTGCGAAGAAGTGAGCTTGAAACGCCGGGGCAAAAAGATGAAATAGAGTCTTGCGAGTTGTTGATCCTGGCATAGTACAACGAGATAGCGCTTCCGTTCGTGGTAGATACACGAGTTCATACATCTTGGCATTAAGAATAAACTGAAAGAGCTGTAAACGTAACAACGTTCCTTATGCATCGCCTCCAGTTACAGCTTATGGATATCCTGTACGCAGCATAAGCAATTAGGGACAACGGCCTCAAAGCTCAAGATCCAAAGCTTGCACGCCACTTCAAAAGATCCATGCTTGATGAACAATCGCATCCTTGAAATCATGATACTCAGTCGCCGAGGTTATGATGGATTCACAAGCTTGTGTGGACCCTGAAAGCTTGACGCCGGTATCGGTGGCCGATGGCCCGGAACCCCGCGATCAGAAATAACCTCGTCGCATGAGGGCCGTGTCAGCAATAAAGGAGAGTTCTCATGACTTCACACTCATTGCTTCAAGTAGCTTGATCATTTCTTCATTTATTTCATCTCAGAGCTATCACAAATGGCTCAAATCTAGACTAATCTATTCCGGACCGGTCGTTCCATCACAAGATCTCAATCTCATGGCGTACTAATCCCCGTCCATTTGATGCGCTCATCTGCAAAGGTATCATAATATTAAACCGCTTTTCTTCTTTCGCAACTAGGTATTTACTGAGAGGGAAGAACCTTCTCCTTGGCGAGAGGGGTGAATCGGAGGTAAGGCTTGACGATGCGGAACTCGGGGAAGAGGGTCTTGGCCTCCTCGTTCTTGACCGAGGGGTGGACGATGACGTCCTCACCGGGGACCCAGTTGATAGGGGTGGTGATGCGGTACTTGTCACCGGTCTGGAGGGAGTCGATGACGCGGAGGACCTCAGCGGCGTTGCGGCCGGTGGAGGCGGGGTAGGAGAAGATGGTGCGGATGGTCTTCTTGGGGTCGATGATGAAGACGGATCGGATGGTGAAGGCGACGCCCTTCTCATCGACGTTGGTAGCATCCTGCTGGTCGATCCTGAACATTGTCAGCTTGATCCAATTATGATATGTGTGTGTGCGTGCAAAAAGAGACTTACATGTCGTAGAGGAGAGAAACCTGGCGCTGCTTGTCGCCAATGATGGGGAACTCGACGTTGCCGCCGGTAACCTCACCAATATCCTTGATCCATCCCTCGTGGGACTCAATGGTGTTGGCAGAGAGACCAATCAGCTTGACGCCACGCTTGGTGAACTCAGGCTGAAGCTTGGCAAAGGCGCCGAGCTCAGTGGTGCAGACGGGAGTGTAGTCCTCGGGGTGAGAGAAGAGAATGACCCAGTTGTCGCCGATGAACTCGTGGAAGTCAATCTTGCCCTTTGTGGTCTCGGCCTGGAAGTTGGGGGCGATAGAGCCCAGACGAAGGGGAGCGGGAGCAGACATTTTTGTGTAGATTTCTTGTTATGTGATGATGAGAGGAAATATGAAGAGGAGGAGGTGTTTCCTTGGAGGGAGGGGTGGAGAGGGGGGATTATATAGGGAGATGTGGTTTCTTGGGGAGGGAGCTTGGCTTAGCTTAGGTAGGTTGCACCTTGTTGGAGCAGGGCAGACTTGCGTTATTAAGCTGAGATGACGGACGATCTGGGGGCAATTTGAAAACGCCACGAGGGTAGTGATATTTGTGATTGGAAAGCCGAGCTTGGGGGCTCGGATGTTGGTGTTGGCGTTGCAACGGTAACCCCTCAGACACTGAATATTCCATCCCTCATGCACTCTATTCTTAAGTAACTAACACAAACTCACTTCTTTTGACTGTATAATTGTTTAGTTACTCAATAAATCCCGTCATAATATCTCTAACCCTCTTGACGAGGTTCTAAAGGCCCATCATGACAACCCCGCCAAAAACAGAGAAGCATCGCGATACAGATGACAGCACCCCTCACTAAAAGGGTGTCCCCCCTCCACCAGAATCAGCCCCTCACTTGACCCCAGAGGGGCAAGGCTCGGAATTGCGTGCTGTGTGTGTGTGGTGATTGGTTGGGTCTGGCGCATTGTGCCATCGGGCGCGGCAATGCTGCCATCGAGCTGTTCCTGACGCAATTGCTCTCCATGAAGAGGCGATGGGCCGGGGGAGATTGTGGAGGATGAGGTTCGGAAGTCGGGGTTTGTTCTGAAGGATCAGTTTAGCTTTGTTGATTGTGGAACATAGATTAATTCAGTTGCGTATGTTAGAGTATTACAGAAGAGATGGGGTTTACATATTATACAGTATCTTAAAGTGAAGTTTCTTCATTGATTGAGTGATGAAATGGTGATGTTGCGGTTCATCGCTGGATGGGACAAACCCCGCCTGTCAACCCATCTTCACAAGACGCCATGACAGCCAAGTCTTGTCCTTATCACACAACCATCTCGTCACATCGCGTTACGACTCACGTCAAAGATGCAATCGCAATCAGAAAAACTACCGATATCCAAGACAATCCATACCGCCCGAGCCGACCGGCGCTGCTGTAGTGCTGACGTTTTTGAGTTCAGTTCAGGGTAATCGGCGACCCTAGAAACATTCAGAGCGTGAAGGGTGTGCGAAGATGAGGCTGGAAGCATATAAAGGATCAGAACATCTCATATGGGATATTCTGTTTCTAGTGCCTCTTTATGCATGTAGTGATGCAGCGGAATTTGCTATATACTTCTGTTAATCTTGAGCACCAACATCATCTTGAGGGTCCATGCTCGTTGAGTCGATGCGTGTGAAACAAGCATTGTATCCGAGAAACTCAATGCACAGGCACGTCAACGCGAACTCAATGCAAACAAGACTTTAGATCCAGCCTCACAACAGCCTTGGGAGTCTGTAACGCATCAACAGCCCAACAATGATCCGAACGCACAATTGAGATCCGCCTTGCTCAATCGTGTCGATTCATTCATGGATACCGCTGACACCCTAGTCCTTCAATAAACACGATCGGGCCGCGTGGCCTAATGGCTAAGGCGCTAGATTTCGGCTTCCGAGCAAATTGAGAAATCTCTAGAGATTCCAGGTTCGACTCCTGGCGTGGTCGATTCTTTTTTACTTATGCACAATTTGTCTTTTGACCTTTTTATCCCGTGTTTCAATTCATCCGTCTTGAATCAATGTTTCAACCACTTAGCAAGCATTTATGTAAGGAATGCTATTTTTAGCTGTATTTATTACTAAATGTCTGGCTTTGCTATTTAGCATATCCTCTCCAAGGGGATATAAAGTGTTTTTTATTATATTTTTTATAATTTATTTACATTTATAACTACCCTGAATTTAATTAATATAAGCTTTTAAAGACCTTTCTCCAGGCCACGTTACTTAAACTTCTTTCCCTTTTAAATTATATTATCTCTAATAGTCTTAATATTATATAAAATACTTAGTATCCATATATTATTATTATTAGTTATTAGCTTTTTAAGAAGCTAGCCTCTTAACTAAAAAGTTATTCTTCTTCTTATATATATACGTAGGATTTCTAAATTACTTTTTTAGTATTAAAGAAATTAAGTTACTTAAGGAAATAGCTTTTTTAAAAGTAGCTTATAGTTAAAGACTGCTATTTTAACCTGGTTAAGCTTATTAAAATATATAAGTAAAGGAAAAAGATAGTTATTTTACTTTTAAAGGCTTTAAAAGGAAATTTTTATTTATATTTTTCTAAAGCTTTTTATAGTTCTTTATAAATAGTTCCTTTATATTAAAATACTAGTTTTTATATATATAATAATAATTATAATCTTTTTCTTTTAGTAAAAGGTAATCTTTTTTAACTAATATTATAGCTATTTTTATTAATTTAAGACTTAAAGATTTAAATAAATTTAAAAAAATAAAAAGTTATTTAGTCTTTTACTATAAGTATACTAAAAAGAATATAGTTTAATTATATACCTATAAGAATTAAAATAGTTATATTATAAATTAAACTATATATTTAATAAACTTATTTATTAAAAGTTAATATTAGTTATAGGAAAAATAGAATCTATTCTGCCTAAAAAAGGGAAAAAGCTAATATATTATTTTAACTAAGTAGCTTGGATCCCCTACGTAAGGGTGATTATATATTTGCCAATTAAATGAATGCTGTTTGGCACACAGTTTAAAGTTGCCAAGCTCATCTTGGCAGTGGCGTTGCTGTTATGCATGATTCTAGAACCGAGGCGTTTTAAAGATCGGTAAGCTTAAATTAGCTTCAAGACCAACCACTCATTCAATATCGCATCACAATGATCCCAACCCCATAGACTTCATTCATTCATCTCGTAAGACAAATCTCGCATGACTTATCATCATAGAACGCCCATCACTATAGATGAATCATCTTCAGCCGCAGTGACACATTTCATCATCCGGTGGAACCTCACTCATTGCGATCGCCTCTGGCTTATTCGCATCTGATACGTGCGAACCCACAGGCTGAAACCAAGGGACCCATGTGCCCAGTGTCAGAAGTTAAATAATCCCGTGCAATAACTGCCGCTTCTGTTACGCGTCGGACCTTATTCCTTGTTTCTTATACACTCCGACATCAAATCATGTAGCAGGTTATTAAGGGGTAGTGGAGAATGATCAACACTCTCTGCTTGGTTTTTTCTGGAGCGATGGCATCGCAGATGGAGAGTGAGTGTTTGGGATAAGGAGCGTGGGTGAGTTTTATAGAGTATGACCCCGGGTTGTTCAATTGATGTTACTTCTTCCCTTCCTTCCTTCTTGTTTGTTCCGTATTGTCTTAGCCACTCTTTTGGTATTTTCCTTTTAAAAACGTCGTCTTGATGATGATGTCTACAATGTCGCGGTCTCCATTGATGACGGGCGTTACCATCGCAGCCATTATCTTGTTTTTCGTCGTTGTCTTTACCTCTTTCCAAGAATCATTAGAAGTTCCGTGGGTTTACGCACATCACAAAGCAGAAGAGTACTGGGAAAATTCCTTCTCGTATCCGTACGTCAAAATCTCTTAGTCTCGCTGGCCGACCGTTGGATTCCCCGGGATTTGATGACAGCGCGCGAAAAAACTTGGCATTGCTCTTGGCTTGCGCTAACGATTGTTTAACTTTACTACAGACCACCACAGAACAACACCGCCCCCAACAACTCTACGCCTGAAGTTCAAGAGTTGAACTGCGAGGATCCGTATCGAAGACCTGGTTATCTTTATATTCCCGCGGATATAAACGGTACCGATCAGTATAAAAAGACACAATGGATCCCATTCACAGATGACCTGCTTGAGGCAAATGCGCCCGATTATGCAGTGTATCCTGCGGCTGGAGATGTCATCTTTAATGCGACGGAACCTGAAGAGGAATTCGTTCAACTTGCTTCTACACCGCGACAGTGGCTTGCTGAGGCTATTGCTGAGAGTGACCGACGAAAGAAGGCGATAAACGCCAATGGCGAGGCTGGCGTTCAGGCGTTCGCTGAGATGAAGGATGACGGCGGCTTCGGCTGGCTCTGGGGTCGTCGCGTCATCCTCTTCAGCGACTCAGTCGATCGATTCATGATGCAGTTCTTCTGCGGCGAGTTCAAGCGCGGTATGAAGCAGCCCAAGCCACACACAGTCGCCTCCTGCGAGATCCCCGAGTTCAACTTGACATTCCACCACTGGCACTTCGCTGGAAGTATGACATACCGTCCCGATTGGTGGTGGATGGACGACATGGAGGAGATCTCCCTCGAAGAACGATGGGATAAATACTGGACTCCCCTCCACGACCAAGTCCGCGGTCCAAATGGCCACCCCGATCTAATTCTCTGGCAAAACGGCCTCTGGGACCAACGCGCATTCTGGGAAGCTGGTGAAGCTAACCACGAGAAAGACGTGTATCCCATGGGAACTCGCGTCCGCCAGTTAGTGTGGCAAGAGATCCGTTTCGTCGCCGCTCGAATCCGCACGTTTGTTGAGAGAATACACACTGAATTCGGGGACGCGCCTGTTATGTTCCGCGCGATGACTATGCATCGTGAGAGCGATGCTAGAGATGCTAGTATCTATGATCTTGATAGGCTTGCACGCGCGACGGCGGAGAAGGCGGGCCATGAGGTATTTGAGTGGGGACGCTTGATCTCTTCGTTGTCGATGCTGTATAAGGATCAGACGCATCCGGGCAAGGGACCTGCGAGTTGGCTTTGGGGAAATATGGTGCTGGAGTATCTTGCGAGGGCTGGCGGTGCGGGCGATGAGAGGAGAAAGC
The DNA here is from genome assembly GCA_020615335.1 of Fusarium pilosicola. NCBI lineage: Eukaryota > Fungi > Ascomycota > Sordariomycetes > Hypocreales > Nectriaceae > Fusarium > Fusarium pilosicola. Next base: position 4,237,951 of record JAGQDI010000001.1, on the reverse strand, counting down.
CTTACTTTGAGGGCTGGGATAAGTGCCATGATAAGTTGGTGCATTGGGGTGGACGATAGACTGCATATATACACACATACTTTATGACAATAGACTAATACATCATCCAATAATACTTCTCAAGATACGTCGTAAGGTGCCCGATGTATGTTGGACGTTGAAGAGGCTATCGCTAAGGGTTGAACCTGGACATAGTAGTAATGGTCCTGATAAGACTCAGATGGACAACACACACGCTCTTAGCACTCACTGGCGGAGACCTAGATAAGAAGAAAACTTGAGCGCTTTTTGTAAGCATTTCGCACATTGCAAAAGTAAACAAGTGTCAATTGACCAAAACGAAATAACAAAATAGTTCAATTGTTCGCGTAAGTTGAGTAACGCCTTTCTATGCAGCCAGTCCATTCCACCATGCCAATCTATGCCAGTCATTAACTCGTTGAGAGCCCATTGGCTTTATAATAGGAATACCTAAAACCGTGCTATTCGCCACATTTTTTCTCTATTCGTGCGACGTCGCTTCCACGAGGCTCTTTGAGAGTTCCTTCACCCTCGCGACCGCAACCTCCGCCCGCTCAGCATCAGGCGCCTCCGATGTAAATACCAGCGCTAGCACAAGCGCAGCATCAAGCCTTAGCAAATACCCTTCTTGGGCTGTAACACCAGGCCAGGTAGTCACTTCAGTGTAACCTTTGACGAAGCTCTCGCCGAGTTCGCTGAACTCTAGCGTGCGAAAGATGTCAACGGCTGCTGGGCCGACGAGCGCATTGGTCCAATCGATCACTGCGCTTATTCGTCCATCTTTGTGACGAAGATTGACATCGCGAAAGTCCATGTGAAGTAGACTTGAAGGGAAGCGCTTGAGACCTTCGAGGATATTGTGAATGAGGCCCCAGTCTGTTATGCAGCTGGATGCCTCTGGGACTGTATGCGACAGCACTGAGAAGCTTCTTTTGAGTCTTTGTTCGATTGTTGAAAACATGTCTTCTGTTTCCAACGCGACTGTTTTCATCGTTGGATCCGACAAGGGCGTTGAGTGTATCAACGCCGCTACACGTCCCATTTCCTCAAACGTGATGTCTGTTCCATCGTCGTCCACGTACTCGCACAGCATCGCTGGGTAATCGTCTTCTTCAAGGTACTTGTATGCTTTGGGTACAGGCACGGATGCGTTTTCCAGAAGCTTGTAGATCGTCATCTCTTGTTGAATGAGATCACTTGCGTTGGTGTTTGGGTCATTGGCGTTCTGGTAGACCTTGACTCTGGGTATTCTGAGAACGACAGGGCCATAAGCTGGCGAGCTTGCTTTATAAACGAGACATTCGAGACCTTCGCCGGCGGTTTTGATGTCGGTGAGGTTCTCTGCCTTGATGAAGTGCTGAGCTACCTCCATTGTGGTGCGCGAACAGTGAGTTGCTGGGCTACCGAGAATAAACCTGGGACTCTGTCTTCTTTCTACTTACGCTGTCAGAAATATGTAGGTTTCTTGGCAGGGGATTCTGGATGAGGCTCGTATACGCGCGTATAGCTTAGCGTCGAAGGATCGTGAGTGAGTCACACAAGAGGTGAGAACCAACCGACCCGGAATCCACCCACCGATTCGCCAACCTTCAATTACACAACGTTATCTCGGAACAACGTAAGTGGGAGCGATAAGAAGCTACGGAATTAAGAGTGAGGTGCCGCAGCGCACGGGTCTATTGCTATCATAAATCGTGGTAATACTGATACTCAGTTGCATGACATGATGACCGCATTGTCCTCTTTGATACCAAGGCGTGAATCATCCCATCTTGACAGATCATCCTAAAAGCAACCAGAATAGAAAACTATGGGGAGTCTTGATCCAGTGCCGTCAGCAGGGGCCTATGTCGGCAGGTCATCCTCCAACCAGGATATTGAGGGTCGGCCACAGGCGGTGGGAATACAGAACTAGCCTCTTGTTTGAACGAGATACCGTATCTCTCAGATAGTTGACTGAGGTCACCCAAAGTGTAGGGAACTTGGGAAACATCGAAGTTGCTCTGCAAGATGGACCGAAGTTCTGGGAATGACCCAGCTTGCTTTGCCTGGCACAATGCTACCATAGGCTGGTACATGTTCCTGTGGAGGTGTTTCGAGTCGATCCGAAAATTGACAATAGAAGCAGGTAGAAGCTCGATTAGACTTGTCGGATCAAGTTGCTTGACACGAAATGTACCCTCAGCGGATACTCCAATAGTAAGGGAATCCCCACCGAGAACTAACGTCTCTAGTCTCTCAAACGACTTGAGCGGACGGAGGAGTGAGGATATCAGAGGATACCTATCTATTGAGTCCCAGCAGCATTCTAGGTAACGCAAGGAGGAACAATGGGATTTGCCGAGTGCGAACGGGAGGGTCTCGGGGGTTGCAGACCCTCCTCGCTGGCATATGTATATGAATGACTCAAGAGGGCCGCACTTTTCGAGGAACCTTTCTAGAGTTTTCGCGTTGACGCCCACGTCGAAGAGCTTTAGACAGGTGAAGTTTGCGAAGGGCACTTTAGGAGAGTCGTGTAGTTTGTCTTTCCACTCGAGAACACCGGACTTGATGACAAGTGTCTTGATATTGGGCGCCATTTCGAACAAGTTCTCCAGTGTGCGTAAGTCACGGATGTGCGTACGGTTTGTCCTTTCGAGGTGCAGATATCGCAGATCATGCAGCTTTTTCTGGGTTTTGCTTGCAAGTGTCTGACCGGCGGAGTGACGGTCTACCACAGAGAGTAGCTGGAGACCAGGCATCCTGCATAGCAGAATGTAAAGGGGAAACGGGTCGACCTCATAAGTCAGGCGCCGGATGGAAGATCTCTTATGTAACTGGCGGCGATCTCTAAGGAACTCCGTGATCTTCTCCTCACACCATGCTCTTGCGTCGATGCTGTGGTAGATGTATGGCGTCGCAGCGTTATTCAGGACCTGACAAGTGCGTGCAAGGCTCAGAAGGCCGGTGTTGACCTCAGCAGATGGCTTCTCCCATAGCTTTCCCGGGTCAGGAGTTGTAAGTGAACCCGGGCTGGGAAAGTGGCTCAGATGGTCATTTGTGCAGTGGCTGCAGAGATGCCAGCATATGTCGGCCAGAATCTCTGTGGGCATATGATTCAAGGCGGGCTTGATCATGACGAGTTGAGTTGGATGCGAGGTGCATGAGGGAAAAAGAAAAAGTGAGAACAGACTTGATAGGCTTCCAAGGACTTGTATAAGTGAAGGCTACACAGGCAAAGAAATAGTGACGCGCCAGGGACACGCGTGAATGATGAGATAGGCTAGGCAGCTGAGATGTGATGCATGGTAGCGTGCTACCCTAGGGTGACACAAGAAGCCACAAGGAAGAAAACAGTAAAATTGCTTCAGGTACAGAGCAAAACACGGCCACTGAGGTCAACTCGACGGCTGTTGCTGAAGAGTCGTGAAACTATATGTTCATCGTTAGATGCAAGGAACGGAAACAGATACTTGACAAATAACTCGTTCTTGATTAATGGAGTAGCTAAGAAGCACTTCAGATTATTAATGTGCCCGTGTATTACACCACAATCTGCCTGCGGTACTGACTTTTTCCTGTTCAAAAGCCCCTTGCTCTCTGCACTGAACGATACGTTACATGTCTTGCTCAGCTGCGATAGTAGAAGAGGTGAGGATTTGTTCCTTTCGAGCCAATCACGGAACTTCTGTCGGGTCATAGTTGGGCCACCTGCAGATAACCTCTCAAACATCAGGTCCTTCAATTCCCCCTCGTCCCAACTATAGCATCGGACCTCCTTCAGCATCGGAAACGAGCCCAGCTTTACCGCCTCACCCAGTGCGAGAATCGGTTCATGGAGGCTTATACGGTCCGAATCTATGGTGACACTGCGGATTGACTGTGGCAGGAGGTTGACAAGACATGTCCTCAGCGTCGTCTCGTTCTCGGCTTTTTCAAAGCGGAGCCCTCGACCGCCTAGGATCAGCGTCTCAAGGTTGGTCAAGCCCTTGAAAGAGCCCGCGATGTTCATTCCGGGATCAATTCCAGGGGGCGGTGGTTGCCAGTAAAGCTCAACATACCGTAGCGTTTGCTGTCGTACAGAAAGGATTTCCGGTAGGTAACTGAGGCTGGTAAAATGGTCCGCTCTGTATTCCAACCTGCGGCCCATATCTGCGAACAAGTTGCATACGAATGATTCAAGTTGTGGGCATGATTCGAGAATCTTTGTGAGGACCCACGGGTCAACCAAGGTGTCGACAAATTTGAGACATTTAACATTTTCAAGTCCGCTTATTCCTGAATAATACGACGTCGACGGCGTCCACAATGTGATTTGGATGACCAGTGTGTCGATCTTGGGTGCCTGTCGGAGCAAATCAGAGATCCGTAGGCTGTGGGACGCGCTAATGTTATAACGCTCAATGTGAAGATACCGTAGTGAAGCTAGTATTATTCGATGGGAGATCTTGACTTCATACTCCCAGTCGGAGCTTATATGGAGAAGCTGGATCTTTGGCATATTAAGCAATACCATATTAAAGAAAGTGAAACCATGTTTCTCGCCATCCGACATGCGTTTCATTGTCACTGTATAGTCCAAGCTGAGACTGCGAACATGATCGAGGGCGTTATGTCCACAGCCTCTGATGTGTGCGATAAACTCCTTGGTACCGAGGATGTCACTCTTGAGTTTGATGCGGTGATAGCGATGGGGCAGAGTGAATGTGTTCAGCGCTTGACATGTCTCGGAGAGATTGATAAGGGCTTTGGCTCTTTGGGCATCGTGTTCCCAAAATTGGTCCAAACAAGGTGTCGTAACGGCGTCTTTTTGCGGGAAGTGAGAAAGTGGCTCAGTCTGACAGTGATTACAGAGAAGTTTGCACACTTCCTCAATCATCTCCGGCGGCAGAGAGAGGAGACTCATGGTGATGACTGTAAATGCACAGCGGGGAAAGAGTTTGGGAGACGGTGAGAGATGAGAAAGAAGAAGAAAGGGAACATGTCGAAAGGGAAAATGGGAGAACTGATAAATACACCAGCTAGACTAGTTTATCATAATAAGCAAAAAAATCAGGCTCAAATTTCAGGAAGGCCATATGCAAGAGCCCATAAGCCACTGTTACACCAGAAACGCCGCGCCTTTTTATTTTTATTTTTTTTTGTTGTACTGGCGGGGGAGTCAACTGAGACATCAGTCCCTGACGGCAAACAACATGGTAGCCAACTCAAACCAAGTATTGGTGCAGCGCTCTTGAATTACGTTGGCCGGGGATGAGTCACAGGTGATACTGAGGATCCTTTCTTTAAAAAAAAAAGAGGAAGAATAAGCGAAAAGAGAAATTAAGAAGAGGAAAGCCGATGATATTGTCAGAGTTCTTTCGTGTTTGATGAGTATAAGAAGGAAGAACAAGTTTTGAGTATTAACATCAGTATAATTTAGGATAAATTTGACAATACATCTAAAAACATAGGAGCGTTCTTGGTAGACTGGGTGTCTAAGTCATGGATTGTACAAAACAGGTGCTAATATCCAAGGCGGTGATGTGCTTCCATGGCCGCTGCTCCAGGAGTGCTGGAAGGCGTCTCAGCTGGGGGAGCAGGGGCCGAAGGCGCAGAGGGTGTAGGAGGGCTTGCAGCAGGAGTACTTTCAGCAGGGGGCGCGGGAGGAGCTTCTTCCTCAGCCGGAGTAAACGCTGCATCTGCCAACGGGATCTCTCCAACTGTCCCGCCTGTAGCTGCACCCGCATCGACGTTGGCCAGGGCACCGGCTGCCTTCTTGGAGAACTGGACCAGGTTTTCCTCGGAGGGGCTGGAAGCGGTCAGTAGCTGTAGTTGTGTAGTACAGAGTGGAGTCGGACTTACGGGTTGATGGCCATCACCTGACCAATCTGACAGTGCGGGCCGGTAGCACAGTACAGATAGATGGGCTCTGTGTTGTTTAGAGGGACATTAAATGTTCCAACGGTTGTCTGGCCAGCCTGGAAAGGGATATGTCCACTGTGGATAACTCCAGACTGTGTAGCCTGGAGTGGCTGGCATGGAGAGTCTTCAGAGCTTTGGGTGACGGTATGATTTCCATTACTAAATTGGAACTGGATCACGTCTCCGGCTGCTGCTCTAATCATGTTCGGAACGAAGGTATCTTGAGAACCACCGACGACAACGGGAATGATTCTGTTGGCTCGTGCTTCGAGGGGTGGATTTCTCTTGACTGTCAAGTATCAGCATGATATGACTCTTAGGTTGAGTGTAAGAACTTACTCGAGACTGGTTGGTGAACTTCAAGCTCATGAAGTTCCCGTGGGGACATTTCAACGAGTGGCATAGCAGTAACAACTGCAGCACACAAGAAAATCTTGGCCAACATCTTGAATATTATCAACAAAACCGAAACTCAAAACTGGGTTGGTAATGAGCGTATGGTAAAGAAGGTCCAGCCAACTAGCAAAATTGAAATTAACAATTATAAATCCTCACCAGGAGGGTAAAAGAAAAGGAAGAGAATTTTGATAAACTCAAAGAAGGTAAGAAAGGTAAAACTGATCTGTGAATCAGACCATTATTCCCGACTGCAACTCAAGATGATCTTATACCATTTTCAAAATTACTGATGATCGGGCACATGCGGAGCCTCATCTCTGGGCCGAAACTCGAGCTGCGACAAGAATCTGAATAGAGTTGCTCTTTCGCAAGATATGACAAATTTGCTAGCAGCCAAGATGTTTTGCAAACCTGTCTTGTTTCAGGGTACGGTTACGTGGTGTTTCATCAGCGACCAAGATTTGTAACCGAGATACGGTTTTAAGTAATATTTCATGTTTTGTGTCTTTGATTCATGTTTTAGAGTGATATTTCATGTTTGTAAGCATTAAGAACAGTGACAAATTGGTATAGGGTTTTTGAAACGGGCATGCGTGGCTTTCGGCATGTGGGCAGGTATCTCGGGCTTGACGATCTTGATAGAGGTTTGATGTGATGTTGCATGAGTGATTCATCTGGTGAAGCGGTTATAGTGACCAGATGAGGAGGTTTAGGGGCCGAGAGGTTGAGCCGCAGGAGGTGAAATGATTCGTGATCTCCTTCAAGCTTGTTTCATCAACATCAGGGAATGGGTGGAGATAGTCGTGATGTTAACCATAAATACAGAGCACTGCCACTTTATAGACTTAACAATTAAGTTTAATATCTGTTGCGCATGAAGATAAGTGTTACAATGTGTGGCATGATGTCACAGAGGTGAAGCGTGATGTGGCCTTGATCGAGATGAGTCCAGTGAGGTCACACCAGCCAGCCACTTCAATTATCGCAAGATAAGACATCTGCTTACCAAACTCACTTGAACTATTAAGCAACACTCGTTCTCATTCTCTATGAAGTCTACGAGAATTACCCCGTGGGGGCGTACTCATCCCCGCAGAACCCCAACCCCAATTAGCCTGATGTTGCTCCCCCGCAAAGACCCCAATCTGAACATCGTCACTTTGCCGCTACCAACCTCCAATTCAACGTTTTCGTTGGTGGAATTTTCATTACCGATCGTGCCTTGACAGAACTAACGTTAGTGAGGTTCCATTGCCGGGGACTCATCGAGGATTATATTAACTACGGCATCGAATATCCGAATAAGCTTGCAGATAATATACATCCTCGAATGTGATTTGTGGATTTTAATACGTGAGTTTTGGATCTGGTTATATACTTTGGGGGTCTAAATGAAGGAGGATCGGCCAATGCGAGGTTGAACTAGTAGATTTATATAGCAGCTGCAAGACCGCAGTATTTTATTCGGGATCAAGTGTCACGTATCTCGACATGAAGGGCTTCATCATTAAGACGGCAATTATTGCCGCGACTCTCTTTTCCACTGCTACTGCATCCGCAAAAGGGCCTGTTGACACGTACAAAAAATGTCAACGCCAGACAAAGCGTGCTACAGAAGGATGTCCCAAGGGCACTCTCTTCGTAGCCAAGGATGATCCACGAGCAGACTTTTCCTCCATCCAAGACGCCATCGACTCGTTGGGCAACACAACAACCGCAGGCCACATCCTCATTGCACCTGGAAACTACAGCGAGCAATTGAACGTCACCCGCCGAGGACCTCTCCATCTCATCGGTGCTTCAAACAAACCTTGGGTCAAAGATCTTTACGCTGATATTGACGTCAACACCACGGCTCAGAACGACGTTCAGATCTGGTTTAACCTCGCGAATACGAACAATGGAAGCTTGAGTGATAATGTGTTCACGAGTGTACTCACTGTTGGACCTAATTTCAACGCTACCCTGACTGGATCCGGACCTACGGGCTTTCCAGTGCCTGCGGACACGCCGTTCGGATGCACGGATTTCAGGGCGTATAACATTGACTTCAGGAATGATTTTGCGCCGAGATCTGTTGGACCTGCGCATGCGGTTGGTGTGAGCCGGGCTAATGCAGGCTTTTATTCCTGTGGCTTCTACTCTTACCAAGATACTGTAAGTCAAATCCCAGAATTTATTTGAAGGCTTGAAGCTGACGTTATAGGTCTATGTTGGAAAACTTGGAAACGCTTACTTCTACGACAACGTCATTGCTGGAGAGACTGATTTCCTGTACGGTTTCGGCACAGCATGGATTGAGAAATCAACACTATCTCTCCGAGGCTGCGGAGGCGGCATCACAGCTTGGAAAGGCACCAACACGACATTCACTAACAAGTACGGCGTCTACATCGACAACTCGCAGATCATCCCCGTAAACTCCACCATCGCCATAAACTTTGTTGGAAAATGTGCCCTCGGAAGACCATGGAACTCGCAGCACAAGTCCATCTTTATGCAGTCGTACTTTGATGCTGTGATCCTGCCTGCTGGGTATATCGAATGGAGCAAGTCGACACCAAGAGTTGATAATTACACTTTCATGGCGACGTGGAATGATCATGGGCCGGGATATGATGTTGAGGCTGAGAAGGCGAGTAATGTAACGAAGGTACTGACGAATGCGGAGGTCAAGCCTTATAGAGCGCCTGCGGATGTATTCCAGACACCCGAGGGAAAGTTTGGGCATGTCAAGTGGATTGACAAGAAGGCTCTGTAAAGAATCTCAGCTCGACTAGGGTTACAACAATTTGAGATATCCCGCGGCTCAATACATGACATGTGATATTGTGATTCACCACCATGACTCGGCATCGAAAGCCCGAACTCTCTTCCCCCTTTAGCCCGAATGTCTCAGTTTGACAGCCTCAAGCAAGGCATGTCTCAAACTATCACAGCTCTCAGACACCTATTTATTCCCGCCTTACTTTCGTGATTTGACGTGAAGAAGTAACCGCTGCCAAGTGAATGAGGATCCCCAAAGCGAGATGAGATTGGAATCCATTTGCAGGGGGTGTAAACTCTGTATCCAATGGCGCGTTTCATTTCTTTAATTGCCCCTTATTTTAGTTCGCGGGGTAAAAGACGCTAAGATTAGTGGTTGGATGATTCGGGATCGGGAGGTGATCTTCACATGAGAAGGTGAGCCAAGATGGTACGATTTATGAGCATTGGCCTCTACAAAGGATCAGATATATGATCAAAGTATATATTCGAGAAATAATAAGAAAAGTATCTTGAATTAGATACTGACTCGGGCGGAACAGCTCCCCGAGGGTCTGTCATAATCTATGCCCATATCAAGTACGTAGGTAATACCAATGACACCAGTGGCAAAGCAAACCAGTTACATCCCAACAAACAAGCCACTTCCTCTTCCCCGGAGGAAACGTTCCCGGTAATAAGAATCCTTCAACGGGCATCCAATCCATCAACACATAACTAACCCCCTGCCTGATCTACAAATCTGACATCTCCCTCCTCCACTTTCTCCTCTTCATCTCACAGTATGAGCTGACGAGACAAATTCTGCCTTCGAGGCGCCTTCGAAATGGGCTACTCAGGCGGCGACGACCAACGCAGCCCTTCGATAACGATACCCATTGCAGTCTGTATGGGGATTTCTCTATACAATGTTATTGAGCTCAACGTTCTGATCCTTACGACGTTCAAGACAAGGAAGAGCTTGTACTTTTGGAGCTTTCTGGCTGCTACTAATGGGATTGCACCTCATACTATTGGCTTTCTCCTCAAAAACTTGGTCTTTTCTGATAACTTTGTTTTGTACATCACGCTTATTTCTGTTGGTTGGGTTTTGATGGTCACGGGTCAATCCCTCGTCTTATACTCCCGACTACACCTTATTTTCTGGAACCAATTCATTCTAAAGCTTGTCCTGGCTATGATTAGCACCAATGCTGTTGTTTTGCATATTCCGATTATTATTCTTATGTACGGCGCCAACAGCAGCGACAAAAATCCATGGGTCCATCCTTATCAGATCTACGAAAAGATCCAAGTCACGGTGTTCTTCTTTCAAGAACTTATCATTTCAGCGATCTACATCAAAGCGTGCTCCTCATTCTTTGGGACAGAAGGGCTTTTACATCGGAAAGGTGTCCGGCGAATGAGGAGGCATTTAATCCTCGTCAACGTCATCATAATTCTTCTCGACATTCCGATCCTGGTCCTTGAATTCGCAGACTTTTACGACTTCCAGACTGCTTACAAAGCGATTGTCTACAGTATCAAACTTAAACTTGAGTTTAACCTTTTGAATCGGCTTGTGGATGTTGCAAAAGGGAATGATACACGTGGGGCGGAGAGTGGAAATCAAATTGTGCATTTGAATGCTTTTGAGCAAGATTGTGCTGGATATGTGGCCAAGGACAGTGGGTGTGGAAACACGGAAAGGGATGCAAATGCGAAGAGACGAAAACGAGGGAACTCAAATGCGGATGATAGGATTTTAATTGAGACAGAAATATCCGTTAGTTACGTTGAAAGGAGGGAGGATGATAATGAGAGTACGGGATGAAAGATGTCGATATAGGACTCAACTTACGAATAAAATGGCTTCAACTCTCAACTGATATATTGCAAAAGAGCCTTATTGAAGTTCGAAGAGAGCGTAAAATCGAGGTCGAAAGGCTAAACTTTATACTTTCAAGTTATATTGACAACATTGGAGAGACTTGCAGGCTATTAATAACCGCCAAGAGACCACCCTTTACCATCTCAGATTTAGGAAATCATTCTTGTATCTCTTTTAAAAATTTATAGCCCTTGGCAGAGAAGATCCTCTTTATCCCAAGATGTCATCCAGGTACTTGTTTCTGACAATAGCACCTTGTACTTCTGTCGAAACCTTTATCGTCCCTGGGGCTATCTCCTCGCCTCCAACTGAATCCTAGGGATGGAGAGATGGTTCGACTCTAATGCCAAAAAGAAATGGCCCAATTTCCAACCTAGTCGCCATGGGCTGAGTCGTAAGTCTCGCTGATTCTCCAGTTTAGAATGATGAGGGTGGGAGGCAAGGTCATCACTTGAAATGCAAGCAAATTTTCGGTCTAAACTTCAGCTTCTGGTCGGCCAACGATTAAGAATTAACGCGCGTATGTCGGGTGGCAATTTCTTTCGAGTGTAGATGTGTATCGTGTTGTCTCTTTTCCGTTGACCTTAGAAAAGAGTAGATCCTTATGATTTGTCAAAATACGGTTGTTGGCTGAGCGGCCGCACCATGCATGGACGAAAAGGGAAGCGGCTGCATATTTTCAGCCCCCATGGATAACAATTAACAGGCCGCGGCTACTTGGTGTGTAGGTCTCGAAAGCCATTGACTCCGTCTTGGGTTAAGCATCTAGAAGGGCAGTAAGATATCTAGGTGTCCCGGAAATGTGTAGGACGAAGAAAGGCAACAAGTTTGATCGCAAGGCCTACGCTAGGTCTTCCTCTCTTCGCAATCGGATATCTTTCCGTTTGTGCCGTGAGGCTAACGTGGCGTTCTAGACTAATGCTGGTGGATCTTCTTGTAAAATCAAACAGGCCATTCTCGCTTCCATTCCTTTTATCTAGAGGCTATTGGTCAAGATATTTTACAAATCAAGTAAACATGGCCGGTATGGCTGAAGCTGAAAACTCGACTGAGGCCGTGGCGTTATTTCAAGAAGGTTTATCTAAAGGTAAGCATATCTAGAGCATCCTTTTTATCTCTTAGGAGATACATTTAAAATTCCCTTTATATGTCAGAAGTAGTTATCGTTAGATAGACTGAAAGCTCATCTTAGGTCATTATACTGGTAGCTGATACATTACTCAAATTAAGCTTATAAGAGTGTTATTTTGAGTTGACAGACCTACCTCATAGCTGATGCTCATATCACGCGCCTCATACATATGTTTATGAAAGTGACAACTATTGCACATATGAGTTCCAATAGTTTAAAGATACATCCATTATCGACCTGGGGTAGAAGTGTAACTCAACAAAATAAGATGAAGACGCCAATTTAGACGAATGAGCCTAATGCGCGTAGTCTCTAAACTTACCCCGGCTCCTGCTATTGGCCACTAAACGAAGTCAGAGCTCCTGGGCCGCTCAGCCCTCACTGTCACTGTCACATTCCTAGTACGTGCATATGTCTTACAGAACTTGGACTATCGAACTATATACACCGGTGAAGAACGAATATGGACCGCCATGCATAACTTAGTGATGCGCCCAGCTGGTGAAGATCATCTATCTATCTTAGGCCAAGCCGAATAACTGTGGCTGGCTGGGGATCTTTCGAGGCCAATAGGTTCCCGAGAGACTCTGGCGGTTAGTAAAAAGGATGCATAGCAAGCGACGGAAATTCTAAGACTTGCATAATGGCCATAATTCAACCTGAAAAGAAATACCCGCAAAGGTTATTCATTCCGAAATAATTCGGTCTATCGAAATGAGAACCAGTTTCAATGCAACCCTCGGCTCATGGCTTGCTGTTCGTTTGTCTGGACTGGTCCATGACAGTACCACTGACTAGGTAATCACGACGACCATTCAGATGTTCTCGTTCCGACATGATACAGGTGAGGTAGGTTTCGAATGAAGGTAGCAACTTATCCCATATCAAGTCTTCTCCGGTGAATATTTAAAGGACGCTCATCACCACCCATTCCCTTATTTATTATCACTCACTACAATATCCCATCCCATACCATCACTACCTATTATACAAGCCCCTCCATATCAAATCACAACCATCATGTCGACGGAATCGGACCCACGCTCCATTACCATTCTCATCCAAAATCAGACACAGGAACAGCTGACATTTGCCAACAATGCTGAACTCGCGGCAGGTACTTGGAAGCAAGAGCCGCCTCTGACAATTGCCGCCCAGTCTGAGTCAGCGCCTATGATGGTAGTTGATAGCGATCTGAACAACGGTATCATAGGCAACCTCACCTATTACTCCAATGCGGGCGAGTTCACGTTCGGGTTCTCCAACCCCCAAGGCTCAGATTCCAACACATATACGGAGCAGACTCCAGACAACTACACCGCGACCACTGAGGGTGGTAATGGTAACAACGCCGTGGTTACATGGATCGTTGGTAAGCAATAGATACGTGAGCATTCTGAAGACATGATAGACTTACATGGTATTTTAGTTGCCAACAGTTAAACTGGTATCTTCATTCAGGACTCAGGCAGTGCCACCGTTGCTGCGAAACCTATGCAATATGGACTGTATGGGCTTCTCTTGGACAAGATAGCCTTGTATAACTTAGCTACCAAGGACTGCCTACCTAGAACAAGCTAACGAGAGAATATGCTCACCCTTACGGTAAAGCTTTCAGGTTAATATAACACATAAAACCCCTCTGTCTCTCATGTCCATTTGTGAGAAGGTCTTGTTAGTTTCTCTGTCGTTATTGGATAGCCCTAGCGGTTGGTCTGTAGAAATTATTAGGCAAAGCCGTATAAAGAAGAGTGACTTGAGAATGTAGTGAGAAGGGCACCTTCCGGCTTTGCCTCTTTAAAGTGAGGTGTTTAAGGTTTACCAAGGAATCTGCCGACCAACCATTAGTCAAATTTAGTCAATTAGACCGGCCATTGGCTCATAAGAGCCCTGCAGGGTCTTTCATAAAAGTAAAGCTTTCGCAAAATCACAGGCAAAAGCCGGCTGCAGGCCCCACCGGAGGGTAGTTATGAAAAATACCCTCTATGAAGATCGAAGAAAACCTCCTCTATCAGAAGAAAATTCCCTCTTTTGGCACTGAAGATAGCTTCAAGAAGAGGCACAGCAAGAAGACCGTGGAGTCAAACTAGGCGGAGGCATTTGCCTCGTCAGCATCATGGTCTTATAACTTCTATCTACAGCTTTTTGACATTCTCAAGACTAATGACTCTTCAACTGGCATATTGCTGAAGAACCGTAATTAGAGTTCAAGTGCAAGCGTGAAGCCAAGGTCAAAATGAAAACCCTGACAGGTACTAACCTTCGAGTTATATACCTACCTAGACAATTATGGAGATGCTGCCAGGCCACAAAGTTAAACTTTAGGCAGTTGATACCTTATAGGCAACAGGAACATGATGCTTTCTTACATTATAAAGTATCTACTGTTTATTAAAGTTTCTACTATAGCTATTGCATCTGATTTGTTGGTGTAAGAAAATTTTCACACTTTAAACATGAAGTATCACCTGAATTTCGTGGGCGAGAATTTCTCCTTGTGACTCACTGAGCATTAGCTCTTTCCTCTTCTGCCTATAAATAACCGTCTTTCCCTCCCAGAATTAGAAAATCATTCTCACTCCTCTTCAGAATTTTATGGCCCTTGGCAGACAAGATCCTTCTCATCCCAACATGTCATCCAGTCTCTGACAGCAGCCATCACTTGCCAAGTGATGAAAGCAAGTTCTTTAGCACACGTACGCCTCGGCTCATGCCCTTTCGCTCTTCTTGGTTTCGGATCTGTCTTGGCATTCGCCCAGAGGATAAAGCAACCATGTCTTAGCGAGGCTGAGCCTCAATCTTCTTAGAGTCTCCAATCTTGAGATCAGATGCCGCTCCCCTCGGTTGTCCTGTTTCCGTGCAAACAGTGCATCGATCGTCTCCTAAATTACGGCCGCAAGCTCGCCTGCGTGCCCGGCGGTCGCTCCGCCTGCACGACCTGCTCCGAGGTCAAGTCCAGTTGTACTTAGCACGACAACCGATGCACTACCGACAATCAACAGACAAGACCGCAATGCCTGAGCTTTCATGTCGGTCACGGGATCCCATCCGTGGGCTTGGGAAAGCTCCTTGGAGTTGATCTGTGGCTCTGATCAAGATAAACACATCGCCACGACATCGACCTTTCCTAACCCATCCATCCCTCAAAGTCGTCTCGACAATTGCGAAATCGTCAAGAACCAACCAAGCCTGGGTCAAGATCCACGACGCTGAGCTCAATCATGGTCAAGATGTCAAACCCGAACAACCAGCGGCTGGGACCCGGGGCTGAGAGCTTATAATCACCACATAGAACTCAGGTTCTTCTCGCAACTTTTGTCGCAACCGCCGTGCCGAGGCCCTACTCATCGTCTACGGTATCCGAGTTATTTCCATCAGTGTCTCAAAATTGACGCTCCTTGGACGAGTGCTGTCTGAATAAACAAAAATGGTTTCAAGAGAGCCTCTTCTAGCATAGTACCTACCATGAATGCTACATGCTTCGAGAATACTGCCTGTACTGAAGATTCCTTGTCAGTCAGAGACTACAGGTTCCTCTGGATGCTCGTTGAGGACCTTTTCGAGAGATTTAACGAGCATCTTGTCCCTTCCAAGATACAGAACAACAGGAACGGCGACCTCATCAAGCTCAGATTGGTGATTTATAGCTCTCACCACCTTGCCTTTCAGTTCACCTGTGGTGGCGAGTTGTGTATTTTTCATGATACTATAAGTGAATACGGCAACAGCGGCGTGAGCCAAAGCTGCACTTCCAGGCTGCGTCTTGAACAGCCCGAGGCATCCAGATGACAAACTCCGTTCCAGCGGCGACCTACCATCGACAAAGATGCACTACCTCACGGCAAACTCACAAGAGACGATATCAACCGTATAGAGGAAGAGCGCAAAAAGATGAAAAACAAGATCTACATCGCAAACAAAGGCGAAGGCGAGCACGCACGTCGCTTACGGGCAATACGCGCTCAAGGAACAGGTCAAGCGGCTCTTGGTGGGAGGGATGATGAATGATGGGTAGACAGCATCCATCCTTATCGTTGAGAAGAGAATGGGATGTGACCATGCGAGTCGACTTTAACATTAACGAAATTACATCTGGGTAGTATAGGAAGCCAGACACAAAGATAGACGACTTGTTTTGGCCATGGCTATAGCAATAGATATGATTGTTACATTCGTCTCGAGTAGCCATGCACCTCGGATATTTATTTCCTTGCTTAATCAATCTTGAGGCGAATAATTTGGGGGCCGTTTCTTAGCCGCATACCTGTGCCTCTCACCCGCTTGGTCATCCGTCTTACATTGCAGAAACAAGGTTATCACATAATACCCCGATGGTATCTTTCGACGATTGTGTGCTTGAAACAGATGAACTCGAGCGGCTTTGGTAGCGGGAGTTTTAAATCTCCGGAGAAATAACCGAAGACGCCCGGTTATTAAGACAATGGGTCTGGCACATTAGAAATCTGACCGCTTAATGGTTGCTTCTTGAAGGATTGCAGTCTAAAAAGGGCTGAGCTAGGATCCGCAAGTCTAGGACGGAATTGGTTACCTGCGCGGACCAACCTTGCATGACCGTTGGACAGGAACGACAAGGTTGTTTCAGCTTTTTGGTAGGGTTAGAAATTCACTCAACAAACATTCGGGGGTCTTGGGCAAAGAATTGTTGTACAATATCTCTTGCTCAGTTGTATAAGCTATAGAGAATATGCTGTATTTATCTGGGTATCATCAACTTACACAGCATAAGGTAGACTGAAGCATCGTACGCCGACTGTTAGATCAGATCTTGGCGTTATCCTTAAGCAACACGCCTTACCAGGATCATCGTGACAACTCAACTAATCCGGCCACAGAAAGCCTAGTCTAGCCTAAACACGTCTCTCTAAACTGCCCATCCCACAAAAACGCCTCGTTCTTGGCACCACTCACACCCTCGCTCCAAGCACCAGCACCAACCAACCCCCGTCAATCCTTAATTTTCAGCTCTGCCTCCAAAAGAGATGAGAAACCCCGCCCGTCGACTTCTCATCTCTCTTTCCCGCTTCCTTTATTCCCTCTGCTGACCACTCGAGTCATCCGTCACTGTCTGGCAAGATGAAGTATCACGGCCTATTGCTTGCTGTCTCCGCCGGAGCAAACGCTCTAGCCATCGCTGAGGCGACAAAGCGTCGAGATGCGGGCTTCATGTATCAGCCTGATCCGACCCCCATTGTAGGCTTCTCTGATCTGAGGCATTTGGCGCTGGGCAAACGTCAGGAGACTACCGCTGCGGCATCGACCTTCACGATTGTTGTTAGTCCTGACTCAACTTGTGGTTTTTTGTCGGGTTCGCCTGGAAATGCGATTACTTGCGGTAACGGAGACAAGTGCAGTTGGGAGCTGCGGTATGCTACGGCCATCTTTTGCGGCACTCAGGCCTACAATCGCTGTTTGGAGAGGGATGATGCCCTGGACACAAAACTCTGTAATGATGTTTGTCAGAGTAACCAGTATAACCTCCTTTGGTGAGTAAACACTTGGCTTGAGAGTGAGTAAGTAACTGATTGAATTAGCACCAATACTGCTTCGCCTTATTGCGGAACATATAACTATCCTTCTGGAGTTGTTGGCTTCAGATGCGCAACAGCGTCAGTGACAGCCGCCCAGGATGTTGAGTTCACATACACCAGCCAAAAGGGCCGCAGCTTCTCTACGACAATGGTTTCTGATGAAACTACATCATCTATCCCCACAAGCTCAGAGCCAGGACCATCATCGACAGAGGAACCTTCATCAACGACTTCAGAAGCCGAGCCCACTGAATCTGACTCAGGCGGTGGTGGAAGCTCAACACCTGTCGGAGCCATCGTTGGAGGTTCGATCGGAGGTTTCGTCGCTTTGTCACTGGTAGTTCTCGGCGCATTCTGGCTCTGGCGAAAGAACAAGAACAAGAACGCCGCTCAACCATCGCCTCAACAACCACCCGCGGCAGCAGCTTCATCGATGCCTCCCCCAGGTCATTACGGTGATGCTGTGCCCCCTATGGCGCAGCATTACCCAAAATCAGATGTTACGTCACCAACACAGTCTGAGTGGAGGGAGTCTATGATTACTGCGCAGACTGCTACTACGCCTGTGCAGAATCAAGCTTGGGGTCAATACCCCCAGGGTTCTCCGTATGCTCCTCAGGCACAGCCGCAGGAACTACACCCACAGGGAAATCAGGGGCTTCAGGATGGTCAGGTCCATGAGATACCTTCTGATCATAACTACCGTTGAGATGGTTAGGGGAAGGAATTAGTACCAAGGGGTTTGTCGGGGAGGGATGACGGCTTTATATACATCAGACTGACGAATGCTTTTATGATTTGTCTTTATAATTCTTACTGCAAATTGAAACAATACCATTTTCATACAGCAATGTTGGACTCTACAGGCTTCTAGTTCATGGGATTTGTAATTTAATAAATATCTATGCCATGAATATCAAAATGATTTCGAGTATGACGGCATAGACTAGCTGACATGTCACAAGATTAAGCTTAAAACGCCACGATTGCTTTGACAGGTAACCTCTGAATCAGCCTCACTAGTTCATGCGCATCACATTGCTCAGTTGAATTATTCATGATGCTTTGGAACAGACTCGTGGTTAAACTTAGCAAGACTCCTTCATATACCAAACTAGATTCCAATGTGTCACTACAAGAGGTGTAATAAAAAAACATATTCATCAATTCATTCGCTAAATCAATCTGATCGGCTACTCAATCTGGCCCCATCCTCAACCTCATAACAATCTCATGTCTCATTCTCCTCTCGTAATTTCATTCTTACAGGCGAAACTTCACCTCGAGCTCGCCAGGTGCCTGGTAAGTAGGGACCTTCATCTCCAAAGCCTCACCAGAATATCCAAGATCCTCCGCAACAAGCATAGCAGCTTTCTCACCAATGAGCAGAGCAGTAGAGTACGTGTTGCAGCCAACGTTGTCAGGGCAGATGGACAGATCAGCGACCTTGAGACCCTTGACGCCGTGGACGTTGAGTCTCTCGTCGAGAACACCGTGCTTGACGATGCTGTTGCCCTCCTTGGGTGCCATGGAGCAGGTTCCGAGGCAGTGCCAGGTTGATTCGGTGTGGCGCTTGACCCATTCTGTAGATGTTGGTTAGCATACTGATGATTGACATGGGGATAGGGGAGTTTACCTTCGACGGCCTTGATGTCAGCTTCACTGTACTTGAGCTCCTCGCGGATGTGAGCCCTGTTGGAGTTGAGGATGTTGGCGCCGGGCTTGCGGTCGGCCTCGGGGAGAGGGGAAGACCAGCTTCCGTGGCCGATACCAGCAGTGAGGTTGCCGGGTAGAGCGTATTGCTTGGTGGTGTCAAGGTCGAGATCATGAGCACGAGCAGGGCTGTCGTAGTCAAAGAAGGGGTGCTAGAAAGGTAAGTGACTGTTTTACACTGAGACTGCAGAGGACTTACCATGTTCTCGACTTCACCGGCATAGGCGTCCATGCGGCGGGCAGTCTCACGAGACTTGATGTATCCCCAGACCATGGGAACCATATCACGCTCATCGTTCATCTGAGATGGTCAGTGTTTACTCATGACGAGTGGTAATGGGACTTACGAATCCAGCATCAAAGTCGGGAGTATCATATGGGTCAGCACTCTTGATGTGAGTGAAGCCACGAGAGAAGGGATACTCGAGGAAGTGGAACATGGAAAAGAACTTTCCAGGGGGCCTGTAGCCAGTTAGTATCAACACAAACTTGATTGGTTCCGTAAACTTACATGAGCATGTGGTCACCGAAGAAACCAGCAATCACAGAGTAATGCATAACAGGCTTGTCCGGCTTGTTCTTGAAATAAGACTTCCAGCCCTCAGTGAAGTGAGGCGTAGGCCATCTTTCAAAGTCCTTGAGCTCTTGCTCAGTAGGGCGGATCTTGACACCAGCATCGATACCGTTGGTGGCAAGGGGTCCCTACTTTCAGATCAGCCAGTACACAATATACCAAGATATATCATTAATTCCTACCGTTCCTTTCAGATGCCATTCGTCGAAGATGCGCTGTTTATTTCATTAGTTTAGATGTTCTGGTCATGAAGCTGTCGCGGAGGGGGTTGGTTGTTGGTTACCTTTTGAACCTCGGGGTCTCCACGAACAAAGTCATCAAAGCTCTCAGTATCAGGCTTAGCCCGATACACCGAAAAGGTAAGGTAATGATCCTGGAAATTAAGGCCAACACCAGGAAGATCAACCTTGGGCTCGACGCCAGCAGCGCGGAGCTTCTCGGGGTTACCGATACCAGAGCGCTGAAGAATCAAAGGCGAAGAAAGCGTACCGCCACTGACGACAATCTGCTTTCTAGCACGGAAGATTCGCGTCTGCAGCTGGTTCGGGTGCAGCGGCTTGGTAGGAACAGTCTGGACACCGACGGCGCGTCCATTCTCCATGATGATCTTGTCGACCTTTGTGTTGCAGGCCAGGTACAAGTTACTGTGCTTAGCACGTGTGGAGTGGATATAGGCGTGAGCTGAGTCACTGCGGCGGCCTGTGTCACGGTTGATCCATTTGAGCCAGTGCTCTGCGCCGTGGCCGGTGGAGAGATCCTGGAGGTCATCGACGAAGGGGATGCCTTGGGACTCAGCGGCGCGGAGGAAGTCGTCCTTCACGGGGTAGGTGTAGTTGCCGAAGGAGACTTTGATGGGGCCCTCATAGCCGTGGATGTCTGGGTTGACTGAGTGGCGCTGATAGGTCTCGTGCTTCCTCATAAGGGGGAGGAGTTCCTCGGTGGTCCAGCCCTTGGCTTGGAAGTCATCGTCTGGAGCTGTCAGTGGTGTTTTGGGTGAGTGTCAAGTGAGTTGAGCTTACAGTCTGAGGCACTAGCTCGAGTGTACATCATGAAGTTTATGGACGAACCACCGCCAAGGATCTGCAACAGTTAGTTCATGATCTTCACTCCTCTCAAACTTCAACTTACATGAGCACATGGCACAGTAGCTTCACGTCCTGCAAGCCACTTGCTAGGGCGAGACTTGTAAAACGAAGCCGTCTTGGAGTCCAGCTTCATGTTACGGGGGTAGATACCGGGCCTAAACACCCAAGGGTTGTTGAGGTTGCTCTCGCCGGCCTCGATGAGCAGAACCTTGAGGTTATGGTCAAGATTCGCTAACCGTCCAGCAACGACACAACCGCAACTTCCACCACCACACACAATGATGTCGAACTCCTCTGGCAGGACGCCAAGGCTGTTCGCGTACGAGTTGGGAGTCGCCATGATGAATAAGCTGCAACTTCTGAAGCTGCTTGGTATTTTCTGGCAAACAGGGAGAGCTATACAGCTTATTTATAACATGCACAGATGTCTGTATATCGATCTTTACTTTGTATCAGATGCCGAATGATCCCCGAGGGTTGGTAGCATGTCCATCGGATGCTGGATGCAGTATCATCAACTCTGCGAACCCCTCTCGATACAAGATTGCGGGCACCAATGGCATATGCATGGCAGGGTCATCTGGGGTAATAAGATTGTGGATAATGGTTTCATTTTCATCAGCTCTAGCTCTGTCTTGGTCTGGGTGAGTCTGGGGGAGATGCTGGTGCTGGCTGGGCACAGTATCTTGCTTGGCCTGCAATCCCCTGCATGTCAGGGATATCATTTGCTTCGCCGCTTTGACTGCGGGTTAAGGTTTCCGAGACTTCCTTCTCCTATTAGAAGAGGAGAAGAAGACAATTGAGTTTGGCAGGTCAGTTTTGGGAATGTTGTTAAGAGGCAGTGATATCCGTCTGATCCGGACTGAAACTCATGGTGAACTTTTGGCAGCAGAACTGACTCGCACTTTGGTATCCGATCTCGAGCAACGTCAGTGCAACTCTGATCCCCGCCGGATAAAGCAGCTCCCAGCACCGTGCAGATACATACATGATACAAAATATAACGTATCATGTATGATATCCTACATCAGGCAAACTTCCCTTATCCCGAGAGCGAACCAACACAGAAACACAATACCAAGGATTCAAGTTACATGTAAGATTACGACTTTACGGGCGTTAGCTACCCATGTCGTTTACCCCCAGGGTTGTTCCCGGACAAATAGGCTTTGGGCTCTGGAACATCCGGGATCCATCGACAGCTAGAATGCGGGGAGACAACCACGCCAAGAGAGGGCTCGAGAGTTTGATGGTCGGCAATCATTGTTTCCCCCGGAAAAGGACTCTAACACGAAGATGACGAGGCGGGGGTGAGCAAGGGCTCGGGGTTGCAATTGGTCTGGGGAAGACTGAAGTTGGCTTCTTTACGGGCGGGATCTTCAGAGTTTTGGTGGAGTGCGGCCATTCCCCCGCAATCTGACTATCGACGTTTTGGTAAGTATATCGGCTCTATTCTTGGCATATCATCAACCAACACTGACTGCAAAACAAAAAGATGAGCATTTCTGACAGAGACCAAAAAACAACATACAACAGCGGGGATTCGCTGGTCGTCACCGACCCAACTACTAATCCGCCCCTTACCAGCTTATCTATGGGAGAGCGGACGGGATCCCGAGTTCTCTGGTAGGTATGGTCGTATGTGCTTGATTCTCCCTCAGTCCGCATTATGATCACGGCATTGAGATCCCGATCAAAGCTTCATTCTTCACTTTTCTTTTCCAAGGGGATGGTAATACATAAGCTTTACACGGTGTATTGTGGTCTGGAATGATAGGTCCACAAACCGTACTGTATCATCTGCACTGCAACGCTAATGTGTCCGCGTCAGCATTCGGATAAGTTGCAGCGAGGAGGAGAGGAGAAGAAGCTGCGGGCGGCATTCACGTCCTTGGCTTTTCATGTTCCTGTGGAATGTCTCAGTCCGTGTGTTTTGTTATGGTGATCCAAGTTCTGTATTCTGTATATAAACAAGACTCATGTCCTGGATCAAGACAGATCAGGGTCCACACTGCAGTGAAGCTGTCAACAAGGATACTGTCTGTGCTGTAGTATCCGTCTTCGTGTCGACAAGTCTTGCGCTCAGGTGCCCAGCGAGATCAACACCTTGATCGTCGACATGGAAAACCTGCTCCGCTTGTCAAGTGGCTCTGCATTGACCGTGGAGGCCTCGTGGTTCAGGCATTGGTGGACAATTAAATCCCGATTACTAAGATGCATCATGAAGTTGGGCAAGTTGAAGCGAGGATGAGTTTAAGCGAGGGGAGCTCATGCGGAGATGTCTGAGCTAGCACGAAAGAAGCCCGCCCGTGGAAGCCTCGATATGGGACGTACGCGCATAAGTGAGCCATGCCGCGCTTCTAACTCTGTGTGGGTTTATGTGGGCTCCCCACATGAGAGTCTGGACTTCCTAGGACCTGGGGGAGGAATGAAGACTCGGGACCTTGAACCTAAATAATAAAAAGACTTAGATAACTTCTATAAGTTTAGGATATCTTTCACCGAGTTTATTTTAATATCCTATACTTAAATCTGATATTTTCTTACTCCCTAAGCACTGTTTATAGATAGTAAGCTTATAAGAGTCCTATACATAGCTAAATACTATCTATCTTATTAATAAAGATACTAATTTCACACAAATACTTTCTCAACATAAGTAATACTTCACAGCTAAATGTTTAATATAATGCCTGGTTTTTGCAGAGATATCATCCTGAGTGGATGCCTTGAGAGGAGCCTTATAAGAATGAATGAATAAGAGAAGCTTATATATGTTGTCTATAGACCTCCTATTCAAGTTCCACTTATAACTCATAATGGATATTGAGTGAATCTATCGGCAACTAATACAAATCTAGGTCTTGGCTTAACGTTGGATATGATATGGGCAGAATTCTTCTCTGGCCGACCGATGATAGTCTCAAATCAAAGTTCGCTTTCTATTGTTTACACGTGAAACTGTCTTCGAGATACATTTGAGAAATTCTCTGCAGTTATCACTACCGTGGTCAAGCAGACTTCACCGTTCAAATATCGATGATGAGTAAGAACATATATACTGCTCTCGTTTCTCACAGGTCAACTTGTTATAATTCCTTGCCAAGATCCTATGGATTTGCGGAAGTATAGACTTATCTGCATGAGCTTACCAAGCCTATTATAAGCTGTTTTCTCGTTCGGCGTCCGAGTTCAGCCTCATAATTGTAGCATTCGTCATTGTAGAACGAAAGACGTGTACAATGCCCCAATGGTTGATTGAATACGTCAACGGGTGCTGCTTCCCCTTTATGGCCACATTTCGCGGAGTACAGACTCCCAAGGTCTCAATTCAGTGTTACATGATCATATTTTCCTTGGCTTGGTTACCATTGATTTTGAAACGCAATACTGCTAAGGGAATGGGGCAGCAAGAGTTTATCTGCTTCCTGACACTATTATCCCAGGGCAATTTCTTCAACCTGAGAACCTCCCATGTAAAGATGGAATACATGAGTCTCTTTGTATCATCATTAATGTATGCATTAAGTATACCTAGCTTCCTTCGATGCATAAAGCTCCATAGAAAGAGTCAGCATTGATGCTTTTGACGGTCCCGGTTCCAAGACAAGGCTAAACAGGAACTCGTCTCTTCTCATATCATCAGTACCATCATAGGTTTGAAGGCTAAAAGTTTGTATTTAAAATTATTTCAGAATTATTCCATGACATATCTACCTATGCGAAATGTAAGGCAGTCAGATATGTAGCTCAGTTGTTCTTCATACAGGATACCCTACACCGATCCGCCCCGTCATCTGGAAAGACAAAAGTGTAAAGTCACGCAAGATTTGGCATTATTAATATATAAACTCCATCAATTACATATTCATACCTGTTTCATGCGTTATCGATGCACGTGGTGGCTGATCAACCCCTCCATGACAAACTCCAAATTGCGCCATCCAGATCACGTCTTACGAACTCTCACAGCTTAGCCCATCACAAACCAGAAAACACGCGGATGTCTCGCCCCGAAACAGCTTATCAATACAAATCACGTCTTCACTCCCCCAAACCCATAAGAAACCCAACATGTCTCGAGTAGCTCACCAAGACAGTATCCAAAATGGCAGACTCGTCCAACGCACCGCTGCTTCAATCGCGCAGCTCATACGGTTCAACTGATAAGACTTCCACGCACCATGATAGCGAAGCTGCGGGGGAGATACACCCGAGTCGAGATGTAGAAGACGATGTACTCCCCGAAACATCAACCATTGGGAGGAATTTATCGTGGCAGAGCGCTTATATCCTCGTTATATCGCGCGTCGTCGGCAGCGGTATCTTTGCGACTCCCGGAACAATCGTGCAATCCGTCGGAAGCGCAGGTTTATCGCTATCGCTGTGGATAATCGGCGCTTTCATTGCAGCTTGCGGTCTTGCTGTGTCGCTCGAGTTTGGATGTATGCTTCCTCGGTCGGGAGGCGATAAAGTATACCTTGAGTTTGCGTATCGACGACCACGGCTACTTGCGTCTACGCTGTTTGCGATGTATGCTGTGCTTCTGGGATTCACGGCGAGTAACTGCATTATCTTTAGTAAATACGCGTTGTTTGCGCTGGGAGTCGAAGCGACGGATGTGTTGAGCAAGAGTCTTGCTGTAGGACTTCTCACGTTCGTCTGCATCACACACAGCGTGTTTCCCAAAGCAGGCGTCAAGATTCAGGATATTCTGGGCTGGATTAAAATCGGCATCATCGTCTTTATGATCCTCTCGGGCTTCTACGTCGTCATCTTCCGTCCCGACACGAGCACGGCACCACTCACGCACCAGCTCGCATGGGAACATCTTTGGGAAGAGACGAGCTGGAACTGGGGCGTTATCGCAACGAGTCTTTTCAAGGTCTTTTATTCATTCGCGGGGTTGGATAATGCTGCGAATGTCATGAATGAGGTCAAGCAGCCTGTGAGGACGTTGAGGTCTGTTGCGTTGACGGCACTGGGGACGGCGTGTGGATTGTACATGCTTGTCAACATTGCGTACTTTTTGGTTGTGGCGATTGAAGAGATCAGAGGCAGTGGTGAACTAATTGCCGCGTTGTTCTTTGAAAGGTTGTTTGGGGAGAAGTTTGGAAGAGTTGTGCTTCCGACAGCTGTGGCATTATCGTCAGTCGGGAATGTCATGGTCGTCGCTTTCGCACTGGTAACTATGTCCATCCCATTTCCAGAAAGCATCAACTAACTGTAATAGGCACGAATGAAGCAAGAGATCGCAAGACAAGGCTTCCTCCCATACTCATCCCTCCTCTCCTCCTCCCGACCATTTAACTCTCCAATGGGCGGCTTCATAATCCACTACATCCCGTCCTTTCTCGTCATGATCCTCCCTCCCTCTGATTCAATCTACTCTCTCATTCTCGACATTGATGGATACGCCGCGCAACTCATCGGGCTAGCCGTAGCAATCGGCCTCGTAAAGCTCCGCTTCCAACGTCCAGACCTCCAGCGACCCTTTAAAGCGTGGATGCCCGCGGTGAGTATTAGAATAGCGATGAGCTGCGCTTTAATAGCGGCGCCGTTTTTCAGGCCTCCGGACTACGAGGGGAAGTGTTTTATGCGCTGTATGCGGTGTTTTCGTGGGTTATTCTTGTGGGTGGTGTAGGGTATTGGTATCTTTGGACAAGGGCGGTGCCGAGGTGGAGAGGCACGAGATTGCAGGAGGAGACGTGTGTTTTGGAGGATGGGACGACGATCACGAAGCTAAGGTATTCTTAGGGAGATCGGAAGAAACGGTTGATGTGCATTGCAGAGGGAGATGTTGTCGATCACTCAGGTCCGAGACATCCTAGATAGAGATTGGGTACGAAGAGCATATCTTCAATGAATAGATAGATCTGGTCCTAAACTTAGACAAGACTTATATAAACTCATCATAATACCCCATCCTTTTCGTGGCTGAGAAGAACTCTATTGCCATCTCTGTATTCTCAAATTCTGAATGCCCTCAACCTCCACTTTCTCTTCCACTTCCACAGCGTTCCAAATTCTCGGGTCCGCAATCGCTTGCCAAGCCCTCATCGGCTCATCGTAAGATTGCGTTATGGGGTCAAATCGTTCTAGCTCGCAAACAGAAACATGTCTAGCCTTATTCTGCCATTCGTGTGTCCCACCCACCACGTTTTTTTTTGTTCTTTATCTTCTACCAGAGAGAAAGAAAGAAAAAAAAAGAAGCCATCCTCAGTGGAGTTAGTGTAGACGTCGGTGGAGCAGGCGTTAGTTGAAACGAGACCATGTCAAGCCATGTTTTCTCGGACCACGACGACGCCGAGAGAACTGTGACTCTCCATGTGATGAGTGAGTGAGTGAGTGAGTGAGAGTGAGTCTTTGTTGAGTTGAGTTGAGGGTCTGAGTGTTTCCCCCTGCCAAGAAACGAGCTGGGACCTGCGTTGGCTACAAACAAAACAAAACAAAACAATTTAAACGACGAAACATTCTGCGGGTCTCACTTACACTTACACACGCTGAACCCTCTCAAACATCTTCATCTCGGCCGAGTAGAAAAATGCCACCGAGGCTTTTCTCCCAAAAACTCCACGATCTAGTTATCAACATGTCATCCGTCGATAGTGACTCAATAGACCCGATGCGAATTGCGCTGACAGCGAAAGGAGGCGTACGCAGTCCCTCCCCTATCTCGACGCCACGGCGCAAAAAGTGCTTAAATTACAGCGGCGCTAACAATGTGATTGACTGGGGTTGGGGTGCGCTTGTTAGGCCAGATCCGTAGTTCAGCTGGTCATGTCTGGTTCTACGGTAGGTCAAGTGAGGGCTTGAGCGTCGGATTGTCGGCATTGGCCAAGATTTTGAAAGACGTCATTGTTTGCTGGGCGCTTCTTTGAGAGTGAGTTGGTGATAAGCGCTGAGCTGAGTGTTGTGGATGGTGGTGGCGTTGTGAGGGCGGTTGATGGGCATGGGATTTGGAGAATGCCTTCAAAGAATAATCTCAGCGTCAATGGCTTTATCTCACCGTCCGTAAAGATAAGAGACCTAGTTGATATCTCGATCACTTCACCTGCCATCCAGTCTCACGTTTCAGGAGCCGGCACGTCTCCCACTCACCGAAACACTCCCTCCTATCACCACAACCACCACCAACTACTCTCCGTACTCTGCCCTAACAAAACCCCATCCTCAGCAACCCTTACCTGTATGTTTCATTTTATTTCCCGTAGCGTTATGAACCAAAACGCCATCAAACGGTCTGCACCCCTGACTAGCCACCTCCTCCCCACCACGACACCGCAAGCTATCGATTCTCCCATCCCCGAACCGTGATAGCTTCACCCGGGTCAAGTCCAGATTTAGAAGATGGTTACAACGTTATGGCACACTTTGGGATCTTTGGCACCAAGTGACTTCGCTTGCTAGATCGCGCCAGCGGCGACGGAGGTGGACAGATCGGTAATTAAGCCAAGAATTCGATGCAAGACTCTTTATATATCCGGTGTCGTACGTTCGTTTTTGTGACAGTTTTCCCTCAGCGGTAACAACACTCTCTTTCTTTTCTTGCTGTTGCTGTGCATTTGCCTTGTCACTCTTTTGACTTGATACTCTCTACCAACTACATTCCACTCACTCACTCACTCCACGAGGATCTTTTATTCTCACTTACAATCGCTACCTCTACTGCAATAGCTTAATACCCCTTCTCCACAATGCCTTCCTCAAAGGTCTTTGCAGCCATCTTGGCTGCTCTGGCCGTGGCCGACGCCAGCCCTTGTAAGCCCAAGCCTGTCACAACGAGTGGTTCGACCGCCGCTGTTGTAACTACTTCTGGCTCAACCGACATTCTTTCTTCCACTGCTACTACTGAGACTGCTGCTACCACCACCACTGGTGCTGCTTGCTCTCACTACACTCCCTACACTGAGATCGTCCCCGCTGACTGCGGCATGACCGGTGTTGCACCCAACTGCGCTGACAAGGTCATTGGATCTCCTATCACTGTTACCGACTATGCTGAGTGTGGTAACACTTGCGGCATGACTGTTGGCTGTAAGTCTTTCTCCATCAAGGATACTTCTTGCACTCTGTACAATGCCCCCGTTTCTTCACTCGGATATACGTTCAACGAAGGCTCCGATGCTAGCCACTTCTATGACCTCGACCTTTGCTTCGGATGTGGTGAGGGCACAACTACCTCTGGTACTGAGACTGCCACTGGATCTCAGACTACTGAATCTGAGACTGAGACTTCAGCTACTGGTTCCGAGACCGAGACCTCTGCTACAGGATCTGCCACCGAAACCTCCGCCACTGGTTCCGAGACTGGAACAACAACTGCCGCAGGCTCTGAGACCGAGACTTCTGGTACAGCCCATGCTACGGGCACAACCGACACTGAGACCTCAGCCACTGGCTCTCAGACTGAGACCACAACTGCTCCTGGCGCTACCACTGAGACCTCAGCTACCGAGACCCTCACAGCCAACACAGACACTACAACAGCCGCTGCCACAACTACAACCTCGGCCGGCTGCACCGCCTACACACAAATCGCCAACCCTCCCTACTACAACTGTAACGTTAGGGGCTCCGCAAGTGGTGCGAGCTCCTTTATCGCAAGCTACAGCAACGTCGCCAGCACCAACGACTGTGCCCTTAACTGTGCTAATTACCATGATGCCGCTAACCCCAACGACAAGTGTCTCTCCTTCGGCCTTGATGGGTCCAACACTTGCTATGTCTATAACGTTCATATTAGCGGCCTGGGCATCAACCGCAGCGGCATTCCTTCGTGGGCATTTAATGATCTGGATGCTTGTTACTCTTGTGATGAGGGTGTGGCTACTACTACCACTGCTGGTGTTGACACTACTACTACCGAGATCAACTCGGAGACTGGTACTACCACCCAAGCTGCTGGATCTACAACCACTACTGAGGCTGGCTCTGACACAACTACAACCACTGCTGCTGTCGAGTCTTCTACCACTGAAGCTGCCACAACCACAACCTCCACCGGCTGCACAGCCTATACCCAGGTCGCCAACCCACCCGCTGCCAACTGCGCCGTCCGAGGCGCTCCCCAAGGTCTGAGCGCCTTCTTCAATAACCTCGAAGGC
The DNA here is from genome assembly GCA_020615335.1 of Fusarium pilosicola. Taxonomy (NCBI): domain Eukaryota; kingdom Fungi; phylum Ascomycota; class Sordariomycetes; order Hypocreales; family Nectriaceae; genus Fusarium; species Fusarium pilosicola. The sequence continues at coordinate 4,207,852 of JAGQDI010000001.1, read as the reverse complement.
ATTGGTAACTCCAATATCGAGGACTGTGCTCGCAGCTGCGGCGTCTACCATGATGATACCAAGCCTAACGATAAGTGTGTCTCATTCGGTCTTGATGAGAGCAATACTTGCTACCTGTATAAGGTTCCCGTCAGCAGCTTGAACGTTGATGCTACCAGTACTCCCGTCATGGAGTTTTATGACTTTGAGGCTTGCTATTCTTGTGATGAGGGTGGTGTTACTACTACTGCTGAGAGCGGAACAACCACTACTGAGGCTGGATCTGGTACCACCACCACTGCTGCAGGAGTTGATACTACCACTACCGAGGCCGGCTCAGAGACTGGCACTACTACTACTGAAGGTGGTGCTAGATCCACAACCACCACCGAGGCCGGTTCTGATACTACCACTACTGCTGCTGGTGTTGATACCACTACCACTGAGGCTGGAACTACTACCACAGCCGCTGGTGTCGATACCACTGCTACCACCACCACCGAAGCTGGCGTCGAGTCTTCCACCACTGAAGCTGCTTCCACCACCACCGACTCAGTCTGCACCGGCTACACTCCCGTCCCCAACCCTCCCGCTGCAAACTGCGCCGTCAAGGGCAAGTCTAACAAGGACTCTCTCGGTGATAACCCTGGTTACAGCGCCGACGACTGTGCCGCCAAGTGTAGCGAGGTCTCTGGCTGCAAGTCTTTTGCTTACAAGGCTTCTACCAACACTTGCACTTTCTGGGGTCTCACTGTGAGCCAGTTGCAGATCAACAGCTGTGCTTCTGCCGAGGAGTCTGAGTTCTACGACTTTGAGATCTGCTATGCTGGTTGTGGTCAGGTTACTACCACCACTGAGGATGTTGGATCTACCACGACAACTGAGGCTGGAGTTGAGACTACTGCCACGACAACTACTGAGGCTGGTGAGGGTTCTACCACCACTACCGAAGCTGCTGTCGCTTCTACAACCACCACCGAGGCTGGTGAGGTTTCTACCACTACAACTGAAGCTGGCGCTGCTTCAACCACCACTACCGAGGCCGGCGTTGCTTCTACCACCACCACGGAGGCTGCCTCTACCACTGAGGCTCCTACAACCACAACAACCGAAGCTCAGTCCACCACCGAAGCTCCCACCACAACCACAGAAGCCCCCGTCTGCACCAACTACATCCCCCTCCCCAACGCCCCCTCAACCTGCGGCAAGCAAGGCAAGGTCTCCTGCCGCTCCACCCAGAAGCTCGGCCAGGCCACATCCGTCACCGACGTCAACGCCTGCGGCAAGCTCTGCGGCACAACACTCACCTGCAAGACCTTCTCCTACACCCCCAAGTTCCGCAGCACCGGCGGTTACTGCCAGCTGTACTCCGCACCCTTGGCCCAGCTCAGCTTTACAGCCTGCAGCACGGGCGTCAAGTTCTACGACCTCGATACCTGCTACACCTGCTCCAACACTCCCACGCCCACTCCGCCTGCTACGTGCTCCAAGTACGTCCCTGCGTTTGAGAAGTGCGCCAAGGACACGCACTGCGGAACGAGCGGTGAGATCTGCCAGGAGGTCAAGATCAATGTCGCGGGCGATGCGTCGTGCCTTGAGAACTGTGCCAAGAGCTGTATTGACTATGGAAAGGACTGCAAGTACTTCAGCTACCAGTCTGCGTTCGGCAACAGCGCTGCCAAGTGTACGCTCTACAAGAGTGGAAAGATCACTCAGAAGAGCTCTTCTTGGGTCAAGTTCTACGAGCAGGATTGCTTCAAGTGCCAGCAGTCCAAGTAAAGCATTGCACTTGACATGATGGAAAAAGGGAATAAATACGGTCTTAGAGGGAGGAGTCGGAGAAGAACATTCTTTTCATATTCTACGACTTTGAACGTTAGCATTTACATGTAATTACTTTTTACTTTTTTGTGTCTATTTTAGATGGACATATGATATATACACTGTGACTTGGGCAACCATCTACTTGTCCCTGATCGATCTCCTGAGCTAGCTGTGAAATCAACACTCCAAGACTTCTATTCTATGGTAGTAGTGACGACAAAGAAAAGAGCGTCGGTTAATATTCATTATTCACGCTTTGATCATGACATCCGCTGTCAGGCGGATATTAACGTCCATGCCACAACACACCGTTCTGGCTGTGGCGTCTTGCTTTTCCGCGTCTTCCTTTGAACATCCAGCATACCGTACACGTTAGTTTACAATAATACACATCTAATCACCACGGAGCTTTCAGTAGCGCCGGCTAGCAGCTCTCTTTGACCTCAACATCGAGACGCAAGTCCCCAACACACTTCTCGCTTATTCCGTCCCTACACTCCCACCATTCTCCATCGCAAGTCTCTCCCTCTCCTCCCTCTCTCGATTAATCTTGGCCTGTTTATACGGCATGACCTTCTGTTCTTTCCCCATAACAACTACCCCATGTTAGCACATCTCTAGGTAGCAAGCGGAACGAACAACTTACGCCTTTGGAACAGTTCATAACCAACAACCAAGACAATCGGCATCCCAACCATGAACTTGAGCCAGAACCTCTCCAGCTTTTTATGTCTCCTGTTGTAATCTTCCTTCGCCGCCTTTTCTCTCTCTTCCTTCGTCAAACCAGTCTTCTTCTTCTCCTCGGCCGCGTTCGTTCTCTCTTCAGCCTGCCTTGCCTTTTCCCTCCTCTCGCCAGACGCCAGATTCTCCCTTGCATCTTGCCTCTTCTCTGAATTTGTAGAAAGCCTTCCTAGTCGTGCTGCTCGTGCCTGTCGTAGCTTCTCTTCTCGTTCTTGTGCCAGTCTCGTAGCCTTTTCGACCATACTCTTTGCGCTCTCAGAAGACTGTTCGGGTGTTGTTGGGGTTATGGTAGTCTTGGCGGGGTTTTCACCGGGCTTAGCAGAGTCGGCTGGCCTTGGAATTTGTTGCCGGCGCTGGGAGGGTCGTGATGTTGAGAACGCGCATTTTGAGGTTCGATGGCTGAGGAGAGGGCATTCGAGGCGGGAGATTCGAGGGAGGGCACTTGATGCCACTCTTTGTGGCGCAATTCGCAATGACATTGTTTCCGCGCAAGTAAATGTGTGACTTGAGCGCAATTGGTGAGTGTTCGAGTGTCGCAACGTTGTAAAGTTGCTTGAAGTTCAAGATTGACGAATCCAAGTGGGAAAAGATCACCAAGTCCTTATCGATAAAGCCATAGCTTCGACTCAAGACCTCACAACCCCAAAGTTCAATCAGCATCTTGGTAGCCAAATTCTCTTCATATTAACAGTCAATTCAATGGGAGCCCATTCAAAGGTTCAGTCTCACTTCGAATCTTCAAAGTTAATCAGCCTTCTGCTATAGTTTTTGATTATACAATATTTAATCCTCCAAAACGCCTTTTGCAAACCAAACCCATGTGCTGCCCGCCTATGCCGTATCATCTTACTATACCCTCCCAATCAATCGTCATCAGTGTATCGAGGACCAGTGGCGGCAGGAGTCTCTGGAGGAGCATACGCTGCGGGCGTAGGAGCACCATAATAACCAGGCGTAGGAGCGCCAGCCGCAGGGGTAGGAGCCGAGTCTGCCCCTCCCCATCCAGTTTGCCACGAAGCTCCTGGTGTAGGTGCGCTGATGGCTGCGGGAGTCGGCGCAGAGTAGGCACCAGGTGTAGGAGCGCTTAATGCACCAGGAGTCGGAGCACCAAGTCCAACGCCGGGTGTAGGGGCGTCGTAAGCACCTGAACCTCCCCATGAGTCGTTTCCACTAGCTCCAGGAGTTGGCGCAGATACTCCCCAAGCAGGAGTCTTTGAACCTGAGCCCCAGCTGTCGCCGCCACCACCATATGCAGGCGTACGTGAGCCAGCGCCGAAAGCATCGCCAGGAGCAGGAGTCCTTCCACCGGCCTGCCAGGCAGGTGTGCGTCCACCAGAGCCATAAGCAGTACGGTTGCCGTCGTAAGGGTTGACGGTTCGCGAACCATCGGCCCACGCGGGAGTTCGGGCTCCGGACATATCTGGGGCCTTCCAAGCAGGTGTGCGTCCGCTTGCTGCTGCGGGTGCTACATGTTGTTAGTATATCGAAACCAACCAATTGCAGAGAAACTTACTTCGTGATCCCCAAGCAGGCACCCTGTCTGAACCACTACCTGCCATAGGTGTGCGAGAACCGCTCTGCCATCCTGGCACACGATCACCACCACCACCCCGTCCAGCACCACCCCCATACCCACCACGGCCTCCTCGGCTAGCGATGTCAATTGTAGCTCCAGTCAGCTTGTTCTTGAAGCTCAGACTATCCTTAGGCACCGTAATAGTCTTGCTCTTCGTATGAAGCTCGACCCGGGCGTGGGTGTCTGTTGTATCCTTGACAATACCCAAAAGACCTTTGTAGGCTCCCTTCCTGATAATAACAGTCTGTTCAATTGCCTTATCTCGGCCAAATGATCTGGGTTGTTGCACGGGCTTGTTTTCCGTCCCGTTCTTGTGAAGCTTGAGTGCTGGGTTCATCGCTGTCAGGTCAGGTCCAGCGGACGCAGCAGCGACACGACCTCCCTTGGCCGCAATGGTGTTGACCATGCTGGCCTTGGTGACAAAGACACCAGCGTTCTCTTTGCTTTCGTTGGTGTGTAGGAAGACATACGAGCGATGTATGTGAATAATTTTGCCCTGTCGTTGTTGACCTGTGTACTCCTTAACGACATCTTCAAGTCTAATCTCAGAGCCACTGCGGTCGGCGGCAACAGCCGTCTTTCGCTTTGGAAGTTTGTTGGCGATCTGGGATGGCATGACCTGGCGAGTGTCTCCAAATTGGTCAAGAACAACAAGCGACTCGCGATCAACCTTGACAACACATCCGACTGTCGTAGGATCAAGTTGTACCAAATCGTGAAGAGAGTATTGGCCCAGTGATCCTTGACCGCCGATATCACTGGCTTCACGCAAATCCTTGCTGAACACAGTAACCTCGGAGTTGGTCTGATCTGTCAGAAGAGTGACTTGATCGTCCTTGATGTTGACAACCATTCCGACCTCGTCGCGGAACTTGCTACCACCAATGACCTTGACGTGATCACCAATCTTGAAGCGCTTTCGAAGGGATCGGATGGGGACATCAATTTCCTGACCAACAAGATCACCCTCGGTAACAGTAATCGAGACAACATCAGAATGAACTCGCATGGCCTTTCCAACGACACCCTTCTGCTCGCCAGTGTACACCTCGACGATATCGCCGGGTAGGTACGTAGCTAGAGCATTGCTGTCTTTGAGACTGTGCGCCAGGGCCTTCAAATCAAGATTCTCAGTGCCATCCTCAGCGCCTGAAGCGAATCTAGTGACTTCCTCTAGCGAGGGATTGACGTCGGTAGTGGTGAGTTGTTGAATCTTGATGTCCTTGACCTGGAAACCATTCTCGAATTCGTCGCCCATGTAGGTCCATGTACCAGCAGTAGGGTTCCCCTGGATATGTCGAGGATGGCGCTTTCGTGCCTCAACCTCGCTAAAGAGCCTCTGCGGTGGTTTGGGACCGGCCATACCGAAAGGTCGCTTTCGCTTTCCATCGGCAGTGACTGAAGAGAAGGCATCGTCTCGCATACCATAGTCCAATCTGGGAATGAAACGGACACGAGCCTCAAGGCCGTTTTCAGTGACATCAATGACCTGAGCAAGATCACCATTATGCTTCATGGGTCTTCGAAGACGAACCCAGGCTCCAGGCTCCAGAGTTGGTGTCTTGGAAACGCGGAACAGCTCAGGCATATCCTTAATGTCAACCAAGACCATCTTGGAATGAGGATACACGTTCAGCATACTGTCCAATCCCTTCAAAATGTCGGTTTGGCGGCGGGCTTCAACGTAGACAAATCCCTTCATGACAGAGTCAGGACCTCCACGTTCGAACGCCGCAGTGATGGCCAGTTCATCCTTAGTGCCAGCCCTCTCTTCAATGCGCTTCATAATCGAGAAAATAACTTCTCGCTCCTTGCCTTCTTTACACCGTACGGCCCAAATGCTAGGATCGTCCACGCTAGGGAGGAGCAGTCGCTTGGGAACAACCGAGGCGTCTCTGAAGCCCTTGCCAGAACGTCGATTACCGTATCGCTGCCGCAAGATCTCTGCCTGCTTCTCGGCGTCCATGCTGGAATCTATCTCGCGACGGCGATCGAGCTCACGATGTCGTCGATCATCATCGATACCAGTTTCGGCCATATCGTCTGGATGATCGTTTGTGATAAAGTCGCCTATCTCTTCACCCAGCATCTCGTCATCTTCGGCTTCATCTTCATCGTCGACTTCGGCTTCGATATCGAAGAAAGCCGCTCCTCGCTCCTTTCTGCGCTTTCTGCGATGGCCCTAAAGGGGGTCAGTATGTTAAGAGCAGGCAGGGAACGCGCCTTGGCAGAATCAAAGCCTGCTCACCTGCTGGACATCGTCCTCGTCCTCGTCGTCTTCCTCATCCTCTTCATCGTCGTCATCATCGCGACGCTTGGGATTATCATCCTCGTCCTCTTCTTCCTCCTCATCGTCTTCATCAGCGTGTCGCGACTTTGACGGTCGCTCATCCTCGTCATCGTCATCATCGCGAGGTGCAGGACTGCTCCCGCGCTTTATCTTCTTGTCGTCACCATCTTGCTCCTCGTCGGACATATCGGCGGGCGCTGGGTTGAAATCTTCCTCATCTTCGGAATCGTCGAAGCGCGAAGCGTCGTGGGAGGACATGGTGGCGAGTGAGCCGCGCGACACGAAGCGTGTCTGCGATGATTGGTGAGAGACTGGTCGCAGGAGTTTGAAAGATTAAGAAATTAATAAATGCCGCCGATGCGAGAGAAGAGGAATAAAAGGCGCTTGATGGATGACAAAGATAAAGAAAGAAAGAGGTTCCAGCAACTTTCAAGTCAATGTTCGAGCTTCAGACGCACGGCAAAATGCCGGGCCTTGTGCAATGCACAACCGTGTAATTGGTGGGTCCCGACTTGTGCAGAAATACAGTGGGCCCCTTGTGAAAGTCATTAATTGATCTCTTGATGAGGAGAAAGATCTTTAAATGCTTTGCGGTCAGAACTGTTTCTTCTTCAAAGTCTTGCAGAATCATATGCCTTGTTTAAAAAACTCAGAGGTATCAAGTCGATGGTATAGAAACATACCTAGCTCGGTGAAGGTTGAGCCTTGGTGAATCTCGAGCTCTTGAAATTGACGTCGAATGAATGTACTCGACGTAAGGTAAATTAGTACATTGAATCAACGTCCAAGGACTGTAGAATGATTGGCTGGTCACCTTCTTCTTTGTCTCGTATCGTAGCCCTTTGAATTCTCGGGTTCTCGAGCTTATGAAGGTTTACCCAAAGAAGCCAACCAAACACACGCTCGACCAAGTCACACTCAAACCACTCCGTCAGTCGTTGATATCTGGTTATAGTCATCATATTGCATATATCTTCTCGTCATCTATATCTACTCCAACGCTAACTCCCACCAGCGCCGCCCTCTATGTCCACCTATTTCCAGGCTTCGCACAAGCTAGAACTCAATCTGGCCGCTCAAACTCCTCCTCATGCACAATACCTCCTATAAAGCGCAAGTGTCCAGGATATAAGTTCGTGTTTTTATATCGACCAGCCCAACGTTTTGATACCTGCATCTTGAAGATGCCCCCAATCAGACTTTCGAATACCTCCTAATGAAAACTCCAGGCTTTGCGGAATGCAATGACCATGCCCTTAACCAGCCACACTTTACATGAATCGAGAAATGTTTCTGGAACATAACTGCAAGCTCTGATCCACGCTTTACAAATGATCTAAGTCGGTCCAGTACTGCGTTTTCACGCGACTCGTGTTCCCCAGATACCACGACCCGCGCCGACGCCGAGCCATTCGCCATACTCGGAGCCAGGCAGTTGAGGC